>VZRX01011891.1:6361-28578 GCA_013398075.1 Notiomystis cincta
AAAAAAGAGAAGGATAACACAGTGTTTTCAGCTTCTTTTCTAATAACATTACTTTTGAACAATGAACAGTGTGTTCTGTTTGAAATACCTGGGAACATCAAATTGGGCCCTCTGAGCCTCATAAAATCCAACTGATAAAAAGCCAGTAAACCAAGGGAACACCATTAGCAAAAGGCCTGGCTCACAGAAAGCAAAAGGGCCATTTGGCTTTAATGGCATTGCACAAACAGCCTCCTATTAAACATCATTTCCAATTAAATCATCAAAATTGTCTTTTTAGCTGGAATTATTAGAGATAGCTCTGGAGTGCTGGGTGCTTTGTTGAGGGGAGTGCCTGGATTTGGTGCTCCCAAATTGTGGCATTCTCACTGCTTTGGGATCACTGGAGTCATCAAGCCCTAATTAGAAGCCAGGAGTAATTGTGCCATCCTCACTCAGGGAAACATCTCGCCTGTTCAAAGAGGAGCTTTGGGGAAAACTTTCAAAGCTGGGTTTAAAAATCCAAGTTTCACTTAAAACTCCCAGGAGTGACTTTTCCTGATAAAGGTGTGAGGGCAGAATTTGGCCCTTCTGCTTTGAAATCCTTGTTTAAAATCCTATTTGTGCATCCAAAATTACTCTTTTATAAAAAAATTTTAGGGAAAATGATGCCATGATGGGATTCCTGGGATTGAACCCCTTTAAACGAGAAAATTCTAGGGAAAAGAAATCCTTTTTCTCCAGAATTTCTCCCTCCTGCTCAATTTAGAGCAGCCTTTTCAGTAGAGCTTGGAAATAAATGCTGGGTTTTCCCTTCAAAGAAAAACTGCTGAGAAAGGCCACAGTTTCCTACCTTGGTGTGGTTTATTCCCAAACAAACCCTGCCTTGGTGTGGGTTATTCTCAAATAAACCCTACCTTGGTGTGGTTTATTCCCAAACAAACCCTGCCTTGGTGTGGGTTATTCCCTAAATTATCATTTTTGGCCATTTTTGCTGTGTCTCGTTGTGGATGCTCTGGTTTTGTGGAGCCTCTTGGGCTGACTGCTTTAATTTGGTAGCAAATTCTTATCCTGGCAGAGGCTGGACCTGCCCTGGAGCTCTCCTAAAACCATCTGGAGCCTTGAACTCCCCGGTGGGAGGAGTGCAGGTGACCCCTGGGGGGTGAAGCTTTGTTATCCTCCCAATCCCTTTGGCCAGGTGGGAATGTCCCTCTGGAGCTGGGAATCTCTTCAAGCTCCCATTTCACTGGGGCCCCACAGGGCAGAGCAGGAGGGAACAGCTCAGGAGGTTTTATGGGAAATTGAGATCCCTGAGGTGCTCCTGGGATGGGGAATGACCGGTGTGGCAGTGATTAACCCTCTCCTCCCTGGGGTAATCCAAGCTCTCAGCATGACTCTGCTGTGGGTTCTCACTCATTCCCCAGCAGCTCCAGGCCTGAAATAATCTTTATTTGGCACAAACCCCACTCCTGCCAGCTCCTTTTTGACAGATGACTACACAGCCAGCGAATTCCCCACGGAATTCCCCATACTGCCACCTGATCCAGGCATTTCCAGCAAGTTCTATCCTGGTCAGGCTTCCCAAAAAACTGCATTTCACAAAGCCAAAGAGTTTTTCTTTAATGTTTTCTTTTTCTCCCATACTTGGTTGTTTGAGGGCTGAGTTTGATTTTTAATTTTTAATTATTGATTTTAATTATTTGATTTTTAAAATTGTTAATGATTTGTAATTTGTAATTTATTTTCTTTTAATAATAGAAGATGGGAGAGAGCAGAGGGGGAGCAGGGAAATTAATCCAACTTGGCAAAGCTGAACTTGGCTTTTTATCCAGCAGCCCAAGCAGGAAGGAAACCTCTCACATTTGGCCTTTCTGAAGTGTTTTACAGTAAAGTGGGAGAGTTGTGAGCACCCTGGGTTCAAAGCCAGATTTAAACTGGGCTTACTGAGGGGTTGAAGGCACAAAAAGAAGTGGGCAGGGATAACCCAAGTCCTCTCTATTACAGAATGGGATGTTCTGAATGACACAGCCACGTCCAAAAAAACATATCCTGTGGGGTGATTGAGGATTTAGTGAGATTACCTTTAATCTTCCTCAGTCCATAAAAAAATAAAAAAGGAAAATAGAATAGATCCTTTCTTCTTAGAAAGACAATGACATTTAATAGGTTTGCTGGAGCTGGGAAATTGGCACAGTGTGTTTCATGTCAAAATCGCATTTGAAACCTCCTCGAGTTGAGGCACTGAACTTTATCTGCTCTGCCTTCCTGCAGCCAGGGCTAAATGCATTTTCCTCCTAAGCTCCATGAAAGTTTCTTTATCTGACAGAAGGTTTGGAAATTGGCCTGGTGATGGGAATAAACACGAGGGCAGTAATGCTGTTGGCTTCTTCAGGTTGGGAAAACCAGCTTTAAACAGCTCCAGGTTTATCTGTGCTGCTGGTTAATGAGCTGCTGCATCCTCATTTTCGTATTTTTTATCCTCATTCTGTATTGCCTCATTTTCTTATTGTTCCACCTGTGCATTTGGAGCAGAAATAAAATTGCTCCACATGTGGCTTCCTGTTTTTGAGCTGGAATACTGGAATACAGGTGAGCCAACACTGAGGGTGCTGGAGACACCTGGGTTAAATTCCTCGTTCTGTCAGCACTTGGAAGGCTCCAGGAGAAAAGCACTCTCCTAGATAATTTAAAATTTTGTTATAATTTATCATTTTATTATGCAATAATAATTTTTGTCTGTCTCAGATTGCCACTTCCCATTTGGATAAAATTCCCTCAATATCTTGGAGGTTCTCAGGTATTTGCTGTGGGTGTGGGGCTCCCCCAGGGCTCCCCATCACTTCTGCAGTGACTTTACTTGGAAAGGAGCAGAATCCAGGCTGGTTTTCCAGGCAGAATCCAGGGAAAGCCCCTCTGGAGGAATGCACAGATGTGCAGAGGTTTGTGTTTGAGGTGTGAAGGGGTTCAGGTCCACGAGGGGACACCAGGGCAGGTTTCCTCCAGCACAGCAGGTGAACGTGGGCTGGTTCTGCCCAGGGATGTGGCCCCAAAGGAGGGGCAGGATTTGGGGTTTTAGGGGATGGGCTGAGCCCAGGCTGGCTCGGGGGAAAGTGCCTCGAGTGGGGCAGGCTGGGCCTGGGACACCTCACTGAGGACAGTCACGGACCAGAACTGGGGCACAAACCCTGGGGCTGGGGTTCAGAGGGAACCCATTGCTCTGGATTGGGGTTCAGAGGGAACCCATTGCTCTGGATTGGGGTTCAGAGTGAAATCCCATTCCTCTGGACTGGGTTTGAGAGTGAAATCCCACTCCTTTGCACTGGGATTCACAGTGAAATCCCATTCCTTTGGCTTGGAATTGAGGATGAAATCCTATTCATTTGCATTGGAATTCAGAATGAAATCCCATTCCACTGGATTTGGATTCAAAGTGAAATCGCATTCCTTTGAATTGGGATTCACAGTGAAATCCCATTCCTCTGGATTTGGGATTCAGAGTGAAATCCCATTCCTTTGTGATGTCTCACTCTCATCCCACAGCCAGGGTTTGGGCAATTCAAATCTGAATCTCCACTCTCCCAAATCCAGGTATTCCCTAAAATTCTGGCATTCCTGTCTCCCCTCTCTCGGGGTGTCAGGGATGCAGTCAAATAACAGCTGATCTTTTATTAACTCATTAAAACATCAACCCCTGCCTCCCTGCAGGTGGTTCCTGGCCAAGTTTGCAGCCTCTAAAACCAGAGCTGAGAGAGAGCTCGTGAAGAAAAAGGAGAAAATTGCGGATTTTCATCCCACAAAACTGCAAGAGCAGGAGGTGGAACTACAGACAAACTATTCCCTGACAGATTTTGAAACAATATTTAATTTATTTGCTTTTTCAGGTTGGCCTCATGGCTCTTGTTTTGGCAACCTCCTGCTGAGGGGACCTGGTTTAGCTCCCTCGTGTTTGAGTTGCTGCTCTGCTCCCTCCTGCAGCCACATTTTCCTATTTTTCTGGTACTTCCAGTCAGGAATGGTACAGCTCTGGAAAATGTCATGTATTTTTCAGAGTTATAAAGTTTGTTAATGGATATTTCACCATAAATCTTCCTCTAAACAGCAAAATAACTGCCCTGGCTGTCCCAAGGAGCATTTGGCACCAGAACTTTGTGTGTTTTCACCTTTTTTGAGTGTTTGCAAAGTCAGAACGTGAGATATCTTGTTTTTTCCACCAGGGAAGGAAGATGTTTGGTGAAGAAAAATCCATAAATTTAGTCTGAGCAGAATCTCAGGGTATTTGGGATTTGCCACACGTGGAAATCCATCACTGGGATGGCAACGTTCTTCTTTTCACCCTCCTAGAAAAGCCATCTGTCTGCAGCCCTGTGAAAATATCCCAGATGGAAATGGAAAATCCTATAGATAGCAGCAGTTCTTCCAAGAAAATGTCAGCAAGTCTGTTCCCTTCCTTATCATCATCGAGTAAATATGGATCAATTTGGGATTCATGGAATGTGGGAAGAAATCAGAACTGGGACAATTCTCAGGTTTGATAAAAGCTGATATTTGTTGATCCATGCTGGATAAGGCTTTCAAAAATCTTCAGCTGCATTTCCTGTAGGAATTTCCACGTTTCCATCCAATTTCAGTTGAGGTTTGGTGGTGCAGAAAACACCACAAAACCTCCCGGGATAAATGGTGGACAATCAGTGACCAGCTCCAGTTTCTAAGTGCACTTGCCCACCCTGCTGCAAAATTTGGGAATATTCCATGTGAAACTTGTACTTTGTGTGGTGAAAACATCCAATTTATTGGGAAAAATGCTGGAGAGGCACCTGAGGGAAAGGAGCTTTGGTGGGGGTGGAATTCCCAGTGAGGGACTGGTACAAACTCTGCTGAGTCCTCAATAAAATCCTTTATTCCAGCTGATTCCTGGGCTTGCTGCTGGGTTTTTCACCCAGCTGCACCCTCCCCTGGCCACAGATGCTTTGGGGCAATTCAATGAGCTCTTGGTGCTCCCAGCAAGCCGTGGCTGCCCTGGTTTATTGGGAAACATTCACCTTGGAAATGGTTAATTACTCATTCGCCTCTCCCAATCCCTCCCAACTGCTTTTTTCAAGTTTTCTAATTTCCACTGCCATGACTGGGCAGCTGTAAATCACAGCCCAGCTGCAGCTACTGATCCCCTCTAACCCTTTTTTTCCCTCTTAGTTGTAATTTCAACTATAAGCTCGACAATAAGCCCATCTCTTAATCTCAGCATGAACAAATGGAAAATGGTCAAATGACGCACAATTTTAAGCTTCTTGCTGTATAAATTAGACAAGAGTGCGTCAGTTCACTGGAATGCTCTGACCTTTTCTCCTTAAAAATATTGGGGGGGAAGATCTGGGAGCCCTAAGTTGAGTCTGCTGTGTTTACAGTGCCCGAGCATAAGGTACCAATATGGAGAGAAATAGAGGAGCTGCTGCTTAAAATACAGGGGGAGAGGAAGGCAGGGCAGAGAGAGAGGAATGCCAATAAAAGCCAGACTGTTGTGAGCTTTCAGCAGCTAAATTCCCTTTCTGTTTGTACGGGATCCCATTCCTCATCCTCAGTCGAGAAAAGGGACACGGCAGCCGCCTGCGGGATTTCAAACTGAATTTCTAATTGCTTTCCTTAGCGCTGTCCTTTGTCTCAGCTGGGATTTGCCACGAGGAGAATTTGGCCCCGTTTCCTGCAGAGCTGGGCTGGGACCAGGAGCTGTGGGAGGTGACACGGGAGGATGGAGCCCAGCAGCACCACGGGCTTGGGATGCATCCACCGGGAATTCATCCTCCCACTGCAGCGGCTGAGCAGGGAGTGAAGCTGGGGTTAGGAGCTGATTTTCCTGCTGGAAAACTCCTCCTTTCCTGCCCCTGTTCTGCTTTCCCTGCCCTTGGTGCTGGTGGTGTTGTGTCACTTGGGTTTGGGTTGAGATTGCTGCTAATCAAGTTATTTAGGGAATTTATATTTGGAAAAATAATTATTTTAAGGTCCTTTCCACCCCTGGCTGTTCTATGAGAAAAAAAAGCTTTTTTAAAAATCAGGTGGGTCATGTTTTATGTGTGGGCATAATTTTATACAACAGACAACACTTGGAAAAAACCCTCTTTCATTCTATGTTAATTGAATTTTAAAAGAATTACTTCTCCTTTTCCTGGACAGAATTTCAGATTAATTTGTTTTAGAGAAACCTTTCAATCCAAGTATAAGTGATGCTTATTAAGCATTTTTCTCTCTGAGTCCTGTGCCAGGCCCTGTGTTGGTTCTGGGCTTTTCCCTGTCCTTCACTTCGTGTGAAATGAGTTTTTTCATTATTATCATCTTTTCTGGGCTTAAAGGAGAACGATTCATATTGTAGAAAGAGAATAAAAGGAAAGGGAGAAAAATTCCCAGGATCTGATTATAGAGGCAAGGTTGAATTTTAGCTTTGTGAACCACCCTTAACCTGAGGTTTATCTGAGCTGAAGCTTTTAAAAAATACAAAATAATTTGGGAAAAAAGTCACCTCTGTTTAGTTGTCGGTGTTCTCAGAGGAAGGAGGAGATCCCTTGGTTGGTCTGAAATCAATCATGGAATGGTTTGGGTTGGAAAAGACCTTTAAGACCATCAAACCTGGCGCCAAGGCCACTAAAGATTGTCACCAAGTGCCACTTCCACGTGTCACCATCCACGGGGGTCTTCAGGAACCCACCCAGTCCCCAGTGCTGGTGACCCCCTGGTGACGCTTTCTGATGTCACCACTTCTGCTGCCGAGGTCCCCACGTCCTCCCCCTGCACCTGGGGTCCCTGCTGGGGGTGGCAGTGCCACAGGGGTGGCAGAGGCTGAGGAGAGGGGCCCAAGGCTCCGCCAGAGCTCTCAGAGCTCCTGGGTTCAGGTTTCCAAAAGCTGCTGCTGGGATGGCGGTGTCCTTGTCCCAGGGTTCCCTGTGGAATTCTGTAACGCAAAGCCCGCCTGGAACGTCAGTAGCGAATGGCACAAGGGCACAAAGTGCTGGAGAATGAGCTTTGGGAGAGGTGGAAAAAGCATGGAAAAGTTCCTAAAGTGGAGCTGCAGATTCCTGAAGGTGCAGAGCTGGGCCAGGGAGACCTCGCAGCTCGAAATCCATTGTCTGTGGAGGCGTTTCCATCCCAAGAGAAACTCTCTGTGGAATTGTTTCCTTCTAAAACTTCTTGAGCTGAGGGGGGGATTCAGCTCCAGGCCACTTCAAGGACTCCTCACCATTCCTTAAATCTACTCCTGCTCATAAATATTCATTGGGTCTTTTTTTGGGGGGGGTGGTGTTTTTTGTGTTGGTTTTTTTTTTTTTTTTTTTTTTTTTTTTTTTAGTTTGGTTTGGGTTTTTGGTTTTTTTGGGGGGATTTTTTTGGGTTTATTTTGTTGGGGTTTTTTTTTGTTTTTTGCTTCCTCACAGATTGTCCCAAATTCTCCTCCTCATGGCGTGGACAGAGCCCCCAGAGCTTTACCTCCTTCCCACCCATGGGCTCGTTTTCAAAAGCTGCTGCTTAATGCATTATTGAAAACTGCTCTTTATTGTCAAACTTTCTGGGAAGTTAAAAATAGCCCTGATCCTTTTGGTTCTCCTGTAAATAAAGAGCAGCTTGGGGTTGTGCATTGGGCAGAATCCATGGGATGGGGAATTCCAGCTGGGGAATGCATCAGTTCCCTTGATCTGGGGCTGTCTCTGCTTTCCCAAAGAAATTCCATCCCATTTTTTGGCCATTCCCATTTCTCAGCGTTAGGAAGGCAGGCAGGGCTCCTGTCCAGCTTAAATCCACTCGAGCATCTGGATTGAGCTTGGATTCATTTGGAGTTTGAGTGGATGATCAACAGAAATGCTTCGATTTTTAAATTAAATTTTGTATTAAATATATTTTATTAAAGTCCCTCTTTTTTTCCCCCAGAATATTCTAAGATCGTGAAGATTCTGTAGAATGAATATCTAGTTTTAAAACCCAAAGTAATGAAGAATGAAAATATCTTTTAACAAAAAATTCTGTCCTCTTGTTGCTTTCAGCTGAGTGTTGTTCAGGAGCACCAAGCCCATCTCCTCTGAATGCGGAATAATCTGCCTTAAAACACCCTTTATTTCACCTTAAAAAATTCCTTTATTTCACCTTTAAAAACCCTTTATTTCACCTTTAAAAACTCTTTATTTCACCTTTAAAAACTCTTTATTTCACCTTAGAAAATCCTTTCTTTTACCCTAAACCCCCTTTATTTCACCTTAAAAACTTCCTTTATTTCACCTTACGAATATAATAATACAGATGAGCAGGGCCAAAATCTCTGTAACCCTAAACACCTCTTTGAGAAGGACTTGGATCCACGTGGGAAGAGTGACTGCATTGGATCCCAATCCCATTTTTTCTAGGAAAACTCCCATCTCAGCTCAATATTCGTGTTTTAAACAACATGAAACTGCTTAAAAAAGCAAGGAAAAATTCCAATCAGTGCCTAATTTATTCTCCAAGAACCCTGGAGGTTGTATGCAGTGCTGGGAATAATGAACCATTCCAGGTGGGATTTTGGGAGCAGCTCAGCCCCACTGCCATGGCAGGGAGATGGATGAATGTTCTAGCAAATCTCATTGAAATCCCAAAGATTGGAGCTAACCAAGCATGATTTTTCTATGTATGGCCCCTGTCTTTGACCTTCTTCCTGGAATTTTGGGACCTGGAAAAAAAATATCTTGCAGAAAACTTTGTTGGAAAGATAATTCTTCATGTCGTGCTCTGAGTTTTTGATACTTTGTTTTAAGGAGTTTGCTACGAAACTGGAATCCAGAAGGAAAAAAATCACCTGGTTTCCCCAGAGCTGTCAGGAAGTGATAATTTGGGATAAAATGCTGGAATAATCATTCTTCACTTGGTCACAAAAATTACCCCTGGATTTCCCTGTGCAATTATTAGGATTTCTTGGGCTGTGAGCTTTGCTGGAAGAGTGAAACCTTAACTCACATTTGCTTTGAAAATCACCTCTCACCCAGCTTTCTGCACCTGAAATGTGCCCAAACTTTAGGGAAAACAATCCCTTCTTGAAAAGGGGATTTGTTTTTTTTGGGATGCAGACCCACAGAGATGCAAATGTGTTGTCCTAAGCTGAATTTGTATGGAATTCCTCCACAGGATTTATTGAAAGCCCAGCAAAATGTGCTCCAAGAGATTCCTGGAGGAGGGAGAGCTGCCGGGACTCTTGGAATCCTGCAGGGACCATTCCTCCCTGGTGGGAAGACCTGTCAGGGCTGGCTCCAGGCTGGAACTCTGATTCATATCCCACATTTTGGGGGATAAATTTGCAGGAGGAGCAGAGAGGTGAGAATCATCTCTGAGTTTTGGCTTTTCCCACCTGTAAAAGACAACATTTGCTGGAGGGTGGGAAGGCTCAGGACAAAAAGGGATGATTTTTGTGGCTGGAAATCCTTTCCTGCAAGGTGTTCCCAATCCCAGTGCTCGTGGGGCTCTGATCCGAATTTACAAACAGGCTGGAAATGGCAGGTGAGCAAAAATAGGGGGAAGTGAAGGAACTGCTGCCAAGCACCTGGTGCAGCAGCTCGGTGTCACTTCTGGTCCCCCAGGCTGGCTGGAGCCCCCCAGGGCTCAGGGGGATTAGGAGGAATGGGAAGAACTTTCCCCACAGAGGTTCCAGCCTCTGTTCCCATCAGTTACTGTGGGATTTTCCCTTTTTTAATGGGGAACGGCCACACTGCTCAAACGTGAGGTGGCTGCAGCCAGTCTGGGAGCTCTCCCTGATTTTTAGATATAAAATCTGGAGCAGCTGATGGAAAATCCCCAAGCTGAGAGCAGTGGGAACCATTTAAAATTATTCTGGAGGAGTTTGTTCTCCAGGGGCTTCTCCCAGCCTTGCAGGTGGGGGGCTGTGAGCATGAGGTTTATTCATCATTTATCACTTCAAGAACTGTTTGAAAACCAGATTTGATGGTAAAATAAGAAGTTTAGTGCAACAAACACTTCCTCAGTTATCCAAGGGTCAGATTTGGGCAGCAGCAGCAGCTCCTCCTGCTCTTGGAGTGACAAAATCCAATCTTCCTGTCTGGTGTTGCCTTTTCCCCAACCTGGAAATGAAACTCGTGATGATTTTAGTGGGGAGGAAATATAAAAGAGGATCTTTATTTGAGGCCTTCAGGGGCACTTATGGAGAGGTGTCCACAAAAGCCCACCTCCCTCCAGGAGTACATTTTGATAGGTTTCAGGAAATCAGCATAATTGATAAAAAGCACCAATTAAGGTGACAAGTGCTGATGCAATTCCCCCCCTCCAGGTCAAGTCCCTTCCCTGGAGCTCCCCCTCAGCATTAACTGTACTTTTCCCACGAAATGCATCCCAAAAAGTTGTTCTCAACCTTAATTCCCAGGAAGAACCAAGAAAGACCTGGGGCCTTGGAGCTCTGGAATTTGTCTTTGTGCCCTGGGAAAGGCCATGGAAAAGTACTGGGAAAACCAGGAGAATGAGTCACTAATATAACAGCTACAGAGCTACACAAGTTTTTCCATGGCTGCCCCATCCCTGGGAATGTCCAAGGTCAGGTTGGAGCACCTGGGATGGTGGAAGATGTCCCTGGCCATGGCAGGGGCTGGGACTGGATGATCTTCAAGGTCTTTCCAACCCAAACCATTCCATGACTGTCACATTTACACTCAGGCACCCGATGACCTCAGGGCAACTTTTGGATGTCTGAGTTGTGTTGAAATGGATGCCTGTGACTCAAAATCTTCCTGGAGAGGGAATTCAGCTGGAAAACAAGTACATTTAACCCTGGTTCCCCCAGGTGCAGCGAGGGGGGTGCTCTTGGATAATTCCTGGGTGTGCCTGCTGAGCAGGAGCAGCGCAGTGTGAGAGCCCTTGCTGCCACAAGCAAAGGCAGAAAAGCAGACAGAAGTGCACCTGAGTGTCCAGGCTCTTGTTTTTATGGAGAAATCCAGCAGTTTTTTGGCCAGGAAGGCTCCTCTGGACCGTGGAGGTGAAATCTGGGTGAGCACACGGAGGTTTCAGCCCCTGCCCAAAGCTGCAAGTGATGAAGTAGAAACACACAACACAAAAATAACTGCTTTAAAATAAGTTTCCCATGCAGAGGTCGAGGATTTTTTATTTCCAGGTTGTTTTTATGGTTGCCATGGTCTCTCTCCAGCATTGGGGGTGTTATTCCTCTGCTCCTCAAAGATCCATTTGTTAATCTCCCCCAACAGGTGCTTTCCAGCCCTCTGTCGAGATGCTCTGGGTCTGCTTTTGGGACTCTTCCCCAGCTCTCTGCTCTTAAAAGCCAAAACTTTCAGCTCTGTCTGCTCACTTCTGAGGGACCCAAATCTGTGTCAGGGGAACAGGGACATGAAGGGGGGGGCTGTAAAACGTGGGCTCTGCTCATAGAACCATCCACAGAGCGCAGCAGCTCCGAGTCCAGCCAAATTTACACAATGATCTCTACAAAACCATCTCCATCCCTCTCCCTCTGGGGCTTTGGGTTCTTTCTCCAAGCTCACTAAAGTGGTGATTTCCAGTTTTATGTGAGGTTTGCTGATTCAAGGCCTTTTGGTTGAGTTCTCTGAGGTTCTCTATGACAGAAGCTGTTTTTTGGGGTGGATGTGACCCCCAAAGCCCCTTGGCCATTGGGAATTTGGATCTCAGTCTGCTTTTGGCTCATTATTTCCTCTTCTGATCCTCTTGGAAATTCATCTGATCAGAAATCTCTCTGCTGGAGAGATAATTTTATTTTTCTTTTTAACCAGGACTTTTCTTTTTTGCCCTCAACTTTATTCTCCTTGCAGATTAAATATTCAAGTCCATAATTTATGGGCTTCTGCTCTGAACACTGATGTTCATTGTGCTCATCCACTTAGTGCTGCAGCACAGGGAGAGGTTGTCGTGGATTTACAAGCAATGAAAACAAATGGTCAGTGTTGTAAAATCAGTTTTGTGGTAGAAATGGGATCCTGAGTCTTTTTGGCTCCTTCCAAACCGTTCTGAATTGGTGGAATAGTAGGTTAGGAATTGTATCATTAATCCAAATTAATGATTGCAGCAGTGAGCTGAAAACCAGCTTCTGGTTAATAAAATCAAGTGAAACTGATGCTGTAACTGGGAAAGAATGGGTTGCTTTCCAGATCCCAGGAAAATTGTGAGGTGAAAATCACACAAATTGGTGATTTTGACACTCTTGCTTTAATCTGGAATGTCAGAGATGAAGCCTCAGACCAGCAGAGATCATCACGTGTTTGGAGAGCAAGGAACTAAACGGATTCTCCAAACCACAATGTTTGGAGCATCCCTGATGAAGCCCTAAAAGGACCAGAGGTGAAAAGAGGACCCTCTCTTCTTCCCAGGGGGTCGGGGGAGGGAACTGGAAACTAAACCCTGCTGGAAAAATAACTGCTAGGTTGGAGATAAGTGAATAAAAATACTCTGCCAGCAAGCAGGGACAGCTGGGGCACTACACCCAATGGCAAGGGTGGAAAATAAATATACCCACGGGAAAAAGGGTTGGCAGGTCCTCATTTCCACCCTAAAGTTACTGGAAGCCACACAACAACACCTTGGCTTGGGCTGGGACCAGAGAGCTGGGCTAGGAGCTCAGGGAAAGGATGCGCAGGTTGGGTTAGTGGGAATTCAGAGCTGGGTTAATGGGAATTCAGAGTTTGGGTCCATCTGCTCTCTGGATTTCTCTGATTCTCAGCTGTAGGGCCTGGAGAACTTCAGTACCAGAGGAGGAATGAGCAGAGTTAGGAATGAGCAGTGCTAGGAATGAGCAATATTAGGAATAAGCATTTTAAAGAATGGGCATTTCAACGAATGAGCATTATTAGGAATGGGCATTTTAAGGAATGGGCAATTTAAAGAATGGGCATTTTAAGGAATGGGCATTTTAAGCTTTGTCTTCATGCAGCTGCTGAAGAAACTTGCCTGTCCTGCAGGGCAGACGTGGCTGCTCTGCCTCCAGATACTGAAATAACATCAGAGAGAGCTCCTGGGCTAATTCTCCAAATGAAACTGAAGTAGGGATGCATCTGGATCCATCCCAGCAGCTGGAATGGTAATAATGCCTTAGGGAGATGATAATTCCAACTGGTTACAAAACTCTCACTGAGATGGGAAATTCTGGCTGAAATAAAGCACTTGGAGGAGTTTGGGTTTCTTGAAGAATGAATTTCAGTCCCTTTTTGGGGTTGCAAAAGTTTTCAGTGCTGGTCTCATCTTAAGCTGGTTCTGTTGTTTAGCTTGGATTTTATGCCTTTCAAAAAATAAATATTAAACGGATTCCACATCATTTCACACATTTCTCACTCAAAGAAAATAAACCTTGGTAGGAATAATCTATAGTTTAATTGCATATATTACTTTTATTGTCTGCAGACATTTGAGGATCCTCCAAAAGTACCAAAATCTCATTGGGTTTTCCATTATTAAACCTAAAAATCAGTGTTTTAATATCTGTAACAAGGAGAATCTTATTTTGAGGCTACCATGGTAATGCTGCCCTATCAAAAAATATGTAAGAATTAATCAGCCTTGCCTGGAAACTTAAAGCAAGGAACAAAATGTTCATCCTTTCCCTACTACAAATGTGTGGTGGGAGACAAAGGTAACTGGTATAAAAATAGCAAAAATTGCCTCGTTTCACAATCAGATCCATCATGAAAAAATATTCAGGTTTGTGCTGTTCTAGGTGGGAGCATCCTGGAGTGCTCTATAAAAGGACACAGCATTCCAGGCAGGTTAGCAACCCCCTGGAGCTGAAGGCACCAGCAAAATATGTGGAGTTATTGGAAATATTTCTCCTTCAGCCAAGGCAAGGAACGTGGAGCTGTGGAGGGTTTTGGTCTCAGTGAAGGATGTTGGATGTTGGATGTTGGTGAAGCTAAAAAAGCACATCTCAAATGAGGTCTTCATGGGCTAAACATTTCTAAAATCAGTCCCAAATACTTGGGAAAATAAAATTTTAAAAAAAGAAATATATTAGAAATCATAAAAATGGGCAATAAAATGGAAAATCCTGACCAGCTGAACAGGATTCCCTCCCACCCTCCCAGCCCCACACTGGGCAAGGCTCAGTGCTCCAGGTTATTATTATGCCTGTTGTTGGTGCTATTTGGAAATTTCCAGGATATCCNATATATTAGAAATCATAAAAATGGGCAATAAAATGGAAAATCCTGACCAGCTGAACAGGATTCCCTCCCACCCTCCCAGCCCCACACTGGGCAAGGCTCAGTGCTCCAGGTTATTATTATGCCTGTTGTTGGTGCTATTTGGAAATTTCCAGGATATCCAATGGTAACTTTAGTCAGCAGAAAAAAAACACCACCTATAAATTATTTTAGACTTAAACACATCAAGGGTTCCTCACAGGGTGCTTTGCAGGCCTCACCCAGGTATGGAGTTAAGCTCTCTGTTGGTAAAATAAAACCCCACCACAATATTTAGCTTGCAACTGTGCACTTCTAGCATGTAAAAAGGGACTTAATTTTCCACAGGGAGAGGGAAAATAGGGAGGGGTTTGTGCTGCAATTCCCAGGTGGCAAAAATGTTCTCTTGCCACTCTGACAAATGAATTTGGGAAGATTGAGTGTTCAGCACCTGACAAGTGTTTGTCCTATCAGGATTTTGATGAGTTTCATACAGGGAAAAACAGGCATTGTATTAATGAAGTGCTGTGCTAAGTGGGCTGCAGCAAGTGGAGTTTGTATAAATAAATGTATAAAAATAAAATGAGGCAAGATTAATGCCTCCAGTCGTGAAGGCAAATGACTAAGCAAATAAATATGTAAACTGTCAGAGAGTGAGAATAAAGAAATCAAACATCAGAAAATTATGTTTTTACAGATCCAGCAGAGAAAATTGTCAGTCTGGATTGCTTATTCAACTGCTGATGTTATTGGGAAAATGAACAATGACAATTCCAATTAACTCCTAAAGCTTTCAGATCTGCTTAATGACAGATCTCTAACCAGAGTCTTTACTCAGTGTTGCTGGGACTGCAGAACGTGGCAGAGGTCGTGGCCAGGACTGATTAGGAGGTTGTAATCAAGCTGTATCTGAGCCTTGAGCTGACATTCACTGAAGTTTAGGATAATTCTTCCCTCAGCCTCGAGTGCTGCTCGCTCCTCCTCTCTGGAACTGCTGCACACAAACCAGCTCTAAGGGTGCTCCTGCAGGGAAGGCCCAGCTTTGGCGGCTTCTTAGAATTTCCAGTGTTGACAAAATAATTCCCAAAATTTTTGGGTTGGAAAAGACCGATGGGATCATTGAGTCCAAGCTGCGCCTGATCCCCACCTTGCCACCAGCACAGAGCCCCGAGTGCCATGTCCAGTCCTTCCTTGGACACCTCCACCACCTTCCAACACCTGGCCACCCTTTCCATGAAGAAATTCCTGCTGAGGAGCCCTGGGAGGGTTGGTTGCATTGTTCAGGATCACTGTGTGCTGTACATGACACATCCTGTGAGTGTGAAATCGCACTGTTGGCGTTTCTCTCCCGGCAATCTCTGGAGAGCGATTTGGCCTCGGCTCCGTCCCAGCTCCAGAGCTGCAGAGCCCTCACTGTTCTGGCCAGGAGTACAAACAATTTCCATTGTGCAGCTCAAGCAGAAACAAATATATACAAAGCTGTTGAATCTTGCACTTTTATGTGTTTTCATTTGGCACGGGGAGGTGTAATCATTAAACAAATGTGTTTATCTACCCGGGCAACTTTGATCTGGCGTGGGCAGTAAAAGCCTCGTTACTGCAGGAGGAGTGTGAAGAGTTCTCTGAGAACAAAGAGCAGAAAGCTGCTGCTGAGCCTGCCAGGGAGGGATTGGAAAGCCTTTCAGTGCCTTCCAACACCTCGGAGAGGAATTTTTATTCTTTATCATGTATCTCTTCCTAATTTACCTCTGGAACCACGCTGCGTTATTGAAGCAAAAGGCGTTTTCATTCCGTGGGGATGAGTCTGGGGGCAAGTCAAGGAGATTTATGGAGGGCAGATACGAGCTCATCCCACTCCTTGCTGCAGCCAAAAGCCACGTAGGGCTGGAGTTATCCGGGCTGGGTCAGCACTGTGTGCTCAGCTGCATCTTTAGAAGATTTTGCCGTCTTGAAAGATGAGGGGCTCCTCTCACACCTTCCAACCATAAAGCCAAAGCTGTTACCTTGAGCACTCAATGTCTTCCAGGTTCATCATCTGTCAGATTCTCCCATCTGCAAATGTTGCAGGGAGTTGGTGGGGCACAGGGAGTTCATGCTATCACTTTGGTGCAGGTGTGAATAACTTGGAGTCCGAGGCACTGCCAGGGGTGGGCGCAGATTCCCCACAAATCCTCCTTTTGCAGCTCTTCCCTTTTAACGAGTTACAAAACCCACTAATCCACTTTCTCTCCTTTTATTACGAGCTGCAAGTGTCCAAATATTTCCCCATCTGCCTCCTGACTGTACAAAGCGTTGCCTTTCCAGCCCAGTAAACGCAGCATTTATGGCATTCCAAAAGCTGTTGCCCATTAGCAGTTTCTCAGGCTTCAGAGTGTTTTGCAACCCAGCAGTCTGCCTAATGATTGAGGGGAAAACAACATAATCATGTGCTGACATTCCAAGTGATTTTATAAGCCACTTTTATCTGGGATGCCCTTTTCCTCTCCCCATGTTGGTCTCGGTCTGCTCCATCCACTGCTGCTTTCTATGCTGGAGCCCTAGAGGTCCTCCTTCAGCTGCTCTGGATCTTCCCCATCTAAGCACATGCCCTCCTACTCCAGAAAGATAGATGGAATTTAGCTTATGGTAACTGTTATTAACTGTCCTGAGTCTCCACTGGAATTCTCCCCAGAGGCACCTTCACTTTAATGAAATAAATGCTGAACAAGTGAAAACCATGTCTGGCTTTCTGCTGTGGGTAATTCATCTGCAGGCCTTGGGATTAGCTCTAACTTTCAAAATGTGGTGGTGTCCTGCTTGTCCTCAAGGGCTGAGGAATAGCACTTGGAATCACCATCCCTGAAGTCTTCAAAAATGAGCAGATGTGGGATTTTTTGGTGTGGTTTAAGGAGCCTGGTGATATTTGGTCAAAGGTTGGACTTGGAGATCTTGGAGATCTTTCCCAGCCTTGATAATTCTGCGTTTGGAGGTGTCTCAGCTCCCAGGTGTAAAATCTTCCCTGTGTTAGAAAATCCTGGGTGCTGCTTCCCACTGGGGAGGTTCATTCCCATTAAATTCCTTTGTATAAGAGTTCCAGGGACATCAGGAGTGTCACTTAACCCCCAGGTGAAGACATCTGGGGTCCTGTGCAGGTCAGGAGAGGCCGCAAAACCATTTCCCTCTCGAGGAGAAGCTTTGCAGGAGGGGAAAAGTCCAAAGAACCCAGGAGCCTTGTACCCAGGTGTTCAGAGGTTCTCCTTCTCCCTCTGGACACAGGAAAGAATTCCAGTTTTTCTGTGGGTGGAAGATGTGCTCCAAAAAAGGCTCAGCAAGGTTTTGCAGGGGTTTTGCTGAAGCTGGCACAGGGCAGAGCTTTTCCCTGATTTCTGAGTCCTGGAGGGATTAAAAGGATGTCGGTCTGAGCTGCCAGGGCTCCTCCTCAAGCTGGGAGGCCACAGGTACAGACCAAAGCATCAGCTGGGTCTGGCTACTGCAGGGTTTTCCCAGGAAATCATTTGTCAGTTGCAAGCAAAGCCCAGACTGGCTAAAACTCTCATTTTGGGGCTACTTTTTACCAGAAATGGCCAAAAATGGTCTTTTGCTGAGCTGAGCTTTACCTCACAAATAAAGTACAAATCTATTTAATTGAAATTAGGAGTGTCCTCATCATCCCCAGAGGGGAAGGGGGAAAGAAGTGTAAAAACTAAATAGAATTTTACCAGTGTGCTCCCATCACGCAAATAAATCCGGCAAAGCCATTTAGCAACGTTTTTATTCCTGGTGGATTCCTTTAATCCTTCCAAGAAAAGTTAGAGGATCAAAAGTGATGCTCACTTTTGACAGGGTTTTCATGGAAAGTTTGAGGCAGTGGAAAACAACTTCCTAGTTTGTTTGTTGTTTGGTTTTTTTAATGTCAGTGATATTTACAATTTGCCAATTCTGTGACATATTCAGCAATTCCTACACGTGCCAGAAAATCCCAAAACTGGGATGCAAACCATGGGAATAGGGAGACTAAAATGATAGGGATTGTTTTATCTGGGAGCCAAGGCTGCTACCTTTAAATGAGAGTGATCATTCTCAGAACAGATCATATTTCTGTGTGGAAAAGCTTTATAAAAGCTATTGTCTTGTTAAACTATGAAAGAGCAGAACTTGAACTCTCTCTTAAGAGCATCTGTCCAAAGCTGTACAATTCTGTTTATGGTTATCCAGCACGAGGCCAAACCACTGGGACTTCAAAAAAAGGATTTTCAGAAGAAAATAGAAACTCTCATTCATTCATTCCAGAAATGAGATTTAAAAATAATTAAGTAAATTGAAAAATAAGAAATTATTTCTGCATTGTTATATGTTCATAGTTTCCAGTGTTTAGATGTTAAAATTGCGGTCGGTTTTTCTTGGTGGCTGAACTAAAGAAAGAAAAGAGGAGGGGAAAAAGGTCCAAGGGGGATTTCATTAAAGTATTAAAAGTTATGAGGGGCACAGCTGTCTGATCACTTCATTGTCCCTGGGGGAACAGTCAAGGGGTCAGGATTAATGACAACTACATTTAAAGCATGTCAAAGGGAAAATATCTGACGTGTTTGAGCAGCCTTTGGAATTAGCGGTTGCAGGAAGCCACGGGAGGGGAGGGGATGCTTTGACTTTTTAAAGGGCTGCATCGCTCTCCAAACAGCTCTGGCTGGGGGGGAATATTTATATCCTGACCCTCAACAGCTCCAAACTGAGCTGCAGGGCTGGGTTCAGTGGTGGTCAAGCCCTGGCACAAAAAGTTATTGATAAACAGCAAAGCCCCACACGCTGCTCACTCCTCATCCTACAGGGAACGAGAGCAGATTAATGCACTCAGTTAAATTTATCTTCTTGAAGAGTACCTGAGGAGGCTCAGGAGTCTGAATCTCAGGTTCAGATTAAAGCCTGGCCACCAGGAGCTCTCTCTACTGGGATGCTGAGGCTTTGTCAGCTGCAAGCAAAGCCCAGACTGGCTAAAACCCACATTTTTGGGCGATTTTTAACCAGAAACAGCCAAAAGTGATCTTTTGCTGAGCTGACATTTACCTCACAAATAAAGCACACATCAATTTAATTGAAATTAGGAGTGTCCTCATCATCCCCAGAGGTAAAACCAAAACAGAATTCTACCAGTGTGCTCCTACCCCTTCAGACTCTGCCTCACTGTCTGAAAAAAAAAGTACAAAAAAAAACCCAAAATTCAGTGTAAATCTCTGCAATACAACCCGAATGTCCACAGATAATTCCTGTGGCACCCTGCACAGTAAACTGTGAATAAATGGCTTTTTTTTTCCCCAGAATTGCTCTTTATTGCTTCTGTAGCACCATATACAACATTATAGGAGTTAACAAAGAGGCGACTGGGCTGAGCCAAGGTGTTTGCAAGCAGTGAATAAAATGTTACCTAGAGCAGCCCATTGATGGAATAAAATCCAATGGGCTCCTGGGGTTATTTTCTAATCTTGTTTGGCTCCTGAAGAAAACCTGTGTGTCTCCTACCCCTCTGCTGCAGCCAGGGATTATGAGTCAGGCCCAGGTTTGCAGGATATTAACTCATCTATTCTTAGGTAATTAAATAAAGAGTGTAAGGCGTGCAAGTTAGAGCAAAAAAAAAAAAACAAAACCAAAAATTACAAAATGTAGGAGAATGTTTCCCCCTCTTCCAAGGGTTTATTTTTTGCTCAACCCCCTTCTATTCTTTCATTTCCTTGGCGTCAGCATCGTTTCCAGAAGTCAAATCCCACGTTAGCCTCTGTTATTTTTAATTCTCTCGCTGCTTCCAGGGATGGGGCAGCCACAGACTCTCTGGGCAACCTGTGCCAGTGCCTCACCACCTTCACAGGAAAGAATTTGTCCCCAGCATCTTAAGTTTACCTTTTTTTTGACTTGAAGCCCTTCCCCCCTCATCCTACCCCTGCGTTTGCATGTTTCTTACTCCAAAGTTTCAATAAATTTTGAAGGCGAAGCATTTATGGAAGTTCAGCTTCACTGCTTTAGTAAAAGCTCTTTCGGGGTGTTTTTCTTCTGTTTAAGATTAGGAGTGGGCAGGAAAATCGAAACATTTAAATCAAGTATCCTTTCAAACCATTAGCCAAAGCCTGTGGGCTCCTTTCAAGTGTATTGATGGTTTCTTCTGGAAATATCCTGGCAAACAACAGCTTCAAAAAAATTAGCAATTATCCTGGAGCTGGAGCTGGCTGGAAGTTTGCAAACGTGGGCAAAACCAGTGCGAGGGTTAGTGTGGATCCTACTGCCAGGCTGGAATCAAAACTCGCTGCCAAGGCACAGAATTTACCTTTCAACATCCCCCAAAGTGCTGTGTGCCACCCTGGGAATCCGAGGGGAGCCAGAGGTGGAGATCTCCCATGTGCCTGGCACCTCCTGAGCCCTGAGATCAGGGAGGGGCAGAGCAGGAGAGCAAACACAACCTCAGACACAAACTCAGTGCTTGCAGGGCAGGCACAGGAGGAGAAGCTGAGTGATTCCACCTTGGGATGGACAATCCAGTCCTGAAAGGTGCAGCTACGGACAGCAAAGGGCAGGGCGTGGCAGCTGCTGTGAATTCACAGGGGTTCACTCCTGTGAGATCCTTCCATTTAACCAAGTTTTAGGGGAAAAAATCTGCTTATTGCCCACATAACAGTGTTCAGAATTAACAGATGATGTCAGGAGGGAGAGGACCCCCCAGCCCAGGGGGTCAGGGCAGCAGCAGCTCAGCCCCATCGTGCCGAGCGAGGAACCAGGGAGATGGAGCAGCCCGGGGAGATGGAGCAACGTGCCTCTCTGCTGAGTCAAGAGAGCCAGAGCCTCTCCTCCCATGTGCATCGGGTTTGCAGCTATGGCAACAGTGCATGCGTGAGGAACAGGGAGAGCTTAAAATAGGCTCCTGCTCCTGCTCGGAGAGGGCTGAGAGCAAACACGTGTGGTCAGCCGAGAGCAGAGCGGGGGCTCAGCTGCCCTCAGAGCCACCAGCTACGGGCAGCGGGGTAGCAGAGCTTTGCTGGGCCTCCAAACCTTCTCCAAAGCTCTGAGCTTTCCTCCTGCACGCCCCTTCCCAGCCGGGATGTGTCCATCCCCACGGGAGCTGTCGGTCAGTCGCGGAGGAAATCGCTGACCAGAGGTTGGTGTCTCCACCGGAGTTTTGTGAGGTCAGGACAAACCTCTCTGTACAATCTCTCAAAAAAAACCCTATGGGAATGAGTAGATATCATAGGGAAGAAGGACATTTCTTCCTCTCCACTGCTTTGGAGAGGGGGAAAGCTGGGGAAGTGGAAAATAGTAGCTTTGGCTCGGGAGCTGTAACCTGTTTTGGTCTGCGTTAATTAATTTGGCAGTGGCTGTGCTGTGTGCTATTCTTAGGCTCTCTATCCCCCTCTGCAACAAATTAGGGCTTTCACATCTGCCTAAAAATAAAACTTTCCTGTCTGCTGGCACACGAGCCAAACCAGAGTGCAGCATATGTGCAATAAAGATGCACAGCTGTTCTGTCTATGAACTCGGGAACGTGTGAGGGGTTTTTTGTGAAGGATACAGGAGGTACCCAACACTGAGAAACAGCTTTTCCAAGAAGCTGTCAGGCTTTTGAAAGAAGTGGCTGCAAAAGGTGAAATTACAGGGAAACATCCAAGCAAAATTGCAAGAACTTCAATGGGAAAATGTTAATTTTTCTGTATTGTGAAAGGTGACGGACTCAATTAAGGAGGAATAGTCAGAAGGGAAGGTTTAATTCCCTTATATTCCTTGTAACTCCAGACAGACCTAAGTTTCACAGCTTTTGCAACTCATTTTCTGCCCTGACCCTTTCCACCCTCTATGGATGGTGCCCAGGTGTGGAGCAGTGCCTGACTTTGGGAAGAGGTTCTTCCCCCTGAGGCTCCCCAGGGAGTGGTCGCTGCTCCAAACCTGCCAGAGCTCAAGAATCACTTGGACAAATCTCTCAGGCACCTGATTTGATATCTGGGGTGTCCTGTGCATGTGCAGAGTTGAGATTGATGACCCTTGTGTGGCCCTTCCCTTGGGATATTCTAATTTTTTAAATATATATTTAATATTTATTATTATATTTAATATATATTTAATATTTAACTGTTCCACACTCTCTGCTAC
>VZRX01011892.1:10234-29656 GCA_013398075.1 Notiomystis cincta
GGCGGCCGCGCCTCCCGGCCCCGAACCGGGACCCCGGGGGTGCGGGCAGCATCGCCCCCGCCCCGGGCTGCCCCCGCACGCTGCTCGCCCCCGGGATCCCGCAGCCCGGGCTCTGCTCTGCCCACGCGACACCGCGCCCCGGGCCATCCCCCGCCCCAGGGACACTGAACCCCGGCTCAGCTCCTGCTGGGAATCTGCACGCCGGGTGATTTCGCATCCCGGGCTCTCCTCCGCCCTGCGCACCCCGTATTCTGTGCCGCCCCTCCTGGGAACCTGCACTCTGGAGACCTCTCGTGCTGGGTGGTCCTCCCCAGCCCCAGACTGTCCCCTGCCCCACGTCCTCTACACCCAGGGGACATGGCACACCAGGCTTCCTGTGCCCTCAGCTGCCCTACGCCGAGCCCCCGTGCCCGAGGTTTCCTCTCCAAGGACACGGCACCGTAGGCTCTGCCCTACACACCCGGCCATGCCCTCACTGCTTGCACAAGGGGTCAGTGGACACAGGATTTTTGGGGGCCCTTTTGCTGCCCGTCTGTCCCTCCATCCTCACGGCTCCCAAGCCCCCGGTCCCTTCAGAATCCTGCCAGGCTCTGTCCGGCACAACCTTTTCCAGGAGGTTTTGCCTCGGTATGAACCCACAATTGCTTTTGCACTGATTCGCGCAGGGCTCTGCAGGGGCTCCAGCCATGTCCTAATGCTCCTGCGAGGACAGGCAGCGATTCCCTGCCCCCGGCACTGTCCCCGCACCGCACTGGAGGGGTCTCTGTGCCGGAGCAGCAGTGGGGAGCGCACATGGCCTGATCCCCGCAGGCTGGGATGTTGCTGGAGTGCCCTGTCCCAAGACAAGCCCCTCAGAGCAGCCCGTGGATGACCCCAGAGGGACATGGGGCAAGGTGCCGCGGACTCTGGATGTGCTGCCTGCTCCCCCCACGCCCTCCTCGCACCAGCATTTCCAAGCGAGGCCAGAGCCGGAGCCGCCCTAAGGGGCTGTGAGAGTTTGGGAGCAGCTGTGGAGCAGCTGCCGGGGCCAGCGCGGGGGCTGGGGCCGGGGCAGGCGCCCCACAAGCGGCTCAGATGGCTTTGGGGGTGGATGTGGTGGGACCCTGCTCAGGGATGTGGTGGGAGCTCTGAGCCTGCCGCCGCCAGGCTTTGTTCTCTGAGCAGCGAGGCTGCAGCCCCTCCCCAGGCTCCACCTCCGCAGCCCACCCGAGACCCTCCTTCCGCTGCCTGTGCACAAGCTCCTCACATGGTGCGCAGAGCTGGTGGGCAAGACATGCCCTTGGCAAAGTGCAGAGGCACCTTGGGTGGTAGAGGCGTCATCGGGAGGGCTCAGAGGGAACTTGGAACCAACCAGACAGAGCTAAGCCTGTGGGCACAGACCTTGCAATGGCACAAGGGGGTGCTTAGCTCTTCCCCGGGGGAAGGCAGCTCGGCTGTAGCACCCTGGCTCTGCCCTGGCCCTGCTCCACAGCTGGGCACCCCAGGGCTGAGCTGGCAGAACCTGTTCCCAAACCATGCCACCCTAGCAGGCTCGGTCCTGCATGACTGCCTGCCCCTGCCCCTTTCCTGCCCTCCACTCAGGGCTGGCTCAGTGGCTGCCCACGTGGGGCCGCAGCCACCTCACCTTCCCCTGTTCTCTGACCTTGGCCGCACAGCTGGGACTCACAGGCGGTCACTCACCACAGCCCTGCTCCTGCCGGCCCCGCCAGGCAGGCACCAGCTGTTTCTGTCCCTCACTGCACCCGTGTCCTGTGCTCCTCAGTGTGGCCAGCCCATTGCTCACACGAGCTCCAGCCTGAGCGCCTGGCCCAGAGCCCCAGCCTGCTTTATCACTCGACTTTGCTCACCCCATCTTTGATGGGCTTTTGCACTCCTGGAACAGGCAGTGAGAAGATGTGGCACCGCAGCCCAGATCTGGGCCATGCCAGGAGGCATTTGGCTTCCCACAGCCAGCTCCTGCCCCCGGCAGAACTTTCCAGCAGATGAGCAAGACAATTTTCTTTACAATTGCTCATCACGGTAAGAGCTGCAATTATTAATGACCGTTCCAGCTGTCGGAGTGGAGAGGGAGGAGAACACCCACCCACTTCCCCACACCCCCTGCCCTCGAGCCCGTTCCAGCCGGCGTGGCCTCACGCCCGTCCTTCGGGACGGCAGCTGCAGCGCCTGAGCGAACGCTTGGCTGCTCCACGCTGGAGGACGCCCAGAGCTGGTGCACGTGGCCCAAACGTGCCCCAGGACTCCTCATCCCTTCCACAGGACTTGGGGCCAGGGCACGGGGACCAGAGGACACTGCCAGGTATGTAGGGACCCCCACTATGGTCTGACTCCTTCCCCATCTCTCCTTGCTGTGTTTTAATTACTGCCTCCATTAGCGGTCCTGCCTGCTACAAGAGGGATGACCCAGTCGACACAAGGGGTTGAGCTTGGGCTGACGTGGGCAAAGGAGAAATTTGAGGCCAAGATTTTCCCTGGAAAGCTGGAAGGAGCTGAGTCAGGCCCCAGAGGGAGCGGGATGAGGGCAGAGCATGACCTTCCCAGCCGGCCGCACCTCACTCGGCAAAGCCACAGGCCTGGAGACAGCCGGCACTTGCAAGAAGTGTTTATTAAAGGCACTAAAAGCACCGTGGCTACATCAGCGCAGCCCGACCAGAGGGTGTGGGTTGGGGGAAGGCATCGATGGGCCCAGGATGGCAGTGGCAGAGAGCTCTTTGGTAGGAAGCTGTGCCCAAGCCTTGCAGGAGCAGCTGTCCGGCTGGGCCGGCCATCAGCACACGCTGCCAGCCCAGGGCTGGGCCACGCTGGGCTGGGGGTGCTGCCAGCCCCAGGGGAGCAGTGGGCCAGCAAGGTGGGGGCTGTGAGGCACAGACACCCCTGGAATGCAAGTGGGGCAGGAAGCCACCTCAGCAGTTTGAGGGGTGACTGGTGGGTTGTCATGGGCAGGGCCCCAGCAGGGGAGCAGGGCTGGGTCTCCAGCCCCAGGCACACAGCAGGGAACGTGGGGGACAGTGAGACAAGGGCTGGTCCTCACCCACTCAGGGATGTGTAAGGAGTATCCCTGCCCCAGCACTGAGCTGCCAGGCAGCAAGGGGAGCAGCCCAGTTGTGGCAGACCCTCCCCCAATTCCAGCCTCAGCACGGTTGTGCCCACCATGCTGCGTGGCTCAGGGGCAGGAGATCCATGCAGCATCCCCTTCCCAGGGCTCCCAGGGCCAGTTGAGAAGCATTTAAGAAGCCACCCGACTATAAAAGGCTCTGGACCCAGCACTGTCTCTGGCTGGAGTTGAGCCAGGAGCTGCCAGGAAAGAGGCAGGAGCAAGGGGAAGGGCCAAGGGCCCAGCCTGGCTCTCTGGGGGCGGCAGGGCAGGGGGACAGGAGCATGCAGGGCCAGGGGCACGCGTGGGCACAGCTGAAGTCCCACCCCTCACACGTGGGAGAAAGCGTGGCTCTTGCACAGCGGCTTGTCCTTCTTGGAGTAGAATGTCTTCCCTTCCAGGTTGGTCTGGCAGATCTGGGGAGGAGAGTGCAGGTGGTCAGGCTGGGGGGCTGAGCCAGCCTCCAGATCCCCCACAGCCCAGCACTGGTCTCACACAGGGACCACCACACATGGCCCTGGGCCACTGCCAGGAAGCAGAAGGCTCAGAGCAGAGTCCGAAGCCCCCAGAACAGAGGCAAGTGGGAAAACCCGTGTGGCAGCAGGTCCCCTGTGCTGCTGGTGTAGCCCACCCAGAGCAGGACTGTCAGGGAGAGGCACAGGCCCTGCAACAGCCAGGGAGAGAGGCACATTGCTCACCGCACAGACAAAGCAAGTGTCGTGCCAGCTGAACCCCAGCGCCTCCAGGAACCGGTCCCCAGCATCGATCTTGAAGTCACAGCCACGGCACTTGGTGCCAAACATCTTCTCATAGTCTGTGAGGAAAGGCAGAGGCCAGGTCAGCACTTCCAAGCACTACAGCTGCTCATCTCAGGGGAGCAGGGCTGCAGCTCAGTCAGGATCCCACAGGCACAGCCTGGGCACAACTCGCTGCCAGCCCCCATCCAGGTGGGATAATGCCCCGGGCACCCGGGAGAGGTGCAGGGTGGCCCCCACCACAGGGCTCCAGGGGAGGAGGAGAACCTCATCTCCCAGGATGCAGCACTCGCTTTGATGTACATCCTCCCTCATTGCCATGGCAACATAGGAGCGATGGCACTACCCTGCAGCTAGGGAGAACCAGGATGGAGGGCTCAGGGCTGTGGGATCAGGGTCTCTGTGCTCCCCACAGCCCAGGGGGAGCCCTGCAGAGCAGAGCAGCTCATGCCCCCAGCCCTGTGCACAGCTGCTGGGTCCCAATGGCACCGCAGGGCCACATGAGGTGACACATGGGGTCCCCTGGGTCCTACCTCTCTCGCAGTAGGGCTGTCCCTCCTCCATGTAGAAGGCTCGGTTGCGGATGGGAGTTTTGCAGGCGTTGCAGGTGAAGCACTGCACGTGCCAGGTCATCTTCAGTGCGTGCATCACCTCCTGGAGGGGAGCCACTGTCAGCCAGAGGCAGGACCACCAAGGGCAGGAAGGGACAAGGAATCCCCTGAGATGGGACCAAGGTGGGAAGGGACAGAGCCAGGCAGAGGGCGAGGACAGGAGATGGAGGGCAGGCCGAGGGACACTCACCCCAGTGATCTTCTTCTTGCACTTGGCGCAGCTGGGTGCGTAGCGCGTGTCGTAGCACTTGGGGCAGAAGATGGAACCTTTCTCCTCAAAGAAGCCTCCCTCATCCAGCACCTTCCTGCACTGGCAGCAGGTGAACTCCTCGGGGTGGTAATAATGTCCCAGCGCCACGAGGTACCGTCCCCTGCGGCAGGACAGCGCCACGTCAGCCACGCCGGGGCCGGGACACCGCTGTGGCGCTGGTGGCGGCCGGGGCTCACCTGATGACCTTGTTGCACTTGTAGCAGAGGGGGGTGCGGCCGGGCCCCTCGGGGGCCTGCTGGGCCGCCTGCACGATGGAGCTGCGGTTCTGCATGGGGGTGGGCGTGGCCGGCTGGCTGTGCTTGCTCACCACCGTGCTCGTCTTGTCCGGGGCGTAGCGCTCGGCAAACGAGGGGTCCACAGCCCAGGGCGGGCGGCTGGTGGGGCCGGGGGTGGCACTGGGGGTCCTGGGGGCTGCACACACACACACAAGTCTTTAGGACAGTGCTCCTGATCCCTCGGCAGCCCCTCCCCAAAAAGCCCAGAGATGTTTTGCTCACCCAGTCCTGGCTCGGTCTTCATCGTTGCTCCTGGGGACGGGTCCGGCACGGAGACCTGGCTACAGAACAAGCAGTTAATCCAGCCTGCCCTGCTCACTCCCACTGCCCAGGGGGTGCAGGCAGGGCTCCCCACCCCAACAAGCAGGAAGGAGCCCCATGCCCAGCGATAGCTGGTTCAGTGATGAGGTACTAACCCAAGAGCCTTCAGACCTACCAAGACAGAGCACCTCCAGGGTCTCTGGTACCCACTGTGGTGGTCTGGGGAGTGGCAGGAGGGAGGGTTCTGGGCTGCTCTAGATTGACCAGGGACCCCAGGGACCACACAGACTTTGGCTGCCTACTAACATGCGATGATCACCCCCAGCCCCTTTAGGGTGCAGGGGGACCTGGACTTGACTGGATGCAGGGAGCCCCAGCTCAGCAGCACTGGGGACAGGCAGGGCAAGCTGGGGCTAGAGAGGCAGAGCCTGCTGAAAGAGGGGGGACAGGGAGAGAGAGAGCCAGTGGCTCTGTGCCCCTCCAAAACAAATGCAAAAAGGAGATGGCAACAAACCCAGCTTTTATTTGTGTCAGAGCAAACTGGACAGAGCTGGTACCCAAGGGCCATGGCACCAGGGCAGGTGTCACAGAGAGGTAAAGGCAAAAAATGGGGTGCTGTCCACCCCACTGCCTGGCTGCACAGAACAAGGAACAACCCTGACAAAGCTGGTGACATCCATGAGCTCAGCCTGGCTGCCCTGCAGCCCCATCCCAGGCTCGCAGGACACTGTGCCCCAGGTCCAGATGCTGCCTAAACATCACAACAACGCAGTGAGTTTGGCCAGAGCCATCAGCCACTCCCAACCCGCTGTTTCTGGGACACCACGGCGCAACTCAGCATTCCCAGCTGAGGGGCAGCAACGCCCAAGGGGTTCTGCCCAGGACATGCAGCCCCCCAGCTCCTGCTGCCACACACTCCCCTTACCTGGGCTTCCTAACAAACACATCATCATGATCCTCCACTGAGCGCAGCAGGAGAGAAAGGAGCAAAGAGTCAGTCCTCACAGACCGAGGCCCGGGCACAGGAGGAAGGGAAAGGGGAAAGAGGAAAACCAACCTCTCCTCCCGCCAACCCCTGCCCCAAAACAAAGCCCTGCCCTGCCACAGGGCAGAGCAAGGCCCCAGACCACAGCAAGGCCCCAGACCAGCAGCACCACCACGAGACCACCACAGCCCCAGACAGCTCCCATTGACTCAGCCATCCCACAGGACCACACGGGGCCAAAACCAACACTCCAGTGCCACTCCGGACTCTGCTGGTCCCTGGCAGCCCAGGGAGAGTCCAGCATCCCCAGGCAGTGCCAGGCCCTGTGGGAACTCACTGCTGCCATCTGTGCCCGTCAGCTGGGCCAGTTTGCGGAAGGTGCGGGACTGCGAGGTCCCGGTGCGGGGCTGCCAGTCCTCAGCGTCCTCTATCAGCCGCAGCTTCCCGGGGTTGCACCCGGGGGTGCTGGGGGGCTCCAGCGGCTGCGGGGGCTGTCTGTGAGTGACAGAGGGCAGGAGCTGAGCCAGCACAAAGCACAGACTCTGCTCGGGGACAGGGAAGCGCTCCCAAAGGTGCCCTGGCTCATGCCAACACCTCTGCCAGAGCCTGGCACTCACCGCTGCTCCACCGCGCCCCAGCCGGACCCACGGGCATCCCTGTGGCATCAGAGAGAACGGTGGCACCACAGTCAGTGGCTGATCCACGGCTCAGCCCGCGCTCCCTGTACACACCCACAGTCTCGGAGATACAACAGCCTCGTGGAAATGCCAACAGCATCCACTCCTGACCAGCCTTGCAGCCCTTCCATGGCCCCACAGGACATCGTGCCCCAGGTACAGTGCCTACCCTGACTTCCAAAATGCTCAGCAAAGTGTTCCAGTGTCGCCAGCTACCCCTACACACCCTGTCCAGCACCTTGTGCTGCATCTTGGCCTCCCCAGCTTGGTGCCAGCAGTGCACAGCAGGACCTGCCTGCACACTCATTTGGGGACAAACTGTCTGGCAGGTGGGTGTCCAGGCAGGACACTCCCAAGGTGAAGGTCAAAGCAGTGGCTGAGCCCTGGCAGTGCCTCTTGTGGGGTGAGCATAGGGTGGGCCCTGCAGCTCCACCACCAGCTTGGCTCTGGGAGATGGAGAGGACAAAGAGGGAGAGAAGAATCCATAACAGGACAAAGAGTTTGCCCGGAGTCATGAGAGGCAGCGAGGCTGAGGGCAAATGAGCTGGCAGCACTCATCCAGTTCTGACACAACAGGCTCACAGGACAATGTGCCCCAGGTGCAGGCGCTGCTCAGCACCTCCCAATATCCCATAGCCAGGTTTCCCCAGTGCCATCAGCCTCCTCCACTCCTTATAGGCCCAAGGTGCAGCTCAGCATCCCCAGCTCAGAGCCAGCAGTGCCCAGACACTTGGGACATGCAGCCTCAGCACATGCTCCCCTTACCTGGGTTTTTTAACAATCTCATCCTCACCATCCTCCACTGAGCGCAGTAGGAGAGAAAGGGGGAGATGGCGTCAGTCTGCAGTGACTGATGCCCAGGAAAAGCAGGAAAGGAAAGGAGGAAAACCAACCTCCCCACTCACCACCCCCTCACCCCATCACACAGCCCTGCTTGGCCCCAGACCAGCCCCACCATGAGCTCACACACAGCCCCAGGCAGCTCCCGCTGGCTCAGCTGCCCTCAAGGGGTGACTTGGGGCCAAAATCAACACTCCTGATGCCACATCACCCCACTACCTCTCCCAACTTCTGGCTACCCCAAAACAGTCCACCACCCCCAGCCAGTGCCAGGCCCTGCAGGAACTCACTGCTGCCATCTGTGCCCGTCAGCTGGGCCAGTTTGCGGAAGGTGCGGGACTGCGAGGTCCCGGTGCGGGGCTGCCAGCCCTCAGCGTCCTCTAACATCCTCAACTTCCCAGGGTCACACCCGGGGGTACTGGGGGTCTCCAGAGGCTCCCTGTGAGTGACAGAGGGCAGGAGCTGAGCCAGCACAAAGCACAGACTCTGCCCAACACTTCAGCAGAGGGCAGTGCTCCCGAAGGTGACCTGGCACATGGCAACACCGCTGCCAGATCCTGGCACTCACCGCTGCTCCACTATGCCCCAGATGGACCCATGGGAATCCCTGTGACATTGGAAAAAACAGCAGCACAACAATCACTGTCTGACCACCCCTGCCATATGCACCCACAGCCCCATGGAGGCACGAGCCACGTGGAAATACCGACCAGCAGCCTTGCAGCTGCTCCACAGCCACACGGGACGCAAAGCACCAAGACCAGTTGCTGCCCAGCACCTCCCAACATCTCCAGCAAGGTGTTGTGATTATCACCAGCCCCAGGTGGGTGCTTGGGGCAGGACCCTCCTGAGGTGACAGTCAGAGCAGTGGCTGAGTGCTGGCAGTGCCTGTTGTGCAGCTCTGAAAACATCTCAAGTCTGGGAGAAGGGACAGAGAGGGAGGGAAGAACCCCCAGCAGTGCAAAGAGCACCCCCAGAGTGACTGCAAGCAGCGAGGTGAAGTGGCCGTGGGGGCTGAGCCTGGCGTGAGCACCTTGTGGCTCCTGCTGCTGCCCCTTACCTGGGCTTTATAACGGGCTCATCCTCACCATCATCCACTGAGCACAGGAGAGAAAGAGGGAGATGGAGTCAGTCTGTGGCAACTGAGGCCCAGAGAGAGCAGGAAGGAAAGGCAACGGAAAGGAAGGAAAAATGCCCTCTCCTCCCACTGCCCCCTGTCCCGACACAGAGCCCTGCCCAGCCACAGGGCAGAGCACGGCCCCAGCCCAGCAGCACCACCACGAGCCCATCCAGCCCCGGGCAGCTCCTGCTGGTTCAGCTGCCACAGAGGGCACAAATGGGGTCAACATCAATGGTGTAACAACACACCACAGCCTTTATCCAGCTGCCCCAGCAAAGCTGGGCACTCCTGGGCACTCAGCCAGTGCCAGGCCCTGCAGGAACTCACTGCTGCTGGCGCCCACCAGCCGGGCCAGTTTGCGGAAGGAGCGGGACTGGGAGGTCCAGGTGTGGGGCTTTGAGTCGTCAATGTCCTCTAACATCCGCAGCTTCACAGGGTCACACACAGTGTCACTGGGGGCCTCCAGCAGCTGTGGGGGCTGCCTGTGAGTGACAGAGGGCAGGAGCTCAGCACCAAGGTTGGACTCTGCTCTGGAAAAGGGAAACACCCCCACAGATGCCCTGGCAAATGCCAACACCTCTGCCAGACGCTGGCACTCACCGCTGTTGCCCCGTGCCCCAGTTGGACCCATGGGCATCCCTGTGGTATCAGAAATAATGAGGGCACAACAGTCAGTGTTTGACCAGCCCATCCTTCCCCATACACATCCACAGCCCCAGAGCCTTGTGGAAATGCTGACAGCGTTCACTCCTGACCAGCCTTGCAGCCATTCCATGGCCCCACAAGACATTGTGCCCCAGGTCTGGTCTAGTCCCCACCCCGTGACTCCTGGCACCCCCAGCAAGGTGTGTCAGTGCCACCAGCCACCCCTGCCCACTGTGTCCAGCACACTGTGCTGCATCTTGGCCTCCCCAGCTTGGTGCCAGCAGTGCCCAGCAGGTCCTGCCTGCACACCCAGCGTAAGGACATCTCATTTGGGGACAGCCTGCCTGGCTGGTGGGTGTCCGGGCAGGACCCTCCTGAGGTGACAGTCAGAGCAGTGGCTGAGCACTGGCAGTGCCTCTTGTGGGGTGAGCACAGGGCAGAGTCTGTGGCTCTGCCAACAGCTTGGCTCTACGGAGAGGGAAAGAACAGGACAGTGGGTGGAGGATGAGGAGAGAAGAAACAGCAACAGGGAAAAGAGCTTCCCCTGAGTGACTGCAAGCAGTGAGGGAGAACAAGCCTTGTGGGCTGAGCCCAGGGTAGGCACCTTGTGGCTCCTGCAGCTGCCCTGGCACATGCTCCCCTTACCTGGGCTTTTTAATAAACTCATCCTCACCATCCTCCACTGAGCGCAGTAGGAGAGAAAGGGGGAGATGGAGTCAGTCTGCAGCAACTAAGGTTCAGGAAAAGCAGGAAGGGAAAGGAGGAAAACCAACCTCCCCACTCACCATGCCCTTGCCCCATTGCACAGCCCTGTCCAGTCACAGGGCAGAGCACAACCCCAGCCCAGCAGCTCCACCACGAGCCCACACACAGCCCTGGGCAGATCTCACTGCCTCACTGCCTCAAGGAATTACTTGGGGTCAAAACCAAAACTCCTGGGTGTCACATCACCCCACTACCTCTCCCAACTTCTGGCTACCCCAAAACAGTCCACCACTCCCAGACAGTGCCAGGCCCTGCAGGAACTCACTGCTGCCATCTGTGCCCGTCAGCTGGGCCAGTTTGCGGAAGGAGCGGGACTGCGAGGTCCCGGTGCGGGGCTGCCAGTCCTCAGCGTCCTCTAACATCCTCAACTTCCTAGGATCACACCCAGGGGCACTGGGGGGCTCCAGAGGCTGTGGGGGCTGCCTGTGAGTGACAGAGGGCAGGAGCTGAGCCAGCACCAAGCGCAGACCCTGCTTCAGCACAGGGCAGTGCTGCTAAAGGTGCCCTCACCAGACCCTGGCACTCACCACTGCTCCACTGTGCCCCAGCTGGACCCACGGGCATCCCTGTGGTATTGGAAAGAACAGTAGCACAACACTCAGTATTTGACCATGGCTCAGCCCATCCCTCAAAAATGCACTCCAGAACTAGAAGTTGGTGACACTCACCCAGCTCTGCCCTGCTATCCCGCAGCCCCACACCAGGCTCACGGTACATTGTCCAGTTGATGCCTAGCACCTCCCAAAACCCCCAGCAAGGTGTTGTCAGTGCATCAGCCTTCTCCAGATCCCTTTTCCTCAAGAAGCAATGGCAGAGCTTGGCCTCCCCAGCTTGGTGCCAGCAGTGCCCAGCAGGTCCTACCCGGCACAGGACATCTTGTCTGGCCAGTGTGTGTCCGGGCAGGACCCTCCCGAGGTGATGGCCAGAGCAGTGGCTGAGCTCTGGCAGTGCCCACTGTGGGGTGAGCGCTGGGTGAGCTCTGCAGCTCCACCAACAGCTCGACTGTTGGAGAGGGAGAGAAGAAACAGCAACAGGGCAAAGAGCTTCCCCTGAGCAACTGTGAGTAGCGAGAGAGAACCAGGCATGTGGGCTGAGCCTGGGGTGGGCACCTTGTGGCTCCTGCTGCTGCTGTTCTGGCACACGCTCCCCTTACCTGGGCTTTTTAACAAGCTCGTCCTCACCATCCTCCACTGAGTACAGCAGGAGAGAAAGGGGGAGATGGAGTCAGTCTGTGGCAACTGAGGCCCAGAGACAGCAGAAAGGCAAAAGGAACAGGAAAGGGAAAATGCCCTCTCCTCCCACTGCCCACCTGTCCCAACACACAGCCCTGCCTGGCCACGGGGCAGAGCACGGCCCCAGCCCAGCAGCACCACCACGAGCCCACACAGCCCCAGGCAGCTCTGCCTGGCTCAACTGCCCCACAAGGCCAAAACCAACACTCCAGTGCCATGAGGCACCAAAGCCTTTATGCAGCTCCTGCTGCCCCAGCAAAGCTGGGCACTCAGCCAGTGCCAGGCCCTGCAGGAACTCACTGCTGTCTGCGCCCACCAGCCGGGACAGTTTGCGGAAGGAGCGGGACTGGGAGGTCCAACTGTGGGGCTTTGAGTCGTCAATGTCCTCTAACATCCGCAGCTTCACAGGGTCACACACAGTGTCACTGGGGGCCTCCAGCAGCTGTGGGGGCTGCCTGTGAGTGACACAGTCATCTGTCAAGTCTGACAGATCTCCTGGAGCTGTCCCCCACCTTCCCCAGCACAGAATCACAGCACACCAGTACGTGAGACGCCTTGTCTTATTCCCCGCCCTCAACTCCTCCTTCACAAAGGCTGGGCCCGTGAAGGACTGACTCTGGAATGACCACTACCATTCCTGGCAATTTGAAACTGGCCCCAAGGGCCAGAAAGAGAAAGGACAGAGAAAGAATAAGCCAAGGTCAAAAAAACACCATCAGGGAAGCTGCGCCACAGCCGTCTATGGCAGTGCCACCTGGCCCTGGGCACAGTGCCCGGCACAGCCCATCAGCCCTCACCCAGCACAGCCACATCTTGGGGAACAGGCAATGCATCACACACAAGGACACTCCAGGGCCCCAGCAGCTGGCAGAGACGGGCAGTGCTGGTCCTCTACACTGGGGACAGCTTGGTGGCAGGACTGACCCACCCACATGGGCAGAGCACACCTGCTGCCCATCCCCAGGCTGGCCCTGCCCCGGAGGATGGGGCACTGGCAGGGAAGAGGCATGCAGGGAGGATAGAGAGAGCAGGTAAAAGGCTTACTGACTTGTCAAGGCTCAGCACCTGTAGGGAGAGGGAAAGAGAAAGGGAGGAGAGAAAGAAAGAAAAAGGAAGGTGAAATTAGACCTGCAGGACCCAAGAAATTTCCAGAGCTCACCTATGGCCTGCATTAGTCCCCCTATCCCTGAGTCTCACACCCAGCTCTCCCAGGGCTGAGAGCACACTGGGACACCAGGGCAGATACCAACAGATCAGACTGTGCTCCGTCAGCCCCCAGAACACGCCTGGATACCCAGAGCAGCCAGTGCCACAACCCAGCCCACTGCCCAGTTCCTGGGCACCACAGCAGCTCTGGCAGGAGGAGCAGGGACCAGCAGCTGCCGGACACATGCAGCCGAGCAGAGCCGGGGAAGAACAATGTGGCAGGGCTGGAGGCCATCACTCTGCCCAGCCCGTTCCTGCAGCCAGGGGACCAGCAGGACATCCCCAGGCAGGCACCAGCTGGTGGTCACAGCCAGCCACCGTTTCCCTGCCACTGCAGACTCCAGCCGGTGTCCTGCCACAGCCACCGTGTCAAGCCTGGCAGGGCTCCCCCCAGGCTGACACACCCCTGAGCGAGGGAGCGGCAGGAGCGTGGCTGCGTGTCCCTGTGTGCGACACTTGTGCTGTGCCACCTCAGCACCAGCCACCAGGGACTCGGCACGGGCACTGCCACCCGCTCCCACCCAGGGTGCCTGGCATGCAAGGCGCAGCAGGGCCGGGCAGCAGGCTCCCCCCGATCCTCAGGGAGCAGGATGGACAGCAACGTACCCGTTGTGCTGGGGGGTGCAGGCGGGCGCCAGGGGCGCGTACGTCACGGGTTTCGTCACCAGCCCGGGCCGTGGGTTCGGAGGTGAGCCGGCCCCGAAGGGCCGGGCTGTTTTGTTGAGGGCGGTGCTGGGAGCGAAGTTATATTTCAGGGGTTCAGAGCAGGGGAGTGAGTCCTGAGCGAGACAAAACACACAGACACGGGCTCACACGTCAAGCAGCATGCAAGGGGCAGCCCTGGGCCAGGCAGCGCAGCAGGCAGCCAGGTAGGAAAGCCGGACAGCACGTGCACCTCGGTGACAGGGCTCTGCCAGGCTGGCACTCGCTCCACCGGGCACCTGGCCCAGCGACAGCAGGTCACAAACCCCGCCTGAGGGTCACTGGAAGATTAGTAGGTGCCCCGGACACTCGCTGCTGCCCGTGGCAGGGCGGTGCATGCACACACGCTGATCACAACCATCCCGTGGCACAAAGCTGAACACATGCAGGTGGCTTCTGCCCAGGAGCCACCAGTCACCAGCCCTAGCCCTGCCTCCCTGTGCCAGGGCACTCCCCAGCACTAGCAAACATGGTGCTGCACCTGCCCAGCCTCCTCCCCTGTGCTGGCCCCTTTGCACCCCTGCCCACGCCCAGCACCACCAGGGGCACAGATAATCTGGGCCCAGGCACCTACTGAGCATGTCCTGCTCCCTCTGATCCTCCACAGTGCCAGAGGTCAGAGCTGCTGCTCCAGATGGGTTTTCTAGACCTCCAAACACACCCCGGGCACTTAAAAGCCCCAAGAACAAAGTTCATTTGTTTCACTACACTGAGATTCCCTTGCCCTGAGATGAGGCTGAGCTGCCACTGCAGCACCAGGAGCAACACGTACCTTCTGCGGCTTCCCCAGCTGGTTCTGGGCTCTGCAAGAGAGGAAACAGATGGGCAGGTGCTGGAGCTGGCCCAGACACCACCAGCATGCTGGTACCCCAGGGATGCAGCACCCAACCAAGGGGAAACATGACCACCTGGCACTGCCCTGTGGCTTGCAGTCACAGCCAGGGGTTTCCAGGCTTTAAGTAAGGAGCAGTGATGCTGGGAGATGGTGATGCCAGGAGGTGGCACTGGGCACGGGGCCCTGATTAAGCTCCAGTCATACCAGAATCCCATGTTTGTGAGACCCATGATTCCTACCTGCTCAAGGTGAGGCAGAGCCTGTCCCCGCAGGCGCGGATCCTGTTCTGGGCCTCGATGTGTGTCATGGCACTGGTGCTCTCCCCGTCGATGTACAGCACCCAGTCACCCACGCCCACGCCGGCCTGGGCCGCCTTCCCGCCCGGAGTCAGCTGCAGGACAGACAGAGTTAGGGAGAGCCAGGACAGCCGAGCTGTGATGTCGGAGCAGAGGGACATCCTTGTGGGGCAGGGGCCTGCAGAAGCCCAGGATCCCCAGCCCAGACCCAGGGGAATGTGGGGACCCTCAGATTACTCCCCATTTCCCAGCGCATGAGCCCAGAGCAGCCTCTTGTCCTTGGCAGCAGCAGAAGGCAAAGCACTTCTCCAGGGCACTACCCAGCCCCTGCCCTCTGGCTTGGCTGGGGAGCCTGCCAGCACCCCAGGGCCTCATCACCACGATGCCAAACACAGAGGCAGCGCTGCCTCGGCTAGAAGCCCAGCCACCCCTTGGAGTCATCCCTGTGGTCCCGGGGCAGGAAGAGAGCACAGTGAGTCAGGGCCCGTTGGGCAGCCCACATCTCACTGCAAACCACAGGCACGTCCAGCCCTTTGCCTGGGGCGGGGAGGGACAGGGGAGGCACCCCTTGGGCACTCCCCCGAGCCGCCCGCGCTCTCTCCCGGTTCCCAGCAGGCGCAGACATTACCTCATTCCCACAGAGGAGCAGGAGCCCTCCCGGGGCAGGGAGACACCCGCCCCCACCCACGTCGCCCCCTGGGACAGCCGGGAGCGCAGCCACAAGTTCTCCTTCCCGGCCGCGGGGCCAGGGATGCGCCTTGTCCCCGCTAGGGCTCCGTGTATGTCAACCCCATGCTGGGAAGAGGAGGCTGCCCTGCCCTCCCACCAGGGATGCACAGCCAGAGGCGAGCGGGGCCCGGAGCACGGCACATAGCTCATAGGCACTGACAGACAGACAGACAGACAGACGTGGGCAGGCTGCAGCCATTCCTGCTCCTCCAGCATGGAAGAACTCGAGGCGCTTGGACCCAGACCAAGTATTTCCTCAAGTCCTGTTCGACATGAACATAAAAGGAGCGAGCCAGATTCCCAGCACTGTCAGAGGGCTGAAAAATCCCTGCCACAGAGTCCTGGCCCCTCCTTGAAGAACCCAGCTCACCCCAGAGACACAAGTCCCTTCTCTAGGCCAGCAGCAGCCATCCACACAAGGCCAAACACCACCTCTGGGCTGGCTGCCCAGTTCCACCTGCATCCCACTCCTATTCCCAGCAGGACATAGGTACCCCTCCCAGTGCCCCCACACCACCCTCCCATTCCTCCTGCCCGGCAGGGGAGGGTGCCCTCAGCAGCAGTGGTGCCCCCAGCTCCCGGCCACGCTGCTGCAAGCCCCAGCTTGCTGCCCTGGAGGGCTGGGGAAGGCACGGGGCGGCTGCGTGGTTTGGAGGCAGAAGCAGGAGCTGGGAGAGGTTTTCACACGACTGCCCAGGAAGGGGAGAGCACGTCAGGCTGCGTCATGCAGCCTCACCCAGCCTGGTCAGCACTTCCCGTCCCTCTCCATGCCAACGTGCAGGAAACCCCTTTGACAGGTGCCAGCACAGCCAGCAGCCATGGCAGTGCCAGCCCTCCTACTTTCCACCCAGGCCCGCTAACCAGGGCTTCCTTCCTCCCCTCTCCACCCAGTCTTTTGTTTCCTGCACCTCCATCATCACATCCAGAGAGGTGCTCACCTACTGCCCTGTCCAGGGGCCTCCAGGACAGAGCCTCCCTCAGTGCATACCTCAGTGCCTTCTCACCAGTAGCACCAAAGGGTCTCTCCTCTCCTCTGCCCCTAGCTAGCAGATGCCAGCATGTGCCACACAGCATCCAGCTCCCCAGATTGCAGTCCTTATCCCAGCTTCAGCACAGGGACCATGGTTTACAGCCTGCCTGGCCAAGGTGTCAGCACCCTAGCAGAGCCCCATACCACATGTCAGAGGGCCATGGTGGCACCTCTTCTTTGTGATCAGTGAGCTGAAACAGCCTCACTGCTCACCCAGGAGTGTCACAGCGATGGACACAGCTGAAAGTCAAGTCAACGGACACACCAGTGTTGCCCTGTGCTGCCCATCCCTCAGAGCAGGGCCCCACTGCAGCCCACAAAGCCAGGGCAGGATGCTTCCTTCCAGCCCGCTGCAGCGGGGCCAGCTCACGGGAAGCAGTGGCCAAGGACAGCAGCGTGCTCTGGGCAGGAGCTCTGGGGCTGGGGATGCCTCTGGAGTGCAGAGCAGCACAAGCTCACCCCTTCCCATCAGAGCACACCGCCCTGCCACGCAGCCTGGCCTCACCAGAGAGACCCCCAAAGCTGGCTGCATCCCCTGGGAATGTCCCCGCTGCTCCTGCCCTGCTCACGATGGCAGCGCTGCCCGAGCCTCACCAAGCACTGCTTCACGAGGCCCCTGCCCCAGGCTCTGGGAGGCTCCTCCATCCGACCAGACCCTTTGTTAGGAACTGGCTCGCAGCCAAGAGAAACATTTTTTAGAGAATAAACTCGCTGAAGCCGTCTCTGCGTGCTCAGCAGAGATCAGCAGGCCCCGGGGCAGCAGCACTGGTGACTCCAGGCTCACAGGGTGCCCTCAGGGCCCGTGCTCTGTGCTGGGATGCTGCTGCTGAGGAGATCTGTGCCCTCTGGGACAGGCGTGCTGTGCCCTGCTCGTGTCAGGGGCAGGTCCCCACGCAGCACTCAGGCCACGAGCAAAGCTGTCCTTTGAGGAGCAGCCTCCTCTGTGCCAGCTGCCCGAGCGCCAGCGGCACAGGCAATGCAGTCACATTCCAAGGCTTATAAGGCAATTGCGTGGCCAAACCGTGGCCAGCACCCGCCCATGGACGGGGACCTGGGAGGGTCAGAGCCAGAGCATCACATTGAGAGAGGCTCAAACCAGCAGCCTCGGGCACAACCAGCTGTGGCACACCGGCTCTCACTGCAGCAACGGGAGAGTTCTGTGGAAGGAGTCACGTCCCTGTACAGGCAGCAGCGCAGCTTCCTCCTCTCCATGCCCATTTCAGGAGTGACTCCAGGCATGGAGTTGGGAGCTGCGCTGTGGAAAGGAGGGCAGAAGGTCCTGGGATGCCAAGCCCAATGCTGGGGTGCAGACCAGGAAGCCAGTCCCACATCTCAGAGAGCAGATTCCCTTCCCGCTGCGGTGGGCACAGGAAGGGGCCTCCCCTGCCCCCCTCTGCAGAGGCTGTGCAGAATTTCACGTTTCTGCTGCAGCTCTCTGCCCGGAACACCCCCGTGCTGGGCTGCAGCTGATAAGGGACCAAGGAGGCTACGTGGAGCCAGGCAGGGCAGGATGCAGCATTCCCGGGGCCCCAGCTCATCTACATCCCCCGTACAGCTCTGCCTCAGCCACTGCGGCCTCCCTCCCACAGAGGCAGGAGGAAGGATGGGTGTCACCAGCCTTGGTTTCTCTTACCCTGGAGATGGAGAGCGGCATGCTGAAATCCTTCCCTCCCTGCAGCCTGAAGCCCCAGGGTGCCGGCCCGTTCAGCATCACCTTGTAGGACTCCATGTCGCCCATCTCTGCAAGGGAAGAGGGTGTGACCCCGGTGTTAGGGTACGTGGGAACAATGCAGGGAGAGCGGGCGAGGAGAGGGCTTGGCGCCTGGCAGGGCAGGACAGGAGGCAGGTCACGTTTCCAGCTGTAACTCCACCCTGACCGTCCTACACTGTGGTTAGAGACGCACCCCAAATCCATCAGCATCTCCTCCAGCAACGTCAGAGCTGAGGGGCCCAGGCTAACACTGACTAGTGCCAGGGAGCCAGGCACAGCCCTGCTGCCACCCACAGTGGAGTGTCTGTGGGCTCTGCTCTCCTCTCCAAACCTGGGATGTGCTTTCCCTTGCAGCACCCCAGGAATTCCTGCTGCTAAGAGCCAAGGCTGTTCAGACCGCAGAGAAGCAACAGCAGGTACAGAAGGATGGGAACCAGAAGCATTTTTGCCGGATGAACTAGCAGCAGCAGCACAGGAGCTGCGTGATGCCACCCGAGGCGCCTGGCAGAGCAGCAAGGCTGGCGCTCCGGCAGCCGGCCGAACAGATGCTCCCTGGGAGAGAGCCCATCTCCGGGGCTTGGCAGGAGGGAATCCCGGCGCTCCCCTGCCTGACAGCTGTCAGCCGGCCAAGGCTCCGGGCAGATGGGCCAGCACCAGCCTCTTGCCACCTTTTACCTGGAAGAAGCCGCCAGACCCCCAGGAACAGCCCCAGGACCTTCCTGCCGAGGGCGGGCAGGGCCGGCTGCAGGACTCCCCACGCCTCGCACGGGCCGGCTGCAGGGCCGGGGGCCAGCGTGCCCCCGCTCTCCCCGGGCCGGTGCGGGCTATATAAGGCGTGTAAGACGACACCAGCCCGCTCCGCGCTCGGGAGGGCCGGGGGAAGAGCTGCGTGTCAGGCATTCCCGGCGCCCGGCAGCCGCGCAAGCCCCAGCGAGGCGCCGGGACGGGGCGGCCCGGAGCGGGCGGATACCCCCCACCCCTCCCCGGCGGGACGGGGCCCGGCTGCACCGGAGGTCCCCAGCGCGCACAGGTTGGGCAGCCCTTCCTATTGCTGGGAAGCCCCACCCTGACCCGCGGAGGGCCCCGGGACCCCTCCCCATCCCACACCGCCGCCCCTCCCGGGGGTCGGCGACGCCGGCTGTACCCCACACGGGCCCGACCCCAACCACTCGCCTTCCCCTTGAGCCAGGCCGTAGCCCTCCACCCCTCACGCCCCATCCCTCCCGGCAGAGGACGGAGCCCCCCGCCACGGCCCGGCTCCCCGGACTCACCCGCGGCCAGCGGGGCCCGGCGAAGCGGGCGGGAGCGGAGCGCTGCGGGCCGATACGGGACTCGAACCCGGGCACCGCCCCCGCCCAGCCCGGCCCCACCGTATATAGGAG
>VZRX01011893.1:0-187771 GCA_013398075.1 Notiomystis cincta
AGTTGGAATTCTGATTGTGTTTCACAAATGGATTTTAAGTCCATCCCAGCCTGCTGAGTCTTCCCCAGCTCAGATGAAAACATTATACATAACTGTTAAACCTTAGATTACAAAATACAGTATAAGACTAATCACAGATATTTATAGTCTGCACAAACTTTGTTTGCTCATCCATGGAAAGCATTTAATAAAGCTAGTTCATCTGGAAAGAAGTTAAATTAAATAATCCAAAATGAATGTGATGCATATTCAGAAAAATATGGTGTTCAAAAGTAACAATAATGAAATTTAGGCCTTATAAAAACAAAACAAAACAAAACAAAACATCCTACAACAAAGTCTGTAATTTGTTTCATTCTTTCCCCTATTTATTTCTTCCTATGACCAAGGGGAAAAAAATTAAAGGCTAATATTTTACCAATTTGGTTATTTTTTATTTATTGGAAATTCTGATAATTGTTCCTTTCTATTTAAGTGCCAGCTAAGATTAGAAGAAGGATGTAAATTATAAATTCGGTAATTCAAAAGTATGATAATTTTCCTCCCAATAAAAGAAACAAAACTTGTCAACCCTTCCCTGCTACAAGCACTCCATATACAAGCTGAAGGATCCAGGTGAGAAAGGAAAAGGTGAGCTCATCACCAGGAAAAGGATCCAAAACAAGATGTGTGGTGCAGGGCAATTTTAACTACATTATGGAGACTCCTTCTGTGTAGTAGCACTCATCTTTTCTATTTTCTGTAACAATTAAATCCAGTAATGATAATCCTGCAATTTGACTTTTAGGCTTTGAATATAATAGCCATGTACTCATCTTTTCACATAAGGTGTGTTTCCTTTGTGACTGTAAAGAGATGCATGACATCATGCTGTGCTCTCTGCTAACTAAGTCACAAAGTTGTTTGCATACACTGAGCTCAGATGGAAATTCCTCAAGGCCAAAGAAAGGCAAGGATTTCATTCACAGACTGTATTAACAAAATGGTCACAATTATCAAGCTTACAGGAGAGCACACAAGAGTGAGGACATGATACATATTAATATCACCCAACAACTTCAGAGACATTAAAAGGCATAACCTGCCTCAAACACTCCCACTGCTCTATGCTATTTATTACAGAACAATTTCTAACTCATTGTATAGTACTCCCTTTATTTAGAATTTTAAACCAAGGCTTTTTTCTGCAGTCTCCTGTATTATACTATCATAAGTATATAAAGTCATATTCTATGCTATAAAATGTAATACACTAGCATAAGACACTAAGACACATTTTTTAATGTAAGAGCCTGTTGTTTAGGTGGTTTTGTTTTTTTTTTTTGCTGTGATTCATGGTAATTTTAGAAGTAACATGAGTTGGGAACTGGATATGGAAAGTTCTGTTGTTCAGAGACACAGACATTCCATGCCAGCAATTGGGGCATTCTGAACTGAGAAAATGTCATTTTCCCTTCAAAGAAGTGGAAGGAAAGAAAGAATCATCATGACCCAAAAGATACCTCCACAATTTTGCAGCCAGGGTTGGAGAGTTAAAATGACAAGAATGATTCCATTTCTGATGGGTGCTCATGAGACCTTCAGCATACTTGCACATCCCACAAGATGCTGATATAGTTATACCAGCTATAGTTTGAAAAACAATGTCAAAGTTACTACGGATTTCCTTAATAATTTTTTCTCACTTTCTCTTAACAACACATGCATTGAAACTTCTGTTCTTCAACATTTCCCTTTGCTTCTTGCAACTGTCAGTTTATCAGGATAACAAATATCACTAATATTTGTTTAATAGCATTTGTGCTCATCTTCTATTCCAAGCTCAAATTAATAGTGATACCTATACATTTTAAAGGTGGTGAATAAAAAATACCACCTTATACTTACTGACAGATCTGAATTTTAGATCAGCCTGTCTCATTACATCTGTGGTAGATCTGGGGCATTCTATCTACTCTGACAGGTTTAGCTTCTGCTGAGCAATATTCCTCTGAACCTGCCAGTGTTCAGAGTCGGGGCACACACTTGCTGCAGGTGGCTGGAAAAATATACTGGGATTTATGGGATTTATTACCTTTTAATGGAGCACAGGGCCCTTTCTTTATAACCTTAGAGTTTTGATTGCACATGCATAATCAAATTAATTGTTAATGACAAAAGTGAGCCCTTCCCACCCCAAACAAACCTATTCATACTTTTTTTGGATACAAATGTAATGAGCCCTGTCCCTCATAATGAAAGGTACTTGGAGTGGGCAACACACACAGGTTTTCCATACTGGTGTTGGATAATCACCTCTGGGTGTGCCTACAGTAGGACTCTGTTTTGGGTCAGGAGTGCTGTTTGGTTTGTTTTTAATGCTAATTTCACATCTCTGGAGTTTTGGACTGGGTCTAGAGGAGCACAAACCTCAGCATTCCTAGCACAGTGTTGCACTGTATTTATTCCAGGAGTCTCTGCTTTAATTAGGGCTATTCTGCTATTTAATTAGGGCTAACAGAAATTACTGTTATCTGTTCTTCCATTTTGTCCTCAGCAAAGCAGGAACTGGCTGTCTACATGCTAGATTTTAGAATTTTTTTACCACAGTGAAATTTAGAAAAGGTCTGGTGTGGCCAAGGCCCAGCTCAGTGAGAGTCTGCAGTGAGTCAGGAAGGGCCATGGTGCATCATAAGAGCAGAAGCACAATCAAGAGACAGATGCACAAATGAGATGCCTTTCACCTGAAAGGAAGCTAGAAGGTGTGCCAGATTTACACATAAATCCTTCCAACCCAGAAGGAGTGTTCCTTTAGGAAAACCAGCCTAGAACAGCACAGAATATAATCCCTGTAAACGAAGGAGTGTTGGTGTAAATGCCATGCCCAAGACACCACCTCTGTCACTTTACACATTCATCCTTTACCTGCACTGCCTCCTAAAGTGGACTTTGTCACTGAGTATTGTCATGGCCTGTAAAGATTGGTTTGGCATTTTTTTTAAAGCACCAAAAAGAAAGGTTTAATGTTCACATCCAGGTAAGCATTACTTTTATATCCTGGCAGAGTCCCAGTAGCACAGTCTGGTCTTCAAAGACAACTTGAGTTCCCAGCAGTCTCCCTGCCAGGAAAGCAGTTCTTGGGGTAGTCTTAGCACTACTGCTCAAGAAACAAAGAATTTGGTTTGCTTCCCTGCATCCACTTCAGTCACAACACCTGTGAAATTAAAAACCCAAAAAAACAAACCCAAAACACCAACAAAACCTGAATATGAGTTATTTACTGTTGTGCATAAATTATTACTTAAAACTGGAAAAATGTGCTTTTATCTAGGATGCTGGAGCAATGCTTTAATATTTTTATGAAGTAATCCTTGTATCACTGACTTCAAATTGGCCATGAAATATCATAATTCTAGGGATCTGGATACTGTCAGAACATATTTTCTAATTTATCTTTAATATCCAGCTCACGTAATCTTCAATTTAATGATAGTGGAGAAGATAATCTTGAACTGTTCTTCAGGAAGATCGAGAGCACTTTTAAAGCTATTAATATCATTAGTATTTGCTGTGCATGCTAAAACATCATCTCCTTTATTTTTATTGCTAAAGTATAACCCTCCAGAAGGGGAACAAGTCAACTACATCCAAAAGTTCTAATATGCCAGAACACGAGGCAGATTAGCTGCCAACTGCCCTTCAGATTCAGGGCTATCTTAAATCAGATCCAACACCACACAAGTGCAGTACAATTCAAATTCCTGCTTTTTCCCTGGAACATGGCATGACTAAAAGTATGCAAAGGCCCTGAAGTTGTGGATAACTGAGGACCATTAGGTATTTTCAGTTCCTAGGATGAAAAATTTTTCACCATTTTTCTTGGCACCTCTACTCTTTATGGTGTTTTTAGTAAATTTCAAATGCAAGCTATGGAAACCTTGTCTTTCTTTTTCAGGCTATTACCATACGAAATTTCTCCTTAGAACCTTTTATTTTACTTTTTTTCCCCATTTCATTCCCAATTCCACAGCAGTATGGAGCAAGAGAGGAAATTACAGGCAGCCATGTATAAGAGACACAAAGGATGGAGGAACATAATAGGTATAAGGATACAGAGAAACTATTTAGATTTTTTTTCAGAAAATAATGTCAAATCCAACATCTAGTGAGGTATTTATTTGGTTTTATATGGCCAGGATATGATCCTTCTGAACTGTCTAACAGGCTTCACCTTCTCGAGTAAAGAAAACTAAATATGTGTGTCCTGGTGTACACACCCAGAAATTGAAATGCATCTACATGGAAACATGCAAATAGATGTAATTGCAAGTGGTTAACATGCTGAGCAGGTTCCTACAATGTTTTTCCAGCACGTTAGTAAGATTAAAATTTAAACCAGCCATACATCTCTCTATCCTTGCATCTAGTGCAAAAACATCAATGTTATTAACCTCTTAAGGTTATACACTACCTGGATACCTGCATGACTTATTCTCCACCTGTTTTCAAATTTACAGCTCTGTATCACTCTCCCTAGCCTTTATTTAAAGATGAAAGAATCATATGTCATTTTTCTGTGGATCAGTATTCCTGGTCAAGTTCACAATCCTGGAAACTTTAACTCAAAACTGAGGTGAATAAGCCATTGTTGTGTTAGAAAACAAATTCAAATAAGCAAAAATACACATTTCATTCTTTCTTCACTCAGTTATTGTTCTAGCAGAAGTTAGAAGTCCATATGTGAAAGACATGGAAATAAAAAGGAAATACCATTCTGGAAATTGTACTATAAACAAAACAAATGTTTCTTAGAAATTTGATAGTTCTGAAAAATCAGGACAGGAAGGGATTCCCTTTGAATGTACTATTTATGAATAATGAAAGCACTACCCTACAGCAAATTAAATGTTTGATTTCCAAGGTGAGTTTTGTGGGATTTTTTTTTTAATTAATTTTTAAACATACCTGTAATTTGTTTCATAAATATGAAAATTTACTGCCAAAACATACAACATGAGATCCTGAAAGAACCCTCCAGACACAACCATCTCCAGAAGCATTAGTCTATATATGGTTCATATCCCAAAGTGTTTCTGCATGGCTAACTTTAAAGGAGAAGTGATATTCCTGTTATTGCCAGCACTGAGGGCTACTCAGAGAAATAAAACACGTATATAAAAGATACACAGAGAGCAAGACAACTCCCTGAAGTCCCTTCTAGCACAGGAGCGGCACAGGACAGCCCCTCCTTCACCTCGAGGCGAGTGTGTGCTGGAAGAGGAGGAATTGTCAGCTGTACCCCGGAGCACGTCCCTGCACAGCGGGAGGAGCACGGCCCGGACCGCGGCGCTCCGCAAAACCGGCCCCGTTATTTACTGGTGGTGCTGCCAGCTCCGCACCCAGCAGTCCCCCAGCAGGCTCACTGAGCACGTCACTGAAAACAGCCTTTTAAACGCTCCTTCTTAGACTGCAGCACCATTCTGTGCTTCCCAGAGGCTCTGCCCGCGCCGTGCTGCCACTGGCTGCTCCTTTGGCTCCGGGGCTGCCGGCGGTGCCAGCCCCGCAAGGCGCCGGCCCTCACGGCCGCTGCCCAGCACAGCCCGCCGCGGGCACCCCTCCTCAGGGACACGGCCACTCTCCCGCCCGCGGTGCCCCCAGCAGCCCTCCTGCCATGGCAGCCACCCCTCCTCAGGGACACGGCCACTCTCCCGTCCGCTCTCTTCGGCCTCCGTGTGCCCGCGGTGCCCTCAGCAGCNATGGCAGCCACCCCTCCTCAGGGACACGGCCACTCTCCCGCCCGCTCTCTTCGGCCTCCATGTTCCCGCGGTGCTCCCAGCAGCCCTCCTGCCATGGCAGCCACCCCTCCTCAGGGACACGGCCACTCTCCCGTCCGCTCTCTTCGGCCTCCGTGTGCCCGCGGTGCCCTCAGCAGCCCTCCTGCCATGGCAGCCACCCCTCGGCTCTACCCGCACATTTCCCAGGGCTGCAGCAGCGTTCAGTGGCACAACATTAGCGATTACTTTGGTTTGGTACTGATCAATGTCAAATGGGACAGTAAGTGCTAGCAGTGTAAACATGAAATAGAAACCAGTGATCCATAGGTCTCCTCCGACCTGGATGGCTGCGGTTCTGTGAGCTCCCGCAGGCAGCAGGTGCCACCCAGGCTGCCACGGTGCCAGGAGGAACCTTCTAGAAGGAGACGTCCAACAGCTGCTGTTGAACGTGTTAAACTCTGCAATGTTCCATAAATGCCAGCTTAGTGCCAGGCATAACATTTGCAAAAATTTCAATATAAATGCTGTTCTTCTGCCTCTCGCCCAGCTCACAGCTGACTCCGGAGCCGAGTGCTGCCCCAAGCGGGGCTGCGTGCTGGCCCTTACTGACTCACCGCAGGCACTCACTGCACTCACCTGAACACGGGCCACACCAGACCTTTTCGAAATTTCACTGCGGTAAAAAACATGCTAAAATTTAGCATATAGACAGCCAATTCCTGCTTTGCTGAGTACAAAATGGAAGAAGAGATAAAAGAACACTAATTTCTGAATAGCCCTAATTAAAGCAGAGACTCCTGGAATAAATACAGTGCAACACTGTGCTAGGAATGCTGAGGTTTGTGCTCCTCTAGGCCCAGCCCAAAACTCCAGGGAGCTAAAATCAACCTAACTTCTAAAAAATAACACAAACCACCAGCTTCTGATGTTTGCCAACTCTTTTGCTGCATACCTAAACATTAAAGCCTCTAAGGAAAGCTGCAGCATACGATATTTTAGAGGATGCTGTGAAGATATGAAAAGAATAAAAGGTCATGGTAACCAATGATTTAACAGATTGTGGGTGGAGAGGTTTTTGTGCTCCTGATAATTAATTGGCAGGTTTAGAGAGCACAGTTCTTAATTAAACTGTAAATATGTGTTGATGAGCATCGTGATTTAATAATGATTAATGGCTTTATCCTGTTACCATAAGAACATACAAAATGGATTTAGTTCTTCCATAATTTAGCAGACACATTCATAATTTTTCTCACTAATTTCATAGAAACACAGAGTCTTCTTCTGTAAACATAAAGGCTGTGAACTTCAACATGAAGGTTTGGCATGAATCGTGTACAATGTGGATGGCTAAAAATAGTGAGCAAGATGTGAGGGGGAAACCAAAGTATTTGAGGACTACAGTGTCCATGAAGTTGCATGAGATGGCATGTTTGTTATTTTCCTTTAATTTTATTCAGAAAGTTATTATTGCTGCTGAAAGAAACCAGCCTTCTGCAGCAACAGAAGCTCTGCTTTGGTGGAGATGTTGTTAGAAAGGAGAACTAGCGTACCTAAACCTTGTGTCTGTTTTCACATGCATAGAAAAACAGATCATGCACCACTGGAGACAGTATGTGGGGGGATATTCTCGAGTCTCCAGCTCAAGAAGCAGGGGAAACTTCTGCTTTTACAGAGATAAGTCCATGAAAGCAGAGGTTCTGCAGTTCCAACAAATCTTTTATTCAGCTTGCACGCTCTTACTGATTGCGAGCTTGTTGGAGAGAGAATTGGAAACATGACTAAGTTTTGCAAGAAAAATGTCTGATACAACATAATTATTCTAACTCAAAGGACTGCTTTTTACACAAGAAACAATAGAATAGTCAGTGAGAAGGAAAAAAAGGAATGTTTCTGTCCTTCCCAACAGTTAGAATACAATTGATGTAACGCTTAGAATTGTCTCCCATGCTGCAGCATCTTCCTTCTTCCCTAGAAAAATGGCAGAGAATGAGACTCTTGGGGTATTTTTGGCAAAAGATGCTATTGCTAAAGCAAAAAAGAAGTATTCATTTGAATTACTCGAGGATGATGGTCTAAAAGAAACTGAGATCCTGCAATTCTTGCAATTACAAAAGGTATGGACCTGGAAAAAAAAACCCAAAGAAACAGAAAAACATGTATAGAGGCTTGAAAATTACTTAAAATTCTAAACTGTAGCCAGAATATGTTTGGGTTTTTTTAGCTGGAAACTTCCACATGTATTCTTCCTACTGAAAATAGTACAAGTTTTCTGATGGGATCTTTGAAAAAGTTTGTGTCAATCTCAAGGATTTAAAACCTGCTTGAAGAGTATAACTTGAGCTTAACTATGGAGCTGCTCAGGTCTCTCTCTATAAATTTTACATAAGTTTACAATGCCAGAGTGTTGCCTGGTGGTTCACACAGCAAGTTAAAGAGCAGTCCCTACCCACACCTCACAACCACAATTGCTTATGACATGACAACTTGGAGGGGGCAGGAGGGGAAGACAAGACTTTATTAAAACCTCCCTGTAGTACCTCATGGTAATTTACTCTCAGAAACACTGAGCTTTTCCTTAGGAAAAGCAGTATTTTAAACAACACTGCCTTGCAGTGCACGAGATGGTGAATAGAAAAGCAGCAGAACATCTCAGAAGCCTGCAGTAAACAATTCTTGTTTGGCAATACTTGTGGAAGAATATATGAAAAGAGTAACCAAACAAATCTTTGACTTTGACTGTAATAAAAAGCTTACTTTACTCTTGGACCACTTGCAAAAGCTGTAGTGAAGATGATTAAAAAGGAGCAAAAAGGAAACAGTATTTGCATTCATTCTGGTAATAGAATATGAAATTAAAGCATGAAGGGATTAATGTTTTAAAGCTTGACTTGCAGTGATAAAGCTAAGGTATTAGAAGAGACAACATAACCATTACAGGATAGACAAGCAAAGAAAAAGCAGCACATGCCTTAAAGATGAGCAAGGCAACCTAGAATGGAATTACAAAATGATTAATCAATACAAATGAGAAAGTGTACAAGGAAAGAGAGCTTGGTGAGGCTTCTTATGGGACTCAACACTGCAGCCGCTTAAAGATAATGAAAGGAGCACAGCAAAGCCAAAGAAATGCTTTCATTCAGTAGCAAAGTCATTTGTGAACAGTTTAAATTACCCTAATCACCTCCCCTCCAGCCGTCAGTATGCTCTGTCTCTTTAGTTATTTAAAAAAAAGAGTTTGGGGAAATGAGTTCTGCAAATCTAAGCTGCAAAATAATTATACACACACCGTTTTAGCATTTTAACAATGCAATCCCAAACATTTGTTCTCATTAGAATGCAAATCGACTCATTTAATAATCCCACATGAGAATTCCACCACACTCAGCTTAAAAAGCGCAGTGGTATTCAAAATATTATTAATAAATGCCAAATATGGAACAGCCAGTTTGTTTTGCCAGCAGCTCAGGGTAGATAAAAGACATATAGAACATTTTTTCCAACCAAATTTGTTTAATTGAAATTTAACAGTGGGAATGGTCTGGGTTGGTCTTTAAAAATATGAAGGTGACAGCACCCTCTTAGCACAGCTACATTCACATTCACTAAAGGCTGAGCACTACAGCCTGTCCTACAAATCAATGACATCAATTTGCTTCAAGTAGCATCCAATTTCAGTAAGGTACTTCACTATTAATAGTTTTAACCTCTGGTACCAGTTCAAAGCACTGTCCTGAAGTGTGTCATTTCTGATTTATCAGTCCAAGTGGTGGTGTCATATTTTCAGTACTACTGCAGAATTTTGATAATTAGAGGACTGAAAAAACCCTTAGCAGAGGAGACAAACAAATAAAAAGGCTTAGCAAAACTATAATAATCAGAACTTTTCTATGGTATTTACCACCCTGGTCTTATACTGGAATGCTATATACTTCTATTGCTCAATAAAGTATAATATTTCATAGCCATCACAAGGAAATCTAGTTTAGAACAGAAATCAGATATATTCAAATGGCACTCTCTAAATAATTAAGAAACCTGCAATGACCAAGACTGATATAATTACACAAAATCTGACCTTGAGGCAAAAATACTTTCTCCAAATTCCAGATACCAGTAAGAATTTAAAATTAAATACTCCATGTACCATTCTTGGAGTGAGCATACAGAATTTTAGTAGATAAAAATCAAAATGATTGCTCTGATCTGCTTCCAAGCCCATGATTCAGGCCTGATTCACGGTGATTTAGGGAACAATTTGCTTTTTTTCTGAGAGGGACAAGTTGTGCCCCTTTACTCATTCAGAACAGCATGTTCTGAACACATCTAACTCCACATCCCACAGAGCAGGTCAGCAGGGCCATGGGCATAAATGTCTGGATATGATTAGAAACACCAACCAAAGCTGCTGTTTCCTGCTCTGTTCCTCTGTTTCATTCATGTGGATTCTGCTGCTTCCAGAAACTAACGTGGTGCACAGGACACTCATCTAGGGGTGAGCAGGGAGTGACCCAAAGAACATCTTGGGCACATTAAGTATACTCACTACTGAATGTTTTTTCAGTACTGATTAGGGCAGTGCAGCAGCTGCTGAAATATTAAAAGTGTTTTAGAGTTAATACAGTATGACAACAAAAACAAATTAAATATTGTAATATGACATGGAGTATAAATTGTCCTTGACACAAAGTTATAAATATCTGGAGAATCTTTATTTGTTTTGAAAATGTCAGCTTGTCAGAAATTTTCTTCTGACTGTTTTAATTACCTCTACATTGATGCACATTTAAGCCACAATAAACATTTTTGGAAATCTCAGCTTTGGGTTACACAACTATGTTGTTAAGTATCCACTTCTGAACATTTTAAGACAAATTAAAAGGATTTCAGGTTTTCTGCCTCAGAATGCTGATATAGAACCCACTTCTTCCTGCTACATAGAACTCTCTATCATATGCTGATCACTCAACTAGGCTGCAGACACGTATAAAATAATCCAAAGCATTCCTCTACAGGGAGGCAATGCCAACTCTCTTTCTGTTAATCACAAAGTGTGTAATGAAGTTCACAGAATGGTGTTTAACTCCTTCTGAGCCTCGGCCAGGGGAGACAAGGCAGTGTGATGGATGAGAATGTTGTGCCACGAGCTGCACCTCTACCACACCTCCAAATTCATTATTCAGTCCTTTAACCACTCGCTATTTCTGCTTCACATGAGTAAAAATATACTCTAATGTAATTAACTGAATATCCTAGAGACACATAACCCACAGATGGACTAATTTAGTTTGCTGGCAATGTAATTGCCCAGTAGCACTGAAGCAATGGATACTTATCCATTGTAAGCTACTGTTAAGTATGTCCTAATAGATTGGTTTCACTGATGTTTTTTCCTGGATATTTATACAACCTCCTCCATTACATTTTCTGAGCACCTAAAACCTTCAGTGAGTTTGTCTTCACAATTCTCTGAGAAGGTAAATAGCACAATTCTCATTTTACTGAGGAAGAAATAAAGAAGTGAATTTATTCCAAAGCATTCATGTGCCAGCTGGGAACTACAACTTTGCACACCCTCATGTATGCCAGTAGAGTGTTCTAGAAGAAGATGGGCTGTGGCACTTGGATACACAAGGCACCACTATAGGATGAAGTGGCTCTGGTCAAGGAACAGCATATTTAGAGTCACATAAAGCATAGGCACAGTGAATTAGAAAGGACAGTACTTCTGGAGTTGGGCAGAGCAAGCCACAACTTCAAGTTCTATGGCTGTCCTTGAGAGCAAAAACCATTCACAATGGACTTAATCATAAAAATGCACTTCTGAAGTTCATGGAAAAAGAGGAGTATCAGCACAGCAGTGTTTTCATTTAATTAAAGATGCCTGCTTGCTTATGTTTTGTATACTTTGTGTAACACTTAGCCAATCACACATGACAGTATACAATTATTCTAGGAAAACTTGCTTAGACTATATTTGCCTCATGCTTTCAACTATTCCAGACATGCAATTATTACACAGTTGTGTCTGGGAAATTATCAAAACAGTATGGTATTTATAAAAGCGAGAGCAAGCCCACATACACATTATCAAATTAAACTGTGGTAATGTGCTTTTTCACATGACTAAAATTTTTCATAACATAATTCTACAATATCTTGTTGCTTCTTAGAGTTGTTGCACTTAAGAGTCAATAAAAACCTCTCATTCCCATTTTTTATGCCCCAAACATTGAAGGTTTAAAAAGAAGCTTTTATAATTTCAATTACTTGGTCAATATATGATGAAATTATGAAGATCATGATCTTGGTCGCCTCAGAGTTTTGTCCACCCCAGTTTCCTGGCTACATTCCATGCCTCATGGTTTAACACACAGTTTCATAAGGAATTACAGTATTTAAAAAGTGCACCATAGCTTTCCAACAAATCACCTACAAGAGGAGTTACAAAAGGAGTTAGATAATTATAACAGTCCTTTGCTGTTGCTGTACCCACACCCTTGGCTTTTCCCTGGCTTTATCCTTGGTATAAGCCTGGATACAGCCAGTGTCCAATGCCTTAACAGTGCCAATATTGAAGTCTGTGGTGCTGGAATTACTCTTTGTGCTATGCAGTCATGACAATAACCTCTACTTGAGTCTTGAATAAAATGATCTCTTTATCACACAGCATTCACATGGTGGAGAGGAGGAGGAGAATCGGAGCAAAATAAGTTCTGTCCTTTCACATCCCTTTTCCTCTGTCCCAAGTCAAGTAACACAAACTTCACACGGGTCAAGTGAAGCTGCTGTGCCCTGCAAAGCTCCAAGTGCAGTTCAGCACTGTACTGAACTGAAGAGCAAAGCTTTCTTGAGGCCTCTCATCCAAACCTCATTAAATGGGAGGAAGCTCTACTGTTCTTTGCCCCTGCGGGAGTAATGCACTGGGTTTTTTTTTTATTTTTGTCTGGGTTTTCTTTTGGGGGAGGGATTGTTTGTTTGGGGTTGTTTATTGGACAAGCAAAAATAATTCCAAATGGAAATACCATCTAAAAGTATAAAGTACCATTTTTAACTTTTTTTATTAATTTCCTAATATTCCACAATAATCATAGCATTTTAAAATTGAGAGAAAGATGCTCTTTGCTATTTCTAGCTGAATCACATTCATGTAGATTAAGTTAATATAACTTTTACTAACATACTTTTGCTTATTCATTACTCTAAGAAGAAAAAATATAGAAGAGAAAAAAGATTTCTTATTGGAAAAAATTACATGTTAATATTTACCAGTGATGCTCACTATTGACCTCTTCTCCTGGAAGAGGAGATTTCATGGCAGGCTTTGACAGTGGCAGTTCTTTACTCCCAAACAAGAAGTTGCTAAAAGCTTCATTAGTTGCTAAGAGACTCATTATTTACAATCACAGAATATCAATTCACCAGTATTCCCAGTATGAACAATACCATCAGATTTGTGTAGGAGGACTTGCCAGAGTCATTGCAGTAGAAACAGAAACAAACTGTGATTAGGTTTTCTCATTAGGTTTCCTAAAGTGGACATCCCATCACATCCCACTTGGGCTTTTTTCTAATATGTTTTTCTTCTGCAAAATATTTCTCAGCAAAATTAATTCCAGTCAGCTGTAGTCATGATGCTTCCTAATACAAATTGCAGAGGTCAAGGTTGTTCAAAGGTGGCAGGATAGGTGGTAATTGCCAATTTTAAAAGTATGTCCAAAAGCTGTGGTAAGTGAACACATAGAGAGGCAAGGGGGTTGGTTCTGCTCTCTCTGATTCCTCAAAAGAAGACAATTTTTAAAGGATTTTACACATCTTTTTCTTTGTGAAACAGGATACAGACCTCAGAAGATGCACAGGACAATTAAAAATTATTAGACAGACCTACATTTTTTGCCAATTGTAACCTTTTTTTACAAATATTTTTAGGAAATAAAATCTCCAGAAGAAAATGTGATATTGACAGAGCATCCTCACTCACTGTTTCATTATTATACATGCACAGTTATAAGGCTGGGGTTTTTTCCAGGATTCTCTCAATTTTGTTCCTTATGATCATGTGACAAATAAATGCACTGGATGTGCTTGAGTTGCTGCATAACTATTGATTCAGAATGCATAGGAAGGCATCATTGAAAAAACAGATGTGAAAGCACATATTTCCCTTTCCGTGAATGTATTTGTAATTTATTTCAAAATACCATTAATACCCCTCAGCTGAGTGCATGTCTTTCCATGATAAATACCTAAATACTGAATATCTTTACCAAAAGATCTACATAGACCACATTTCAGTAACCTTAACCAATAAACAAGTAATAAAAACAAACAAAAAAACCCTAATCACTTAAGAAAGAAATTATGACAGGTTCAAAAACTGCCTTTATCATCCCTTATTACATTAGTTATTCCTGTTATAGTTTTGTTTAAAGTGTAGTTGCTGGTGGGTTTGTTTTTTTTTTTAAAAACATACATATTACAAATCAGGAGGCTCATAGGGAACTTTAGGTAAAGCTAACAACCCATTTACAAATCCCTCATTTCCAACAGCATTAAAATTCTGAAGGCTTCTGCTTCTTAATTGTACATAGGCAGGACAATTTGCTCCAAGGTTTTATTACATTAATTTTGTATAACATTGTTATGCATTATTAGATTCTTGCTAAACTCCACACTGCTGAAGCATGGAGAGCTCAGACTAAAACCCATCCTGGAGTTTACAGTACTGCATGATCTAAAAAGTTTAAAGTATTGCACTTATATTTTAAATATTCGTAACCATGTAACTTGGGAAAAAGAAAGTGCATGGTTGAAGGAACATCAGTGCAGTAGAAGAACTTGTAAAAAGAACAGAAAAACTATTCTAACTTTGGAAGTGCATGCATATTCTTCTGTAACTAGTTTGAATAGGAACAGTGGTAATATATGCTGGTATAATTGAAAATATCCTTGTAGTCTCTTAAGAAAAGATAACAGTTCTGGGTAAATTTGATGCTTCAGAATAAAACAGGAGATTACTTAGGAAATTGAAAATATGTAGGGGGAAAATCCCTGTTCTGTTAATTGCAGCATATCTGTTTGAACAGTCTTATTAAATTCTTCATGTTTATTCTTAGGGTTTCTTATGCCTATACCACACAGTGGCCTAAGGGGATGGTATTCAGACTTCACCTAGAGATCTGAATTTTCACTCAGAATGATCTTGTCTGATCCTTTTGCCTCTGCAGATCTGAGCACATTCCTTGAGGAAGCCCCGAAATATCCCAAACGTCCCTTGTGCTCTCCTGTTTAGACAGGCAATTAGAACAACAGGCTGCCACCAAAGTGTCCTGGGAGAAGCAGGGGTGGCACTGAAGGTGACAGGGAGCAGAGAGGGGAGAGGAACCAGGCTGCTCCAGCCTGACAGATGCTGTGGTCCTGTGGCTGCTGTGAGGTTCCAGCAGCCCTGCTGAAATCACAGTGCCCCAGAGACTCCCTGCAGCCAGGCTGCTGGGACACAGCAGGAGAAATGGAGCCACGAGATGGGAAGTGCCTGGGCTCAGGGGCTGGAAGGGTCAGCTTTTGCCAGAGGTAGGAAAGGCAGTTGGTGACTGGTGTCACTCAGACACTCATGCCAACACTGTTTAATGTCCTTATTTACAACCTGGACAATGGGATGAAGCACACTCCTTGGCAATTGCACTTTCCAGCTGGCTTAGGAGCTTTTTTTAGAATTGATTGAGAAAGTCTTATTATTAAAAACACATAAAAGAAGAAATGAGATGATTGGCCTACTTCTCTCTATATACATTTTGTAGAATAACTAACTGATTATACTGTCTGTATCAAATATATCCACTTATATATTTCACTTTCAATAATAAATTATTATGTTTATTTTAAATGTTTATAATGAGCACCTTGTACTTGGAAATCAGTGTCTTTATTCAAATATTATCTATTACTGCAGGAATACAGGCTGGTATTTAGAACAGTTTTTGTCAGAGTACCTTACATCATCACTTTTGCAAGACAAATGCAGAAATAGAAAGGGTTTTTTTAACCAACATCTATACTATACTAGGGAAATGAGAAGGTTCAGTGCAGAATTGTGGGTTTGATTAATGCATATATATATATATATATGTATATATTCAGAATAAATGCCTAATTCAAGCACCTCACTCATTCACATTATTCAGAAAACGGTAAAACAAACCAATGATAAATATGTTCCTGGAATCTTTAGTGCTGCAAAGAACCAATGAGGATAAAACCTTTAAGATACTCTAAATCAGCAAAGAATTAAAAGCAGCACTTGGAAAATGTTGCTTGGTAAAAATGTTGCCACTAGAACTCATGCACTGACAGTGGTACACACATATTAACTACAAATCCAGAATATTTCCGAGGAGAGGTGTAATTGTTCTTTAAAGCTTGATACGTGACTGAAGGCAGAAATTTCACAGTTCAAAGTACAATGCAATCTAAAGGAATCATTTCAGCTATTTTCTGTAACTCAGATAACTACTAGTTAATTCTTTAGGGAAGATATTTTACTTTTGCAGGTCCATGAATCTGTGGGAGGAGGACAGATCAGGAGAAAATGAAGGAGCAGAAGTTATTTTTACTGGACTGAAAATGGAGTTATTTTTCTGAAGTTGTGCAGGGAGACATTCTCATGAGGAAAGATGGTCTGGTTGTGATTCTTCAGAACTGAGTCTTCCCATTGGTAGGGAAGGATAAGTTTTAGAAGAAATCTAGGAAATTATTTTCATGGTTTCTATAATATTCTTCATTAACAGAACTCAAACAAAACAAAAACAGAACAGAAACAAACCCACAAAAGTTCAAACACTTCTGTTTCAAAAAGACTGTTTGGCAACCAATTCCCATTCCTGTCATCACCCAGAGGGAAAAGAACATCAGTATTTCATCTAAAATTAAAATAGATTAGATAATCCAGGGATTATCCAAGGATACAGCTCCACTGAGACCCTATTGATGAATTGTGCTCCAAGACACAAGTGATGAAATGGGCAAGGGAAACCACCTGCATTGGAAATGTGCAAACAGCAGCTCAGGAGGTGAAAAAATTAGACCAGGCTCACCCTAATGGGAGCTCTGTCAACAATGGGACAAACTTATTTCCACTTTCATAAATAGGAAGTATTCAATAACATACTGTAATTTATCCTCACAAATAATTTCTTTGAAGAATACCTGAAAAGGAGCAAATATGCAACTCTCCCATTGTGTGGATTATTATAACAGTCAAATTGTGGTTTCACACTGGCCAAATGCCAGGCACCCACGAAAGTCGCTCACTTGCCCTGCCCTGCCACAGCCCTGCCCTCTCCTCCTGGCAGAGGAGAGGAAAATTTAACAAAGGGTTGAGATAAGGACCAGAAGAAAACACTCCAAGGGCAAAACAAGCTCAACTTAGAGATACAAGGTGAATTTATTACTAATGGAATCAGAGGAGGATAATAAGAAGTAAAATAAACCTTTCAAAACACCCTTTCTTCCTCCAGCCCCTCCCTCCTTCCCACTGACAGTGCAGGGGACAGGGCAGGGGGTTTTGGTCAGTTCATCACCCAAGGTTTTCCTCCCCTGCTCTGGGAGAGGAGTCCATCCCCTGTGAGGCCGTGGGGTCCCTCCCACGGGAGACACTTCTGTGGGAACTTCTCCAGCGTGGGGCCACACTCAGGAACAGCAGTCCTCCCAAAACTGCTGCAATGTGGATCCCTCCCAGGGGCACAGAGCCCTCCCAAAACTGCTGAAATGGGAGCTCCCCCAGGGGCACAGAGCCCTCCCAAAACTGCTGAAATGTGAGCTCCCCCAGGGGCACAGAGCCCTCCCAAAACTGCTGCAATGTGGATCCCTCCCAGGGGCACACAGCCCTCCCAAAACTGCTGTGGAATGGGGCTCTCCTCCCACGGGGTGCAGCCCTGCCAGGACAGGCTGCTCCAGCCTGGGAGCAGGGCCCTCTCTCTGCTCTGGGTCTGCCACTGGATCCCAGCTCCTCCAGGCATCCACAGCTCCGGCCTGGGCACCTCCTCCATGGGCTGTGGGTGGATCTCTGCACTCCCTGTGGATCCCCAGGGGCTGTGGGTGGATCTCTGCACTCCCTGTGGATCCCCAGGGGCTGCAGGGGCACAGCTGCCTCACCAAGGTCTCCTGCAGAGGAATCTCGGCTCCAGCGCCTGGAGCCCCTCCTTCTCCACTGACCTTGGTGTCTCCATGTTGTTTCCCTCACAAGTTCTCACCTCCTCCTCTTCTCTGGCTGGAATTAACACGGCCCCCACTTTGTTTAGATTTCCTTCTCAAATCTGCCATCACAGAGGTGTTACCAACCTCTCTCCCTGGCCCAGTCCTGGCCAGCAGCATGTCCATCCCCATGTCCATCCCCATGTCCATCCCCATGTCCATCCCCATGTCCATCTCCAGAGCCATCAGCCATTGCCTCTGCTGGACATGGTGGAAGCTTCCAGCAGCTTCTCTCAGGAGCCACCTCTGTGGGCCCCCCCTGCTACCAGAAAACCAGGCCACGAAAAACCAATGCAAGTACTTACAAAAGTTATTCTAAAGCTATATAATACATTGTAGAAAGAACTAGAATAATTGCTCTATGCTTTCTTCAAGCTGAAAGGTTCATTATATTTTTTTTCCATCACTAAATGCTGAAAACTTGACTAATTATGTATTATTTACTTGTCATATTTTTAAATGGCTTTTTGTAGGCTTCCCCTGAAAGATTATGCTGTACTACCTAGCATTATCATCACTGCTAACACAGAGGTTAAATGTTCTTTCTTCCAAATAGAAAGAGCAATAAAGGGCAGTGGAAAGGGCATTACTTCTTTTTTATATGGTTCTGACTTCCTAGTATTGTTGAGTAACTTACCTTTTGTATTCTAAAAAGCTGAACAAATGATCCTAGCAGAAATAACATATTCGAATTCTGCATTTATATTCTTTTGTCTTCATGTCAGTAATAATTACTAAATTAATTTAAGTGTCTTGCTTATTGAATAATTGTTTGGTGTGTTTTTCTTCTAGATATAAACATTCAGAATGTAACCTTTCAAAACACACTTCACACAACATGCTTTAATTCAGACTCTACAATAAACTCTCAACTAATTCCAATCATGCTTTTAGAATTCTTTTTTGTCATTACTTCAGCACTGGTACTGTTGCTTCATATATTAGGGCAGTGTTGGGTAGAGCACTGATTTAAATTTCCTCTCAAACTAATTTTAGTTGTCTGGTGGGGAAAATAAAACAACATAAACTGAAGGAAATTAACACTCGAACATTTTGGGAACTGTGTGTTTAGGAAGGAAGGGATGGTCTGGAAGAGAATCCTAGCCAGACCTGATGCCATGCCACATAGAAGTCTCCCTTCTCCTAAGGGAGACTGTTTCTGAAACAGAATCACAATTCAGCCTCTGACTCCTTGCGAGCCACCAGAGAAAGCAGTGGAATCTACAGGCATTCTTGGAGCAGTTCATTTTCACCTCCTCTTAGCTCACCTGCACACTTGCCTTGTCTTACTGCATCATTTTGTGCACTTCATTGAAAGTAAAATAGCAGCAGGCTCTGTCCCAAACAAGTCAGTGCATGGGAATAGAAACAAAGGGCATCTGGTGTCTTACTTCCCTAAGGAAATTGGCAGAAACACTTCCCATATGCCTTGTAATAAGAACATAAATTCCATATGAAGAAGACTTAATGTTAAATAAATCATTTAACAAGGCAATCAATTCCAAGATGCACACATTTTTGGGAAGGAACAGCAAAGAGTTCTACTGAGTAGGATTCTGCTTCGAAATGTATCTCTCTCATGGAAGTGAATAAGTAAAATGGTAGATTTAAAAATGGCCAGTTCCCAAGGTCTGTGAAAACACCATCTCTAAGAAGGAATTTGACAGAAAAGTCAGGTCTGCCTATGGTATGGAAAAATGGTAAACAAGATCATAGGAAAAAAAAAAAAGAAAATTATTAACTTATTTCAGTGAAGTATCTGAAAATATATACTAAATGCTATTGTAGTAACATTTGAAGAAATAAGAGGTATTAGATCTGACAGGGTAAAAAGCACTGAGGGGAATGTAGAGGTCAGTAGAATAAACAGCCACTACAGCTGTTTGCACTCTCTCCCAAGACATTTGGCTAATGCTTTCCCATGGCACAATATTGAGCCAGCATTATATTCAAGAAGAGAGAAGATACTACCCACCAAAGCCACTGAGAAAGATATTAACCATGTCACTAGGACATGATTCAGGTCTTAACTCAGGTGAAATATGGCAAGATTTCATTTACATGTTTTTTCAATACCTAAGAAAATGCTTTGTTAAATCAGATATTGATAAATGCCAGCTTCTCATTCTCAGGACCTTCAGTTTATTATTGTGCACATGACTGATCCATAATGAATTTTAAGACAGTTGACATTTCTGATCTGCTTTTAAATTTTTTTCACTTATTTAGAATGAGTGCATCCTCTTAGTACACCTAAATGTACTTCTAGTTCACCTAATAATTCTTTGCCTTCAAAGATGTAAAAGAAAGAAAGAAAGATAAAAACAACTAGTTGCACTCTTAACATGAAGGGAGATATTCTGCCAGTGTGATTATTTACTCTTAACTTAGAATCACAATTTGCCCTGCTGGCTTTATGTGAGTGGCTTGCAGTAATGGAAAATCTATTTGCTTTTAGTAGAGCATAAGGTACTCAACTCCATAAAGCTTATTGTCAAACTTGTGCTGGCTCTGCACAAAATGATTTCTAATGTTCTTCATTTTACTATGTTAAATGAATTCTCTAGTCCAATTATTTTGCAGTGGATCATGGGGGTAATAAGCTAATTGTTACTTGTTTTAATTGCTTAAGTATGAAGTGTCAGTGATTTATAAGTAATGAAGAAGCTGAGATGAAGTCATAAAATACTAAACGCCCATAAGATCAAGCAGTGCACTTCTGCAGTGAGGAAGACTTTATTTCCCAGTGGCAAAAATGCTGTTTGCTCAGCCTCTCAGTTGTGAGCTAAGGACAGGAGAAGGAAAGAACTGTGGCTACTCTCTTCAGCGTAGTTGCTTTTCAAGCAATGGCAAGTTCCTGTCGGAAATCACTGGGAAGTGTTTACAGTACACATTTCATACACTGCAGACAAAAAGGATGACATGAACATTACTCTGCAAGAGCTGGATGAAAATATGTTTGCAAAGCTTTATGCAGTCAATGGACCTAAACCAGTGTTCAATCAGTTGCAGCTGTTTTGAACTGGACTACAGTTGCTTTAACGTGTGATTTATATTAGCATGATCAAGCAGAGTTTAGCTTTGCCTGATACAGAACAAAGTCTTATTATTTGTTCACACTGTTTATAATGAAGCTGTCACACAGTGTATGCTTTTCCTTGATCCAAAATATATAACTATGAAAATCAGATGGAAATGCATAATTCCCTGTTGCATTGGTGCACAGAGATGGATGAGGGAAAAGCTGGTTTGTTCCTTGACTTAATATTTTAAGCAAGGTTCTAAATTTCAAAGACTTGACATAAATAAATCTCTCTGTGTGAATTTACAAACTATATTTTAAAATATTAGAGGATTGATGTTCAATAACTCTTCAAAACTGTGCAAATTACAGAAAGTAGAACAAAATTTTACAGCATCAGAACAAGTTGGTAAAATATATCTTTTTAACTTGCTTATCCCCAGTGCAAACTCTAAACATACAGAACACAGCACTTTGATTCTAGTCCATAAGCTCAAGGAAGATGGGAAACTTTCATCCTACCTAATATGAACTTCAAGACTTTAAGGCTTAATCATTTCCAGAAATCAAACTTCTGAAATATCATCAGAATAGTGTTTACATAGACTATCTGGAAGAGGAACATGTTGATGAACTGATCTGAAATTTGTCCTGTGTTAAAAAGCCAGAATCTTCTGCTTTCTCTGTAAGGGTTAAGGGTTAAGGTGGGCTTTCTAGCCCTACACTACATTAGCAAGAAAAGGATCAAAACACCCAAAACAACAAAAAACAAATCCAGACGAGGACAAGAATATATATGGTATGGACCTCAGGAAATTTAACAGTTGGAGAGTGGGAATTTTGCTTTTTTAGAATGAGTTCCAATTTAGGGAAGTTATTAAATATTTTTGATCAAGAAAGAGACCTAAAGATAATGGCTACAGAGGAAGAAGATGGCCATTAATGTAGGTTCTTCTGGATCTTGGATCTACTCTTTCAACTTTTGTATTTTAAACGTCACATCCCAGAATTAAAGTTTTATCAGAAATAACAGATTTGTATTACAAGTTTTACTTGTGATCACTGTTTTTCAAAGAAAGGAACATTAATAAAAAGTCTTCTCCTTGTCTTCCTGAAAATCCAGCTGCCAGTCAACAAGAAAGGAACAAATTGCACAATATCAGAACAGTTGCAAACTTCACTCTGTGGTCTTTAATCACTTGCAGTTGTATCACACACACCCTACTCTGCACATATACACCAAGTTGCAAGAGAAGAGGGACCAAACTCAAATATCATGATTTTCTTACAAATGTGAAAATTTCAGTTTTCTAATTAAAGAGCTTTTGTGTAAATTTAAGTTAGCAGTAGCATAAACCAGTAACTAGTACTATATCAGATTAATGTGAATACAGAAGAATTGCACAGTTGAAATTATTAAAATTTTACAAATGCAATACACATTATTATAATTGATATTATAAAAGAAATACTACCATTATGATTAAAAATTATTATCTTTTCCAAAGGAAACTGTCCTTACATGTTCAGTTACTATTCAAATCTCACTAAGAACTTGCTAGCTGGTTATAAAATAATAACATTTGTTTAATACTTGAAAATAGAGCTTTTCTAAGAGCATGACCCATATCCACTAATTTCAAACAAATATTGAAGCTTTTGAACATTTGTGCTGCTCTCATCAACTATATTTATCATGGACATACTGACAGACCAAAATTTGTGTCTCCCCATAACTGCCCTGAGCAATTTGCAATCCATGATGTTTGGCCAAGAGAGAAAAGCAGCAGCAGAAAGCTAAATGTAGGCAAGAAACTTCAAATTTTTACATTTACAGAGTACATGGAAACTAAGTTTTTCCTGCACATTTTACTAAGTCATTAAAAATCCATTCACAGGTGTGGAATTTCATCATTATCCCAAACCTTCAGTATAAAGAAAACACCCAGCTGTTAATATTCCTTTACATAAACACACACAAAGCCCCAACCCTTCTGCTAAAGGGATCCACAACTGCACTCAGCAGGAACAAGTGAAGCAGAGACATTATTTTTATCCTTATGAAATAAGACTTTACAATCTTTGGTCAAGTAAAAATATACATGGAAGCTTGTTTGCTTGAATCAACAAGATCTTTCTTGGTTGTACAGGTCAGAATATTTCTGTTCTGCTTCTGTTGAAAATGGTGTTAGTCCCTCACTGAGTTTGCAAGCCCAAAATGAAATATTTTTCAAAGTGCCCCCATTTCTGGGTAAATCATGAAATTTAAGATCTCAATAGGCATAAAAACCCAGGCTTTTTTAGCTTTGTGTTTTGTTTTATTTTTTTTTCTTAAGTTTAAAAGGAAACCTTTCACATTGCACAACTCCCAATTCTTTCAAAGGTATAACACTGCACGTGTCCAGAGCAACGTGAGCTGAACAGCTGTTTACCTTCTGTTATAGTGCTGAAGAGGAAATTGAGCTATATATGTTTTTTATTGGCTTGGGATATCTATCTACTATCTGAAATTACTTCTATTTCCATATCCATTATGTGAATTGGATGTGGAAATTATAGTCTCAGGTTTCTTGTGGCATCTGCACACTAATGCTGATAGCATGTGGACTCAACACCCCTTGGAAATAATTGTATGAGATCACTCACACCATTACATTTGATGCATTAGGTCCATTACATACTCCCAGACATCTCTGTCCTCAGTACTGTAAGCTATATCCTTGATAGTGCTGGTATCAAGGAGAGAAATTCACCTCTTATTTAATCATAATAAATGTGATATTTCAGGGTAAAAGCAGTTCCTGACAGAAATCAACTTCTTGGTCACAGCAGATTTGCTGATCTCAGCCTACACAGGATGGGCATCTTTTCTCTCTTTTCTAATAGCAAACATCAAGAGGAAAAGACACTTACTGGTCATCTGGTAAAGCTGTTTGGGCTTTCTCCAACCAGCAGAAAATCATACACATACTTTAGTCATGAAATGGGGCATAGGGATAACAAGCCAAGGCAGAGGTTCTGCTTTAAGGGGTGTAGTACCTAAACCCACCCTGGACTGAAAATGAGCTGCAGTTTATGTGTTACAGGTTTATCAGATTGCCAAGACACAGTTAGTGGGAGTGCAGCTGTGAATCTGTGGACATAACTGCTCAGATTCCCCAGGAAAATCTAATAGCTGCTGGTAAAACATGGTGATCCCTTTAACAGCAAGGCAGGGAAGTTTAAGTTATACTTTTTGCAAAGGAGTTGCAAACAAACAAACTTTTCACACAAAATATAATTTACCTTCCTTGAATTTCCTTGTTCCTGCTTTTTCTAGGAAAGTAACACCACAAGCACTGCTTCAGGCTACAGTGATTTAAATCAAACATGTCCAATAAGTCTCTTTCCTGTTACTTTAGTGGCTTGATTCAAGAGAAGTATTATAAGGATTTTTTTAACTTTGGAAAGGCAGAACAGTAGGACACAGAACGTATGTTCAGCTACTCCCACAGATGAATCAGGATTTATTTGAGGATAATGGCTTCATTCATCAATTCCAAAGATGAAAGCCACATGATAGAATAGGTACCAAAGTCAGTGTAGGACAGTTCTTCACAAAGCACTGTCAGTACCAGGAAGCAGGAAGGAGAATACTTGAGTGAAAGTGAATTTCAAAATTAGGAGTAGTTAAATTTAGACAAGTATCTGATAACTGACCATGATTCAATGTAGGAAGTTCAACTATGTGAGTAGATAATATTTTAGAAAGGCGATCTATAATTTTCAAATCTATAGCTTTTAAGTCCTAAAAGATGGCTTGCTTTTAGTTTCTTTCTATGAAGATCATATCCTCCATTGGAAAATGAAAGCATGTGCTACATTTGACTGAATGCTTTGCCCTCTATAGACTGTAGTGCTAATTGTGTTGCTGTTTTCAAGGCCTTTTAAATAACACAAATGCCAAAATCTCCAGAGTTTAGGATGGAGTAGGAAAGGGGCTTCATTTGGCTTCATTTCTGTGCTGTTCTGGTACACTCACATGTCCCTCTGCTTTGCTGAGTGTAAAACAGATGTGTGAGAACAGAGAAAAGAAACCAGTTCCTATAGTGCTTTGGTAACCAGCAGGACTCTGAAATGGAAATAATTCTGAAGTATGTGTGCTTTCATTCTGAATTTTTGAAATTCTATGTATATCAGGTCATCCTAAACACACAATAAATTACACAGATGCCCCACACAAACACACTCCCCTTTGCTCTCAAAATTACACACCATTAAGGGTAAATATTGCCACCATTTAACACACTGAGGTTGATTGAAATATAATGAGAAAACACAAGATCTCAAGGTTCTAGCAAATCCACTTTGTTAGACACTAATCAGGATTCACAGACAAAAAACAAAGATGAAACTGCAATCCATGCTCAGTAGTCATAGTCAAACCAAGTCACCAAGATCAGAAAGACTTGGTGCAGCTTTTGCTGAAATGCTGAAACTCAGGCCAAGAATATCTAGTGAGCTAACAGTGCTTAGCCAACAGTGAGTCTTAACTGGAAGGATTTATGGATTGGGGAAAAAACAAACAAGAAACAAGAAAAAAATGAACTGGTCTATAGAAATCATGTTTCTCTTCCAGAGTCACATTGCATTTCAAATGCAAACACACAAAGGGGCAGTTTGCTTCAGAGTACAGGCTGAGAGGGAGTCTGCAAACTGAGACCACTGCCAAGATACTTTGCATATCATTTGGGCTTGATTTCTTTTCCAAGCTTTATAGGGAAAAAGGGAAGTAATTTTCTCTAGAGATATTTTTATTTAGCATTATTTTTTGAGTCTCGTGTGAAGAGGAAAACATCACAGAAGCCATAAAAAATTATTGATGAAGTTGCATTATTTCCTCACCATATGTTATTAAGTGACAAAACATCAGTTGAATATGTCTTTTCAAGAAAGATTTTGAAAGACTCAGGAGCTTTGTTAAACTAGTATAATCCTCTTAGATGTGCCAACACTGAAATAAATTTTATTGCTTCTCGAATTAAGAAGTATAAAATTGAATGGGGAAAAAAATCATTAAATGGTTTGATTTTGTGTGTTCTTTTTTCCATCAGTCTCAAATGTTCATATTCAGAAGAACTCTTATTTTATCTCTCAGATTTTAAGTACCAGCCATCTGTATTATCCACAGTGTTTGTGGATAGACAGATATGAACAGTGTTTATATGAGCATCTTAGAAGACATGCATTTGCACTTTCAGCTGTTGGAAAATATTAGTTGGACACGTTAAAAATGATAATATGAATTCAAAGTAGATGTCAGCTTTCATCATGTGCTGTCATCTAAAGAGAACCCAAAATTACAGTCTAATGAGAATAATCACTAGGTTAAATCTGTGCCAATGCCCACTTTCATAATCATTTCATCTGTTTTTGACATCCTCTTTCAAACAGCAGACCTACACTAGTTTCATTTTGTGCTAGATATTCCTAAACCTGCATGATTTTACTTTGACCTTTCAAGAATTTGGGGAGGCCATTCCACTTGCATTGTGGGCATGGAGAAAGGGATGAACAGCAAACTACAGGAGATATAATGGGAAGCATTTTCTCTTATATTTCATAGAGGATATTAGAAAGAAGTTCAGCTACTTTTTAGTGAGGGTCTGCTACTAAAATGGAAAACAGCACAAACAATCCATTGCAATGAAAAATATTTAGTTTTAAAAAAAAAAGGCCAATTTTAAATGGGCATTCCCTATGGATATCTCAGGAGATATGTCTCAGTCTATTTCCTATTGACAGGTGGTAGTGTAAACTAAATGTGGTATTATGAATTCAAATTGGATTTCAACTGCTCATCATTCATACTCTGGCTTTAGAACAGGCTGGAGCTATTATGGTCTAAAAGCCATAATGAAAATGAGTATCTTCTGTGCCATTTTCTAGTCTCTTTTCTTATTTTTTTTAAGAGGACACATTTATGATGTCCATTTAATATTTATCATCTCAGAAATGTATTATTCTGGATTGCATACATGTGTTACTTTCGATTAGGTGAAGCAATAAATGCATACTCCATGGTACAAATATGAAATTATAGCATTTCGGTGGGGTATATTTAACATGGACAAGTGTCAAATCCAGAGGATTAGTTTTCAGTTGTTGGGCACAGAAATGTTGACATAATGTTATAGTAGGGGTTACCAGTCTCTAAATAGCTATAAATCCCGTGGAAAAAAAATAAAAATTTATATGTATATACTCCAAACACAGACTAATTTTAGTTTAGTTCAAAACCAGAAGACACATGCAAACAAACTCCACACTAAATACTCCATTCCTTCTTTCTCAATTTAACTTCTATCTTCTTGACCTTCCAGTTTGTTCCTTGGTATAGAATTATGCAGTTTGTAACCATGTTTTTATGCCAGTGATAGAAGCAGCAGCACAGACCCAGAGATGTCCCTGCTAACAATGCAGAAAGGGCATGGGAAAAGATCACTTGCCTGTAACAATGAAAGAGAGAAGCTGCTGTCAGAAGGGGGAAATATCTCCTCTAAACTTCTCTGTCATGCCCACTGTGGAATTTTCCCCCTTATCCTCTTGCTTGTCTCCTTCTGCTACTGCCGAAGCAGCAGGACAAAGTCTCACCATAACAACACAGCTGGGAGAGAAGCAGCTGCAAAATGTGCTGGGATGGCAGCCCTGGAAAGGCAGGAATCAGTGCAGAGACACAGAGCACACAGAACAAGGGTTCCCAGAGCTCTGCTCTTCCAGAAGGAGCTAAAAATAGCAAAGTTTGAGTGTTCCACAGATGTGAACCCCCCAGGTGACTCTGGTGTGGCTATTGCTATGCACTGAGTTCAGCTTATTGTTTATCCACACTGTGCTCCAGCAAGGATTGCAAAGCCAGCCATGCCAAAATTTAGCTTTGCAATTCCCCAGAAAGTGTCTGTGCTACAGGCTCTGCTCAGTGCAAAGGACAGACAGATAGTGCTCATTAATACCAGCAGCTGTGATGATTTTACAGCCACAAAAGCAAGTTTGTTATAATGAGCCTCTATCTCGTATTAATTTTTAAATAGAAAAATCCCACTACCAAAATATTCACCAATTTTTAATTATTTGACAAGGCATTGTCAGCATTTCATAGGTCTATACAGAATAACTTAATCTGTCACTTAAAGTTCCTTTTACAAATATCTTCGTTAACCAAAGCAAGTGAAAACTATCTGATTCGAAATTAACAATAATAATTTTTTTTAAAACTCTCCCCATATACAATTCAGCATAAATTTCTTTACTGTTGCTAATAAAATGCAATTATTCATGACATTTGGAAAGATTAAACATAAATGCAAGAAGAGAAAGGACTTCTCAGCCTTTCTGAAGATGGAAAGAGCTCATATACCTTTCTAATAGCCCCCTAATTTAATTAATATATTCCTCATACCATCTGGTCTGACTCACTCAAAAGATAACAAAGTAGATCACAATTAAAACATTATAAATCTCACTCAACTTTAGAGTGAACACTTTGGATTATCCCATCATGGTTAAAAGCTGGGCTGTCAGCAACGTGACAGATGACTGCACGGAAGCTAATTCAGCAGATACTTTACAATGCTCTCTTTGTTAAAAGCATCTGTATATTGATTTCCATATTTGTATTTTAAGGCAATCTCATGCTTAGAAAACAAGATCTCAATGCACAAATGAGGCGTGGAATATCTGTCACTTGTCAGATCTGGACTGAAATCTGGAGACATAAAATGTCAGGAAATAAAATATTTTACATCTGCAGTGAGTAATTAACCAGGCATTATTACTCCATTTTGTTTTTAGGGAAAAAAGGACAGAAACTGTGAGGAAAAATCATATTTGGCTTAGTTTTTATAAGTCTTCCCTCTTTCCTTTTAAATACCAATTTGAAAATAGCATCATTTGGAGATGAACATACCTCCTTTCCCATTAAGTTCTGCTATGATTCAAAACTCATTTTGCATTTTTCAGTACTAATTTAATTTCCATCAAAATTTCTACAAATGGGCCATACATTATCAAAGTCCATGACCAGGTCAACAGATGAAGGAGAGACATGTTAATTTTATTTATCTATTTTTGGCCAAAAGAGGTTCAGGTCATACTGACAGAACGGGAATCAATTTGTAAAAATCCTTGCTTGTTTATTCAAATGCAAAATAAGTAAAATCAGAATGACAGTAATAATTACTGTTATTTCTCTGAAACATCTACTTGCAGATAGGATGTGAAAATATATGGACAGAAACATTTAATTTTTGTCCATCCCAGGCTCACCCCTCATTTTAATGAAATGCAACACTGGATTTTTGTCACAAACCAGGTCATTTTTGTACAAAGTGGGCAGAAATCAGTAACTTGCAAACCACAACAGTCTTGGGAAAATGAGGGGATTTTCTGTATGATTGATCCCCCAAAGACAGAACAATTCTCCCAAACACAGACAGCTGTGAATGGTGCCACTGTGGAAATTATCACATGCTTCCCCAAGCAGCTACTGATGAAGAAATCTCCTTAATTTTGAAGAGAAAAGTAACACAAGAGAAAAATATCACTTGGAATAACCTTAAATATCACAGCTTAATATATCTATATCTTAAGACATAATATGTAAAGAGTGATCCTCAATACTTATTGAAGGATAAATAATAAATTCTACCCTGGTCTATCAGAAACAGTACACCTGAGGGTGTTTTTTTTGCCTTTTATATGTACATTTCTTTCTGCTCATCCCCTTTCACTACAATGAAAAGCCTTCAGTCCATAGGGTTTGTAAGAAAAAGAAAGTCCTTTTAAAATAATAAAGAAAAAACAATTGGTGAATTGGTACCAGATTTATATTTGCACAGGACACAGAAAAATCTCTCTCCTGGGTGTGATGCAACCTATTGTGAATCTGCAGGGCATAAATAGTAATATTTGCTTTAATTATTTTTTTTTGCTTATTCTTTGAAGCACAGAAAAAGGGAAAAAGTGAAATTACAGATTGACATAACATTGTCAGCAGCATCCATTTCAGTGCTGTGAGTGCATTTCCCCAGTCTAACTTTGACTCTGCCTGGGCTGTAATGGAAGAATATATTTGCATATTATCACAACCCATCAGAGAATCAGTCCTCCCCTACCCTGCCACACAGGGAAAAGAGAGGTTTCTCTTTTCTACTAACATCAGTTAATTTATCCTATTTAGACTACCATAGTTTTGAATTAGATGTAATTGAAAACCTGCAAAACAGGGTGAAATGGAGTTTTAGCTGAAAATGTAAATAATGAAAGATAAAGTGATGCATGTTACCCAATACCATCTATCTAGATTCCCACCAGTTAAACAAATGTCAGGGTATTGATCTGTTCATACCATAGCTCAGGGGGCCCCATCTTGAGTTTCCTGTGGCTCTCCAGAAATCCAGCAGCAGCTCTCGTGCCAGGGCTGTATCCCCTGTCTGCCACAGACTGTGCTGGGCAGCCTGGGGGTTTACACTGAGCCCTGGCTGCTGCAAACCAGACACAGGATCCTGTGCATTTCTTTGGCAAACTTCACAGACTCATCTGCACGCTGAGAGGGGACACACAGCACCTGAGAAGAGCACCAGCACCTCAGCAATCTGTCCCCAGAGCTCCTCCCCACTCCCTACTGTACTCTCTGGTGCAATAAATGCACAGGAGGACTTCACTGCTTTAGGGAGCTTTTGGCCTTTGTCCACTCAGCACAAAGCTTGGCCACCTCTGCATAAGGCACCAACTGTTTTTATGTCCTGAATTCACAGCTACTGGAGATTTAATGAAAGGAGCCAAACACTTAGAGTGGGCTCCCAGAAACAGACTGAGACAAGGACAAGGCAAAGCCCAAGGTGGAGGAGCTCCCCAGGTCCCTCCCCAGCCAGTGGGACCAGCAGGGAGGGAGGGCAGCTTCTCCCTGCTGGGAGCTTCTTCATCCATCACACCCAGGGCACACTTTCTTCACCAAACTTCTCTGTGTGACTGTGGAGTTCAAAACCCATTTTCTTTAAGGACTATTGTGAATCAGCTACTAATTATTTAGTTTGGGGAGCCTGGATTAAAAAGTATATATCAAGTGTACCTGTGACTCAAACTAGTCTATCCAGTGCTGTTTCACTTAAAAGGAGCCAAATCCAAAACATTAGCAGCATCTTATTTTGAATATCTGCTCAGTCTTTTTATGAGCTGTATTTTACTATCTCAGGCAGGCACCACTTGATTTGTGAAGAGAATTTAGAAGCACAGGAGATATGCTAATTTCCCAGCTTATTATCCTGCCTGACTTCCCCTTTATTTTTGCCTTTTCTTCCTGTCATGAACTGAGAAGGTCCCAGATGGAATTTCTAAATGAAAGCATTTGTGTCCACTGCTCCCTACAGAAAAAATGTTAAGGGAGAAAGTCTGTGGGAGTACAAAGATTGGGTGAGGAGTTAAAGGGAGGACAAAAGGCATCAGTGGGAATATAGATGAAAACAGGCAGGAACTGAGAAGAACAAAGACTAAGCATGAAAGAATAAATATTAACTGCCCTCCTATACATATATGCCCTTTCCACAGAATATGGAGCTCCTCAAACTACTTTTCCCTCACTTCCTACTGAAAGAGTCAAACCTGGTTTCCCACTTTTATTAAAAAGGAGATAAATAGCTCTTTCAACAATTAATCTGAACCTTTTTGGGTTATCTTTGCTTAAGATAAATGCATTTCTCACTGAAAAATATATTCAGCTGCTTTGCACTCAGTTCCCTTTTAAATGCAAGCTGAGAGTGGTGTGGGGATCAGGAGGAGAGGGATTTTTTTGGCAGGGTGAGTTCCTCCAGCTGCCTTTGGCAGTGCTGGTGCCAGCCCAGAGCTCCCCAGGCCTGGCGAGGCACAGCAGGCTCCCAGCAGCTCTGCCCCTTCACTTCCACCTCCTTGAGGTTTATTGCTGAAAACTTCTGCTTATAAACATCACCCCCATCATTTTATCACAAACACTTAGTGTAGGCAAAGTGCACTAGGGCAGTAGTTTGCTTTTAGCTCTCTTGTTACTTGTAATGACCACAATGGGCAATAAAATCTGTTCTAATGTTTAGCTTGGTTTAATCAACAGTGGAGCACAGCAGAGCACAGAGAGGCTGATCCAGTGACCTCGCTGTGCTGTGTTTAGGGCCTGCTTGCTGGTGATTTCTTGCTGGCCTGTATTAGAGTAGAGTGAGCTGACTAACTGCTTAACAGTAGTTGGGAGACTCTTCTGTGGCTTCAAGGGAAAGGAAATAAAATGGATTTTGGAAGACTCTTTTGCTGGAGAGGGAGTGGTAGGGCTTTGTGTAATAAACTCTCATGGCACCATGGAAGAATCCCCTGTTAGACAGAAACCCTGGCTCCTGGTACCCAGACCCCAGGGAAGGAAGGCAGTGGCTCAGTTCTGCGAGGGAGACTGTGGAAACAAATGGGAGGAAACATCCTCCAGAGCTCACTGGAATCCCCTACAGAGCCAAAGGAGATCAATGAGGGACAGCCATACAGATTTTACAGCCACTAGTATCTTACTTTTCTCCTTCCTGACAGTTGCAGGGAACACATAATTACAAGTAGTGATTAGCATTAGAGAGCAAATGTGTGTTTCTTTGGTTATTCAATCACAGGTTAGATTAACTCTGTGTATGAAGACATACATAAAAATGTAATCATTTCATTGTCAGGAGCCTAAAGCTAACGTTAATTACAGTTTGAAACTTCGATTATTAATGCATCTTTACCTATTGAAGTGTGAAATAAGCAATAGTAGTTGGAATACACCAATTAAATTAGCTTTTGAGATTAGAATTCATAAATAGGATACTATGTTGTATTTACAGTTAAAATTGTAACACAGCATGCAAGAGCTGGAAGGTTCTGTATTCTAAACAACAATACTCCTTAACATTCATTCAAAGAAGGAAAAATGTTGGCCTTTTTCCATAAACCTATTGCTAAATTATAAATATTCAAGCTTTATGTCCTGTGGAAGCAGATGCTATATTTACTCTATTCAGTCAACTATTACAAAAATCAAATTCACCTTTTTCATAAATCTTGCATAATACACACACCCACACCCCTTATGAAAGCAAATGGATTCTATAGCCAGAACTAAGCAAATATTGAATACAGGTATTCAAGAACAATAATTCAAAGAATTAATAGAATTCTCTGTTAGCTAATAACTTTTTTTTTGTCCATTTTCTAAGTTTGTTCATTTCACTTTGTTGAGTTGGAAAGTCAACAGTACAAAAATGTATCACCTAATAAGTTAATATCATAAATACTTGGAGGAGAAAATATATGTATAAATTATGGGGAAGCAATAATTTTTTACCTATATTGTAATTGTTTAAGGACAGGGCAAAATTAAATTTACTTAAACAAATAAAGCTTTAAAGAACAACAGACTTCAACTACAGTAGAACATACAATATTCATTTCAATTCCTTTCAAAATTCCAATTCACTTGTGCCAGTTATTGCAGTTCTGAAAATGTACTGCCTTTGTTCCAACCACAGAACAAAATTCCCCTGATGTCTTTCTCTCCTCATAAATTCTGTCTCTCTTTGTAATAACAAATTTATTGAGTGGTTACTTCTCTTTCAGTATTTATTCCAGATTATTGCTTTTCAAAATTAGTCTTTCATCCATTTTCATCTTTCCCAGTATCCCCATCTTCCTTCAGCCAACTTTCCTTCCAATAAAAGACACCTAGGAAAGGCAGTGGGATTCCCAAAATGCTGCACATACTCAGTTTTAGTTGGAAGATCTTCCTGATCCTGCCATATAATTAAGAAACAATCACACTGTACAAGTGATAAGATTTTGGACACATGTTTTGAACAAATGCTCACTTAGGAGAATGCCCTTGATCACAGGATCATAATTTTGGTCCCATTTTGTATTATATTTTACATGTTTGCTGCAATTGAAATTGCCAAGTCATTATTAATTCAAATGAAATGAAATTTCTACAGGAAAGAAATTGCTAAAGTTTCATTCCAAAGAGAGATTTGAGGAATTTATTAATTTTTTTTTCTTCCTAAAGAAAACTTGGCCTTCTTAAGTGATTGTCATTGACAGCTGTGAACTCTGCACCTCAGTACCCCATGAACAGCAGACAAAGCATTGTTTGCTTAATTGAATAATCTCCCATCAAAATTAGCAACTTTTTTTGGACATCAGTCCTTGCATGAGTCCATACATGATTAATTCACAAGTACTTTTGAAGTTTAAAAATCTTCACCATGCACATTTTAAGCTGTGAGGTTTCTTTAAAGAGACATTTTTGTGCAATAAATTACTCATTATTAGTTACAGACAGCTTTAATTACAGGTACGGACTTAGACTGAGAGAAGAAGTCTGCACAAAGTGATCTAATAAATTAGATATGAACAAGAATCATGAAATGACAACATAAAATTAGCAACATAAAAGCAAATTGTTCTCCAAATTTTCAAGTAGATCATAAGCTTAAACTTAAACAAAGAATATATTTTTTAGTGCCTCTTAGAAAACTCACTCCTTTGAAAGCGACACCAGAAAACTTATTATTCATAAGGGACCAAAAAGTGGGGATGAGTGAGCAATAATGAAGTAGCAGTTCAGAGAAAGATTTTCAACAGCTTTCTGAAGGCAAGAGTACACTAGAGAAAAATCTTTAGAGAATGAAAAGAGTGTGGAAATAATTCAAATCCTACAGAAGACAAAACTTAATCCAATATACCGTTAGTGACATGCACAGATGACATCTTATCTCCAAAAAATCCTCATACAAAATTAATCAGTCAAAACAATTTAAATGCTTTTGACTTGGATTTATCACTGTTGGGGTTTGTTTCACTGTACTGCTGCTCCCCAGTTTCAGTGGATGACAGGAAAGAAACAGAATCCACAGCAGAGCTGTGGTGATAGACAGTGGTTTAGAAGGAATCAATGATACACTAGATTAGTGGACAAAGTGATTAATTAGTTACTGTGTCAGTGTGCTGGGGACATTAGGGGACAACTGCTGTTCGTGTCTGGGGGCAACCAGGACAGAGCTGGGAACTGGCAGGTCTGGCAAGGATCACTCACTTTTCCCTCCTAGGTACTCCTGTCCTATTTCATCCCACACAGCCAAAATTCAGGATGCCAAGTCTGTTGGGATAAATACAATTCTCAAACAATAATGACTTGACACCAGCAACCTTCTTTTAAAAAAAATATTCAAAGTCCTGTGAAGCCATTCAGGAAACAGATTTTTTTTCCTTCCCTCAGAGCCTGAAGTCCCAAAAGTTCTTTCCTTGGTGCCATAATGCCAGTGCTCTGACATGTCCTTGCTGCCTTCCCTGTGTCCTTCATCTAGGAACCGTCTCCTGAAACAACAAAGCCTCAGTGCTCATATAACTCACCTTCCTGAGCAGCCCTGGGCAGAATCTAAATTTTGGTTAATACCTCCAAAGCTTTTAACAGTGCCTTGCAATTTAGTCAGGCAGAGAAGCATAATCCCCCACCCCAGCTCCACTCACACCCCTTCCTCTTCCTCTTAGAATAGTCCAGTAATGGAGCTGGACCAAGAAATTATCAAATTTGATCACAGATTTTATTTTGGACCTAAAAGATCTGTCTTAATGAAAGAAAAACAGATATGCCTTTATGAGAAGTCATATGTTTCAATAACTGACAATTTCCACCAAAAAAAAAAATCCTATAACCTTTTAGAGAATTAAATAAATATTTTTTCATTGCTCTCCTATACCAGTCCAGCTCAGGTTAAACATCTCTTGACCTGAAGATATTAACTTTTCTTAGGCTTTGAACTAACTTTAAGAATTATTTCTTTTCTGCCTCACAGACCAGTACTGTGGCTCTAACCCTGAGTGAGTACAAAAGCCCACGGTCAGTGATTTCTGTGTACAATGATTCAAGTTGTTCAATGTTGAACACAAAGCTCCTAAGATATGTCTCTAGGTTTTGGGAACATGGTCATTTAGGTTAAATCTTTAAAACTTTGCCATACCTGAGCTGCATTTAAACCTCATTTCTTCCATGTCTGCTTCTCAACCAAACCCTTCTTTTCCTCTTAGCTCTGAACTTAATGTCTCTTCGAGCCACAATCAATTTTTCAATCCTTCTCATCTCTGCTGCCTGCTCAGAGCAAGTCTTTTTCATCCCCTGCTATCTCATTTGCCAAGTTCCATTCCTTTTGCCAAGGCCTTTCCTAGGTCTGGCAGTTCCCTCCTCTGAACCAACCACAGAAGTAACAGAATATATTCCCTGTTTTTAGGTAGTTCAAGTTTCAAAGGCATTCTATGTACATGAGAGTAAACTCAACATTTATAACACTTTTGGGAGGGGGGGGAATTTGGTATTCAAAAAGACAGCTGACTATCCCATGGGGCCATGCTTAAGTAGCAGGAAATTATGTCTTGCATAGAACTCCCAATTTGGAAAAACAGTTTCAGATTAAGTAACAAAAATACAAACAGAACATCACTACCAAAGATCCTTAAAACCCTACACAGAAATGTGTATGGTGTTCCAGCATTTATTTGAAGGCCTGGAAGCATAATGCAACTCAGAGGACTGCAAAGGATTCAGTAGATTTTTATTCCAGCAAGTTTTGGGTCCTGTGTTTATCCTCTACCTGATGTAGGTCAGTGCCATTCATTCACTTCTTGAAATGCTGAAGGGATTCATTAAATTTTGGAAAAAGAAAGAAACTCCAAGGCCAGGTTTCATAGGCAATTCTTGTGATTTTGCTGCATATTTTGTCTCCATTCATTGCTGAGTAACTCAGTCACAATTCAAAGCCATTACACTTCTAACAACCTGCTATTAAACAACATATCTCAGGAAGACACAGGACTGGCTGAAGTCATGCCCAATTCTGAAAAATGACAATTAGGATGGAAAGAAGTTAGAAACAACAGTAATGGATGAATAGAAAAATCAATGAGGGTCACTCAGTTTTGGGCAGAATTTTAACAGATAGAGATGAACTTAATCTTATATAAACTGGCCTGTCATGGAAATGAAAAACATTATTGAACTCTCATGTCTTCACCAAGCCTAGTCCAGGTCCAGCCATTGGTATTTTCAGGAGATGCTGGATGATGGACAGATTCTCTCAGCAGCTCCTACGTTGTCTGAGTGCCAAAACCCCATGGCCAGCTGTGTGCTGAACTTTCATAAGGGTCAGGTTGCAGTGGTGCAGAGACAGAAATAAAGCAAGAATAAAGCTTTGGGGTTGGGTGGGGTTTTTTTCCCTTCCATCCATTCTCCTGGGCACACAACATGATTTAACAATCACAGAGCCTTTGAGCTCATAAGGATCGCAAAGTGTGAAGGGAGAAAGTTACGAAAGACAAAGCTTGTTTCATACCTGGGTTTTCTGAAAATGCAACAATGTGCATTAAAACCACCAATAAATATAATTAATAGATATATTTCTGTTAGTAGTCATTACACAAAATCACAGACCTGAATTGTTTCCTTTTTTTTTCACTACTGGATTCAAAAAAGACATGTCTGAAACATAGAGGAAAAATGATAAATTTTAGAATTAATTGATGTTCCATACTATACTCAAAGTATGAACAAGAAAAGTGAGCAATGCTTCCTTCAGTGAAACTCACTGACATGGGAAGATGCCTGGTAGAAAGAGCTCTTCAGTTTAGAAAACAAAGCAGAAATGCTAAGTTCAAGTTTTAGATGGGAGAGGCAGCCAGGTGTCACTTGGATGTAATCAGAATAAGCAGAATGTCTTAATCAGAAAAACAACCAACACACCCAAAATAGGCAGGAAAGTAACCAATGCAGCAAAGCAGCTCCTGTACTTCTGCTTCTTCACTCAGTGATGCTCCTCCTCCTTTGCCCAGGTAAATATGAACACCCTGGTGACAGTGGCTCATTAGAGTCTAAAATATCTGAGCTTCAGAGATGGGCTTTAAGGCACAATAAGATTTAATATACAGTTATATAAGGCTAAAAATAATATACAGTTTAGTCATAATCTTCTTCAATAACCAGCACCATAATGGGACAAGATTTTAATTATTTAAGGTATTGTTTGTAAATTCTTACTATGCACTTGAATCTAACTTTTGTGAGTACTACTAAATTGGCTTCCAGGATAACTTCTTTACAAAACTGCTCCTTTTCTAACTTCTACTGGAATGTTTTAGCTCAGAATTGGTCCTATTAGAAGCAATATTTTCAAGACAGAAAGCTGATTGCTAGGGTTCAAAAATGCAGCGATGATTAAAAAAAAGTCACATTAAGGTATTAAGTATGGCCATCAGTTAGCATCAAGTGACTTCAGAATACATTTTCTCTTCAATTTTAGCATAAATTCAAAGTGTTACTTTGTTCGTGATTTAGCCTTCTACAGTTACCTACACCACCAGCTTGGTAACAGCAATAAATGATAAATGGGTCTAAAACAGGTATTAAAAATCTGAATTACATCCAAATTGCCTAGCCTTCTCTCTTAAAGCCACTGCAAATCAGTAGAAGTGATAAAATCTTAAGTGAGTACCATCAATTAAATGCAGTTATAATGAAATAAGCTGTATAATAATGTACTTTGAGCAGGGCAAACCTTGGAGGATGAAGCCTCAAATGAGAAAATGGTGCTGGGAGAGATTTCTAACAGGATATAGATAAATCTTGCTCACTTTTACCTGAAAGGAGGACTTACAATCCCATTTTACTTTATGGTACAACTGTTCCAGCTTCTCTACCTTCTTCCTTCATCCCCCCAAAATTTGTGAGATACTTCCAAATGAGAGTGCACCTACAGCACACTTAACTGGACACACTTCTGACTAGAAAAGAGAAAATCTTCAAGGCAAGAGGTCCTGTAGCATTTCCTTTGAGCTCTGGGTTACGCTGCTTCTATAATGGAACAACTCCAAAGAAGGGATGCAGCTGTTTGAATATTAGGGGAAATAATGAATAGATTTTCTTCCACTTGTAAACCACACTGGATCACTGATGGGAAATAAAACCAAAAAGTGGAAATCATCTCAGAGAACTGATGTGGCCCCAGAAGATTTCCTTCCCCATATTTGTTGCTTTGGGTTATGTCAGTTTGTTTTATAGCTGCAGTAATTTTAAATGCATTTTTCTCTCTTGTGAGATGCACTCTTTCAACTTTCCTTGAGGAAGCTTGAGGCACTGATTTATGGTCAGGTATGTGTGAATATATCTGACCATAAAACACACTGTACTTCAGTATTTACTGCTAGAAGACAGACAATATTCCAGATTCAGTGCCTGAGTTATGTCAGCCCTCTCTCTTGCTGTATGCAGGTACCATAACATCCTGTTAAAAATAAAATTGCATCTGCTTTATTAAATTATTTCTAAAGGCTTTGCAAACGTAGAATTTCAACCTCCATTGATGGTAAAAGGGAAACCTGCAATATTCCAGTTTTACTTATAAAGGAATCTTAAGTTTGGAATTTCCAACCCATCCATTGTTAAAATATGGATGCTGAAAGCATTTGAAATTTCCATTCTAAGATTTAAAACAGACAGTTTTCTTCTCCTTATAATGAATAAAAAGTGAATAATGGTATTAAGGAGTCAGAAATGTGAAGCTGCATCTGAGCTCAGGCTGGGGGGTTCTGTGGCCATCGTGCTGCATTTGCTGCCTGGTTGTGTGGTGTGACTGCCTTTCTTGGTCAGTGCAAGGGGAGAAGTAAATGATTTTCTTTGAATTCTGTTCATTATTTAATGTAGTAAGGTTTGAATTACGAAGAAATACAGACTCACTCCTGTGATGTGACTGGAGAGAATGAAAACTTGCTCTGATTTTGTAGTTCCTTACTCAGCTTTCAAATACTGAACCCTGGATGTGCTCTGTGATCTAGACTTGTGTGAGAGAAATTGTAAGTGAATAATGCAGCATGAGAACTTAAATCTTAGGGAAAAGTATTAAATATATGAAGAAAACATTTTCTGTTAATGAGATCTCAATAATATTTATAGCAGCAGCTGTATAAAAAGTCATGGGCAGTAAATGAGACTCACAGAATCAAGGAAAGAGCACCAGACTCTCCTGAGATCTCTAAAGAATCAGTCCCTGCCTTTCCTATCAGAAAACTACAAACCAAATACCTGTGATTAGAGTACCTAAAACAGAGGTAAACTCTCCAGCACACCAAATTCAACATCTCTAATACTCTACAAGTTTTCAGTTCTGCTGTATTTTGAAAATCAGTGTCCTTGTGTGTGAGGTTAAGGCCAAATCCTGATGATCCATAGAGTTAAAAACCTGTTCCATGGTTCCTCCTAAGCTCTCAGGAATTATCTGTGAGAAGAGCTGCTACAGCCAGCAGTTTAAAGCTGGAGTGAGACTGCATGCTTCATGTGGAATAAATATGGCCTGAATTAACTGCTCTGCATGAGCTGCCCTGCCAGCTGCATATGCTGAGACACAATCATTTATGATCCAAATGATGCTACTCAAGTACAGGCAGAAAGAGCTCATTGTGGCACCAGTGTAGCTGTTGAATGTTAAGGGATGAGTCAACAGCATTTGAGAACCAAATGAACCACAAANACCAAAAAACCACCAAAAGAAACCAACCAACCAAAAAAAAAACCCCAAAACCAAACCCCCCAAAAAAACCCAAAACAAACCAACAGAACAAACCTCACCAAAAAAAACAAAAAGCAAACAAATCAAACCAAAAAACTACTTCATAAAATAAATTTTAATTTAATGTAAAATCTTAGCTACTGAAATCACAGAGGCAGTAAGAAAATAATTTGAGGAGCTGTGCTGAGCTGTCATTTCTCTGCTGCCCTCATGACATGCATGTCCCAGCACTGCCTACATACTTGCACAACAAATCCCTGACCCTCCTGAGGTTATCAGGCATGCAACAGAGGCACTTCCAGATTTATTATCACTGTCTTTATTTGGACAAATAATTGACCTGTACAGGAGAGAAGACAGGCCACAATTCCACAGCATTCCAATTGGAATTCCACAGAATTCCAGCCTGGGGAAGATGGAAAAGGGGTCAAACTTGGTACAGTCCAATCTGTCAGAACCAGGGTTCTTGTGCAGAGACATTTTCAGCATCTCATTACCACTGACAGTACTGAATATGAAATTGCTTTTTATTAGCAAATGCCTGCTTTACCAACCCATGGATATTAGGCTTAGAGCTTCTGAAGTTAAGATTTGACCCACAAAAGTCACACAGTTTGGCCAGACTTGCTATCCTAAGAATTTCTAGTCTGAACAGCAGTTCCCACAATACACCTTGTTTAGCCCACAATATATATTATTCCCTTTTTTTCATGTTACAGTTAATAATGTTCAGGATTTGCTGCATCTGAGCTTTTATGTGTAAAATACGTTATAATTCAGAAGCTTTTCATATATAAAATGTATTGTGTTAAATGTAGACATCAGGCTGACATTTAGGCAATTGCCTACTTTGTTTAGCCTCTAATCCATTAATGGAAAAACTCCTTAATTTTTTGAATTGTACCTTCCTCATTCCTCCAAGACTTGAAAATGCTACAGTGATTTTCTTCCTGAGAAGCTGATAGACTCTTATAGAATACTTGATTGAGGTATGTTTCTAATTTATACAACTCCTCCATTATGTAAACGAGAGCAGTGTAAGATAAGTGCAGCAGTTTGCATCACTTAATGCAAGAAACTGTAATGGAAGCCAGTGCTTGGCTGACAGAGAGAGCTTCATTAACAAGGTATCTGGGTAGCAGCAATGATAAACAGGCTTTTTTGAATTGTTCATTACCTTTTAAAGAAATCTTCAAGAAAAAAAGTTGCCTCTTAAATTTTGGATTGAAGAAAATACCAAGGGAGCCTTTTCAGCTCATTTGAAGTCTGAAGGCTATTGTACACATTTTCTAAACCTGATCAAAATTCAGTCTGCTGTTTGTTACTAAATTATGTATCTCTGAAGCATAAATGTGTTAGCTTTAGAAAGTTACAAATTAGTGTATTTCCATACAGCTTGGGAAAATATAATTTTAACCGCTTTGTTTTGGGTAGGAAAAATATTGCTTGCATTATAACACAGGGGAGCTGTCAGTAAACATGGCCAGACAGTTTTTTTGGCAGCAAGATTCTCAGGGCCTGACAAACAAATTACCTAGAATTATTAACAGTATTTCATGTAATGGCTGATTTTATCAATTTTTTAAATGGAAATATACATTTTATCATTGAATTGTCTAAATTAAGACATTTTACTTTAATTTTCATCTTTTTATTCTATAAGAAACTACTTTGATCCAGACTATTTTCTTCCTCTATGTCTACTTGATTCTATAAAACTGTAAATTCTGAGCATTTGTAACTGAATATTTTCCTACTCGTTTATCTTATAGTGACAATTTGGTTACACTGCCTGAACTCTTCGAGCAGAACTGATGACTTCTGAAAGTGCCATCAATAAAAGAAATAAGGGCCAACTGTTCTGTAATCAGAAAAGGTTGCCATGGATTTCAGTGGCTTTAGGATCAGGACTTATGGCAGGAGGTAAAAAGCAAATTAATTAAAATAGATGACATCTATGAAAAAAAAAATACAGATAAGGGGACCAAAGGGAAAATGAAGGAATTAAAAGAGTTAAATCAGGAGAAGCTGAATAAAAGTCAGAGGAAGAAAACTGGAAAATTGCATTGTTAGAAAATAACATTTGCAAAATGAAAGAAAATGAACAGTAAAAAGTATGGATAAAAAGACAATTCCTCTCCTCAAGCATATATTTTATCAGACTAAACAGCAGAAATACAAGGCATATCATAGAAGTTTTAATTCCTAGTCTTCAAAGCTGTGAAAGGAAATAACGACTTCAAACTGGAAATAACAAAAGGGAGATTTGAGATTAGACCGCAGCTTTTCTGTCACCACTGTTTGTTTGCACTAATGACCACAGTATTAGAATCCATCCCATTTTTGACACCTGCAATATGGTTTTCCTCCCAGGCTTGTGTCAGCCATTGTTCTAGAGGCTGGATATGTTTTTCCTTTTTTATCTCCAGGATATAAAGGAATAATGTGATTTTCACAATTAGTAGCTGTTTAGAGAGAGGATTACTGATGATGATGATCAGAACTCATAGTTTTAACAATAAATCTACTGAGCTAGCAAACAAAGGACTTTCTTGAACAAAATTTGGAAATCCAAAGGATGAGTAAAAGCTACAAATTTCTTTGTATTTATCCCTTTCTGTCCATGGAAGATAAGTAAGCTAGTAAGTATGATGGCTGATTTTTATTTCTGACATGACAATTGCAGCTCTATTCAAAAACATTTGAACGGCATCAACAAAATCAATGACAAGGATATTTTTGTTCCTTTTTAAGAACTCTTTTTGTGTCACAACTTCAGCTTCTTTGAAACCATTTCCAAGTGAAAACTATTTAAAACTGCAATCTGTCCTTTCAGACTCATCTTGCTAGCAAGACAGGCAGAGTGACCTCGCATCTTCTTTTCTGATAGAATATTATTTAATTTGGAAAAGTGAAACTGGTAAAGCTTTGCCTCTCACTTATCTTGCCTATTTTTTAAGCAATTCAATGCTTTTAAGCAATTTTTAGCTTTCACTTGGAAGTGTTGCAAGGAAATGCTTAAGTGTCTCATTTGAAATAAGATTTTTTTGTCACAAATGGCACCAATGCCATGTCACAATTTCTTGCTGGTCCAAAGTCTGCAGCAGTTAGGAGGAAGGCTGCAGTTCACATGGGTTCTATCTCCATGGTAACTTGTTTACAGGGACTGAAATACATGCTGAAAATTCAAGGTTAGCTTTCCCTTTGTTCCTGTTTTGATGTTTTTGGCAATATGAATAATGTGGGCATAATCCTAAATTCAAACAGTTTCATGGCAGAGTGCATTGAAACAAAACTCCAGACAAAATGTGCTTTCATCACCAGCATTAGAAAAAGAGAATTCGAAAGGATGCTTAATCAGACCCATCAGGTTGCCTCTTCCCTTCATTCTCCAGCACAACCATCCTTATTCTGCATTTCAGTTTGATATCTCAAGGAAGGAGACTGTCTAAAGATTTATATTTTTATACTGTCTAAACATTTATACCTTTATGACATGATCACTCAGGGTGCATGAGTGTGTGTGTTGCACACATAACATCATCCAAAGGATTCCCCTTGTCTAAAATCATTGTGGAAGTAAAAATGAACAGGCATCTTTTCAGAATTTAAGCTGAATCATATGATGGGAGTCTTTTGTGTTCTAAAAGATCAAAATTAATAATAGCAACACAACACCATTCTGTAAGTTATGATAACACTGTCATGCAAGTTTTAGGCAGTTTCTTCATCCCTCACTCAGTGAAAACAATTATTGGAAGTTCCCCCCCCCCTTGCAAAAAACCTTCAAGGGCTGAGGTGACCTTGCTGTATCTGTGATTGGTTTAGGGGTGATTAGAAATTCTCAGCATTCATGGAAGGAAATGTTTGAAAGAAGCATCTTTAAAAGAATTTAAACCTACTGAGCTGATTTTTTACAGCTCAAATATAAAGATAAATTATGTTGTGAATGAGGCACAAAATAATTCCTTGTTTGGATTGGCCTTACCCCATTTGCAGCAAATGGCTTTGATTTTTAATCAGCTGACAATATCCTTGCTTATTGTGTATTGTCCCAAACAGAACTTTACAAAATCAACTGAAAATCATGCAATACTTTTGATGGCACAGAATGCAACACATCTTATTATGATAAAAGCTTTGGGGGACTTTTGCCAAAGTTCCTTTGCAGTATTTTCTTTTTCTTTTATTAAGTTGCCTTACTTCTCCTTCCTATTCATTAAAACTGGAAACTCCCCTCACTCCCTTTCTGTTAGAAGAGAAATGCTATAAAAATGGCTAGATAAAATTCACCTTTTGAACAAGGCAGTTATTTTATAGCAGCTGATCTGATATACAGTGCCTGCTCTTGATGTACTCATTAGACAAGCAGTTAAAAGCTGTCAAGCTGCTGGATAGATCAAATTCTGCAGGATTTGGAACTAAAGCTTCTGAAACAAGGAAAGGCATTAAGAATTCAGCCACTACATTAGGATCTCTATCTGAAACAGAATATTCTGTGTGTTCACAGCTACACATGCAGAGCTCAACTCTGGCTGTGAAAAGAAAGGGAAGAAGATATTCCTTCAGTTGCAGGTCTGAGAAAAGCAAAAAGCCTTTAGAGCCATTACTGTCCAGTTTTAACCTAGACTAGGAAAAGCTGAGTTAGTGCCATTCATGTTTTTAGCATTACTAATAATGCTTACATCACTTTTCTATGCCAAACAAATGCATTTGGGAGAGAAGAGTATGGCAATATCTATATTATGTGTTTTGATAGTACAAAATGAATTCTAATTATAAAAATCAATGTAAGTTTGAAAAAAAAAGTGTATTTGTTCTGAATGTTGTTTTTAATAAAGCTTTCTATCATCTGACTATCTTTACCTAACAGAATTGCAGTCATAATACATTAGAAATATTAGGCATTTTTACTAAATTAGCATCCATCAGCTGTTGAACAGATATCTAACAGATAAGTGGGATACTTTACTTTTTCCAGCTTGGTACTAACTGGAACACTGAAGTTTTTGCCCTGTAAAGCATTACTTATATCATGTAGTTAGGGTGCAACTCCTGTTCCCATTGCCATATTTCTTGAAATATTGCTCATTGTGTGGTTCTTAGTTGCCACTGGGACTGTTGGGTGCTGCTGCCATCCCAAGTCAGCAATCTGCACACAGCAGGACTTGGACAGGTCTTTTATAGCAACAATGTGAGCATAAAACAAACATACTTTCATCCTTCCTCTATGTATCTTGATAATTCTAATTGAGGTTAAAGAGTCAGAAAACTTACACATTGTTTGTTAACAAAAGAAATTTTAAAATAATTGCCTTTTTACCAAATTTAGCTTTTCTTCCATGTTTGCTATTTTGTATGGCACGGCTGAGACGTGAAATAAAGTGCTGTGGAATTTCTTCATCTGCTAAAAGTTGCTACCCCTGGCTGTATATTATTTTTTGTATTGCAAAGAAATCATAAGATCCAAAGCTTTTTAGCTGAAGTGCAAACAAAACAGTGGAAGAAAATAGCTTTTGGTCCCCTGATGCAGAGCCTGACAGCTGACTCGGCACAGCACAATGAACAAGACATGCATCGCTTGAGAAGAGACAGAAAATGTCAGCTGGGGCTATTCATATAGTGAATAGGATGTGATAACCTTTAAATACATATAAACAATGTGTCCTCACATACTGTGCTTTGCTGTTCTCTTCAGAAAGATACTGTCCAACAGTTCTGCCTTTGGTACACAGAGCAGCATGCCTGCCCATGGAAAGTTAATGGCTTGCTTCAAACACAGGAGGAAAGCTTCTAAAGACCTAGTTAGTTATCATGGCAAGGGGAGGTAGTCAGAATTTTGATTATTGATGTGGTCCAAGCACCAGGTAAATATAATTCCAGTCTGGATCGACAGAAATTACAGAAGGAAATGCCAATAGGCACACCCAAACCCAGGACTTTACACAGCCTCCTCCACCTCTGTTCACACAGGAAAAGCACACACAAACCCATGACTTTACACAGCCTCCTCCATCTCTATTCTCAGAGGAAAACCAATCCCACAAGCTCTGATTGGTTCACAAGGTTTAATGAGTGAAAAAAAAATTCCAGGGGAGCATTCTAGAAACCTGAAACTTTGCCTGGGGTTGGAAACCCATCAGTCATGCTATCCCTGTCTCCAAGATCCAGGGTCACTGGTGAAGGAGCTGTAACAGATTCTGTGTCTGTAGCAATCACCCCCCTAATGACCATGAAAATCTCTTGTGCTTATCACTGTTTAATAAAGCTGTGACTAATTTAGGATATCTGGATTTTTTTCATCCTTAAATGTGTATATAGATACTGATTTTGAGGAAATCTGCACTCTTCTATCTTCAGATAACGTGCTGGTGCCTTCTGTAGGATGAATCCTTCTCCCTCCCATCGAGCATTTGTTATGCCTGGGGAAGATTACAGTTTGTATTCGTTTCTAGCATAATCATTTGGAAGAGCTATATGAGGTTGAGGATACCAAAGTCTGAGAAAAAATGTAGTGTTTTAAATAGCTGCAGCTAAAAAAAGTCTGCAAAGATGTCTAAGTGACAGTATTTGCTCTCAGAAAATACAGTAAAGTGATTGATTTACAGAAAATAGTGTAGAATTGCAGTGCTTAAAAATATAGTAATGTAAAAGTGTGGATATGCACATATTCAAGTAAAACAGCAATGAGATTTTAAGTAACTAGAATTAAACCACTGGAATAAAAACAAACAATATTTGGATGCCATTGAATCTGTTGATTAACACTGGTTCACTGACTATTTTCCATCAAAGCTAGGAAGAATCACAAGGTGAGGTGATAAACCACTCATTACATTTTCATTTATTTTGCATAAATTCAAAAGCCTGATGCAGAAATAAAGAAATGAAAGAGGAATATTGGTCATCAAGTCCAATTCCAGGCTGTCACAGACATTCCCATTACATGAGACCATTCACAATTTTTTGGAGGCTCATCATAGAACCAGACTCCTCCACCTGAAAGACTATTCCACAAACCACCATTCTTATGGTAAGAAATTCTCTAAATTCTGCCCTGCTTTTCTTCAAGTCTGATGATAGCTATTTACCACTATGCCATTATCATCCTTCTGCTTAGAGTTCTTTCCCTTTCCCTGTGTTTATGCCCTTGATACATTTACAGACAGAAAATCGCTCTCCATCTCAAGCCCTTTATGCTATTTAGGCAAGGCAAGTTCATCCAGTCTGCTGTAGCACCACAAGCTCCCCACTCCTCAGATCATTCTAATAACCCACTTGGGTATTTTTTCAGTCCCCCCATACTCTGCCTGGGACTTACTTGCTGCCTGTAATTGTTGCAGCATTCCTGACCTCTGAGCACCTCCAGGTAACTGCTTTCTTTCTGCCTCTCTGTTGTGAAGAACAGAGAATATTATCTGTTTCTTATAAATGTGACATATCTATTCCCATAAAGGTGGGGATTGATGTTGTACAAATATTTGCTTTTCCGGGGTGGTGCCTGAGCCAAAATACGTAAGGAGATCCAAGTGGAAACACTTCCTGCCAGAGTTTGTTTCTAAAGCACAGAACAATTTTTACCTTCCAAAACAGTAGAAGGAGTGAATCCATGTTTTTGTTAACTAAACTAATCTTTACTGACATCATCTGTCTTTAATTCCCTTCCTTGCTTTGACACCTATGTCCTGCATCCCAGAAGAGAGTCCCAATCACCATGTTTTTGGAAGGGCTGAGCACTGCCTTCAGCATGGCTGAAGAGTCAGAGTTCTTTTTGTGATGCATGGTGACATTTGGGACTCAGGTCACCTCCCTGACATCTACAGCAGGCTCTGTGATTTTGGGGAGCAGCTTCCCTCTCATTCCACCCTGACAAACCCGTGCTGCTTGATGTGGAACAGCTATAATTTCACTTCACCCACAGGTGGGAGGGAGCCTGCATCCTCAAAATTAGACAAAATTCAGGTTCATTCCCTGAGTCAGAGACTGAAAACTCTGCCTCAGAATGATAGAAATCGCAGTTTTTCTTTGTCAAATTTACATGTCTGATCTAATTATGTATACATCTGAAAAATACTACTAATAATTAATTTATAGACACATATGTATATACACCAACATATATACGTATTCTTGCTTCTGGTGGGTGACTATCTCAAGCACACAAATCTTGAAAGGTAGGCTTATCAATGCAATTATTTCAAACTACTGACAGATTCATACATTTCACATAGTTTTGCAGTTAAACTAAGACAGGAATATACATTTTCCCTTTCACCTTGAAAAACTAGAAATTTAAACCACTCTTCAAACAACCTACTTATTTCTGACTGAGGAAAAAAGTCTGACGGTAAATTTTTTTCAGAATAAAAGGAATTATGACAACACTTTTCTTATTTAAATAAGGTTTTACCAAAGCTGACAAGTTTAAGTATATTAAATTAGACAATTGAACACTTTACTTGCAGAGGGAGAAATGGCACACAACACTTAAGCAGGGATAAGATTTTCAAATCTGTCTCAGAATTCTTCTTGTCCTCAGGATTAAGAAAAAGAGTTGACCATTAGCTTAATGATCCAATGGAGCTGTAGAGATGGACTCTTTCTGATGTTTTGGAGATTTTATTATTACCTTTATTTTAGATTGCACAATCACCAGATTCAGCACTTTATTTGCCCAGCCCTTGGCCCCCTTCTCCTCTCCATCTTGTCAGCCTCTCCTGCCTGCCCTGAGGATGCCTCTGGCCCTGCTGCAGGACTGCCAGCGTGGCTTTGTCACTGACTGAGGCCACTCAGCCTCCAAAAGCATGGCCCTGCTTTCCTGTGTTCCCCCACCCCTTGCAGTACTGACACTCCAAATGATCAAAGTTAATTTTGAGCCCTCTAAGTTCTCTCACCCAGCTGGTTTCACTTACAGGGCTCAAAATTAATATTTGGGGGTTGGTTTAGCTTTCAGCTTTACTGATGCTGATCCACAGACTGGGTTTCAGAACTGCACCCCGGACTAAGCAGGTCTGGCTTGCCCTGATCAGGTTTTCTTCCCCTGTGCTGCAGCACCCTCTGCCCCCAGACCAGCTCCAGTTTGTGCACACACAGGTACACCACTCCTAATTATATTCTGTAGAAATAGACACACACTCCTATTATAAAATAATTTATAAAATAAATTCCAATAGCTACCCAAATGTTTATTAGGAGTTCAGAGTATAAAAAGATAATAAATTGCTATGATTTTCTTTTTAAACAGTACATATTCTGCTCTCTTCAGTCTGCTGTTTTCACAGATTTGAAGATTTAATGGCACCCACTATAACCCCCAATTTTCAATATTCAGTGTCCTGTCTTGCTCCTGTTTTAGGCAGTGGGAGTTTTGCTGTTATCTCAGAAGAGCAGGGGTGAGCATGTGGTTAGTATGGCATTTGCACAATATTAAAATAACCTCTCATGATTGGAACACTGTGCCATAGTTAATTAAATATATGAATGACTTGTTTGAACAATCTTCTGTTTGCATTCTGGATCGTAGCCATACAATCTGCTGATGGTGCCAGGGTTATCTCTGCTGCTGCTTAGACTTTCTCTGGTTTGTTCTGCTTACTGTGGTTTGTTAAGCATATGTTCTTGTGAGTGTTTCTAACCCCAACCTCCACTTTTTTTTATACTTATATAAACTGAAAGTGACAAGCCATTTGTTTACTGTGGTTCTAAATTAATTAGGATTCTCCAAGGCGTATTTCATACTGTTTGCTGCAGATCCAGTTTACTAAGCACTGCAGTAGTGCTTTGCACCTTACACATAATTTTACAAAGGAAAAATTACATAAATTTTCCAAGAATCTCAGAAGATTTTGTTATAAAATGTAATTATATTATACAAGATGGAGATACACAAACACAGAGAGATGAGATATTAATGTGCAGCAATTCAGTGACACAACTGAGGAAAAAAGCCTGAATGTCTATATAATGTTTATAACTGATGAGTAATTGCTGCAATGATGATGCCACATGCTTACTCTCATGCCCTTAAGCACATCTTGCTACAGCAAAGACTCTTCCAGATCAATGAGATGTAAAATAGAAGACACTGAGGTTCTTACTTTGTTAACGCCTTTATTTCACCCTCAGCTCAGCAGCATTTGCAATTTCATTGACATAATTTGTAGGGGACAACATCATGCAAGATTTCTTTTGCAATGGTTACATCTGTAGAACCCTAAACTCCAATGATTAAACTGTTACACTTGTTGGACTCACACCCAGACATAATACTGCTCCTCACCTTCAAAAGGTCCAGTTAAGGAAGGGAGATTTACACCATATGTGGAATTGTTCTTTTTTTTTTGTTTTGCAGTTAACTACACAGTCAAGTATACTAAAAAATCAGTAAGTATAAGCAGTCATAAAAGCATTCCTATTTACTAGTCTTTAATAAAACAATATTTTTGCTAATTTGCTGTGGTTCATGGTTCCAGGACAATGCCAGACTGTAGAAGTGACACAGCAAACCTGTCTAGAATAAAAGAAAATTATAAACCTCTTGAGAACACTCACATGAGTAATGGCTGATTACCTCTCCTACTGAGCAATCCAAGCCACCTGAGAGTTGAAAATCTAATATTAGCAACAACTTAAAGCCTAACTTGTGGAACATTTGGAACAGCTCTTCCAAAAGCTTTTCCAAGCCCTAAAACTACACTGCTGCCATTTTCGTGGTGATTCAAACACAGGAAATTCTCAAATTGGAAGGCCCCATGTGGGAGAAGCTCATGTAGGACTGTCTCCCATGGGAAGGAGCCCATGCTGGAGCAGGGCAGGGCTGTGAGGTTTCTCCTCCTGGCCTGAGGAGGAAGGAGCAGCAGGGACAGCATGTGATGGGCTGGGGAACTGACTGCAGCCCCTGCTCCCCTGTGCTCAGGGGGAGCAGCAGGGAGACAAAACTGGGAATAAAGTTGAGCCCAGCAAGAAGGGAAGGGTAGGGGGAAGGTGTTTTAAGATTTGATTTTACTCCTCATTATCCTTCTCTGATGTGATTGGTAACAAATTAAATGCATTTGTCCCCAGGTCAAGTGTTTTGCCTGTGATGGTAAGGGGCGAGGGTCTCTCCCTGTCCTGACCTCAGCCCAGGAAATTTTCATTATATTTTCTGCCCTGTGTAGATGAGGGAGATGGGCAGGAATAGGAGAGCCTTGGTGGGCACCAGGCATCCAGCCAGGGCCAGCCCACCTCAGACTAAGTACCAGATCATTGTATGTGTGCAAGCAGGAGATAAATTAAGTCTAATATAAATGCATATTTTAAATAGGTATTAAAATTGAAAAAGTCTGACTGAGTACTAACTTAAAAAAAAAATTAAAATCCACTTAAAAAAAATTAAAATAAAAAAATAGTGTAGTTTTATGCTCAGTTTTATTTGCTTTCTTTACACGAGAATGGTCCTATCTCTAGGCTTTAAGCTGTTTGCTCCACCCAGACAAAAGGCACAGCACCTGTTAATAATGAGTATATCTCTTCCTTCTCCATGCAGGATTGGGTTGCAGTAAGAACATATTTAGTTTTCCCCTAGAGTTTGAGCTACTTCATACCAGTCAAAGGCTTGATTCAAACACTGAGATCATAAATCAAACCCACATTCATCAGAAACAAAGCTTAAGTTATGTAGTACTGTAATAGAGATTCTGTGATAAGGAAGATCCAGAATGACTAAAAACTGTGGGGAGGGATTCTTTATCCAGAGGATACAGCTAGAGAATGATTTTCTAGAAAATTGGAGTGTTATTGTTTTCTGTAAATGGTGCAAAATCTGTCTCTTGATGAAACCCTTCCTGCTATGATCCCTTACAATACAAACACCCTTATCATCATTATCAGCCCCCACCCAGAGCAGAGATTTCATTTCAAAGAGAAAAAATAATAGGGCTCCATACACTCTACTATAAATTGTGCTACTGGTATAGGTTAGAGTGTGAAACACAATTGTTATGTAGAACCATAGAAAACACAGTGAATTTGCATTAAAATCTATGCAATATCTAGTACAAACCTCACTGGAATGAGCTTGGTTAAGTCTTCCCAAGTCAACCTCAGCCTTTAAAAACATCTGCACAAAACTGTGAGTCACAAAATGAGCCAGCTGTCTGTGCAGGCCAATATTCTGGCCTTTCACTCTGAGCTATGCTGGTTGCTGAGGAAAAGAAAATACTCAGCAGGGCAAGCAGAGCAAAGAGAAACCCTCCCCAGCTTCCAGTGAGCACTGAACTCAAACATCTTTAAAACAAGACAAAACACTTAAGCTGATATGGACAAAGTGCAGACATTCTTCTCTTGCAAAACAACTATTTGTTCAAAGCAAATGCCCATGGAAAGGATGATTCTGACAAAATCACACAGAGAAAAACAATTCAGAATAAAAAAAAAAAAAACATTTTTGGAAAGTGACAGATTTTTTTAAGATCTTTTAGGAACATGGGTGTTTCTGTTTTGGAATTTCTTCACCTCCTTTTTCTAACAACATAAATCATAGAATTGACTGATACTTTCAAACAAAATTTCTCTGTTAATTTAATGACATTTTAAAATAGAAGAAGTGCAATTAAATCCCAAGAAAAAATAGCAACATCTGGTTTTTGGTCTACTTGAACTCTAGATGTTAAGTGTACTTAGCTGATAAAATGACTGCTACAACTCTTACATCTATACATTTTCTCTATTTTCAATCTGTCTTCTTAAATGAAAAAAATTATATAAATAAAATAATATTGTTAGGATGTTAGTCCAAATGTCCTTAGCAATGACTTAGGAACAGAAGAGAAGCAGCATCTAGGAGTGATCCAGACTCTCACAGTGAAAGCTACATGTAGGGACTCTATCTGATTAAGATGCTATTCCATTAGCTGCTTTGGAGAGGAAATCTCTTCATAATAATTTAAAAATCAGTGTCAAAAGTCATTCATCAAGATTTCTCTTCTAGTTTAGTTACTTATATTCAACTTTATGTACACAAATCATCACCATTACTGTCAGAGCAGACGTAAGCTTCTGCAGCAATACTTGGCTTGAGAGTATTTATTTGAGTTTTGATCCAATTACTACCTAGACTGCATGTAATAGCAGATGTCCTGGCTTGGTTCTCCACTGCCTCATTCTCTATGTTCAGTAACAGCAAATGCCTCCACTTTGCACTTTTTTCTCTCTCCAGAAAACCCAGCACTGTACCTGGTCCTCCACTGAAGCAGCCAATTGCATGTTTGATCCTGAATGCTGAGAGCACTGGAAATGCTGATGGCTCAGCCTTTGGCCAGAACAAACTTCTCAAAGTTTGGGTTAATTTTGGAAAACCCAGAGATTCGACTGTGGTGGCACATGAGCCCCACAGGTGGCTGTTAATGACACTTTGCACTACAGTGCAAGGTAAAAGTAAGCTGTGAGTTGTAACTCCTTCAGAGTTGAAGTTTTTAATATTTCTATTTCATAATTAGGTTTCAAAGGTCAGAATACAATTAGTGATAAAGCAGTTACTGTTAGAATTTTGCATTCAATGCAAATCAAAGGAGCCAAACAATATCAGGGAAGGGTTCTCCTGATAAGAATCATTGCCATTGCACACTGGTTTGATACCAGAAATGTGTTGGAAAAAAAATCAACTCCATGGGACAGTTACACTACAGTTACACATAAGGCTTCTTAAATAATACCACATATATTGCCAACTTCAGAATTCTTAAATCTAGTGATAGTCTTTAAGCATTTGTGAGTGCAGTTGTGCCCATACAGCTATGGCTAAACTTCTAAAGTAGTTAATGTTTCATCCCCAGAAAAGACTGGTGCAAACTTGATGGGTTTTGAAGCTCAGCTGTAACACAAAGATAGGGCTCTTGTCTGGCATTCATCTGCCATCTGTCAGCCCCCACTTATTTTCTACCCCTTGATGGAAATACAGAAGAGACAGGCAGAGAGAATGTCTATGTACCAAGGGAGAATAGAGAAAGAATAAAAGACTTATTCACAATTATGCCAAGCTTCACTTAAGACAGCAAGTGAGAACCTTGCTTGGAGGCTGATGACAGCATTCCCCTCTATGACAGCTCTGGAGTAACAACTCTTCCAGGGGCCACAGACCTCCAGCACATAAAGGTATCTGGAGTTTCCCAAATACTGTCTGTGCCATAGCTGGTAATTAATACCAACAGTGTGCTTTCTGTTCTGGCCATTAATGAAACAGAGCAGGATCAGGTGCTCCAGAAGCAGAAGTTTTGCTTCAAGAACAAAAAAGGGCTTGTGTGACCCAGAGCTAAAACATAAGTATTTTCTTTGCAAATAAATTGACTTTCCTGGAGCTGGGTAGAAGTGATCAGATTTTTGAGATTGAGAGTAATAGAGAACGTTGTACTGTTACTGGCTATCCTGGCTGGTTTCTGAGGACTTTTAATGCATCTTTCAAAAATTCATTGTGATAAAGTATTATTCCATTTTCTTTTCACACTGCAACATATGTATTGAGCTGGACACTTGTGCTGCAGTGCAAAAATAAGAATACATAAATTCCCTTAGAAAGGTGAGCTAAGTTAAAAAAATCAGCTGTGCTATATTCCAGAACTTAAATTTGCTGGCTGTGAAATTTATACATCCAAATTGTCTAAATGTTATTTAAATACTGCCCTTGTAAACTTCTGTTGAAGATTTTGTACACACAGGGGAAAAAACGTCTCTTGAACATTTGAAGAGTTTTGAAGATTTGAAGGCACATTCAGGACACTCAACTATAGATTTTTGGATTCTCAATTAGTTCCTCATGGATCAGAGATAACAGCAAAGAAACCAGTACTGCCATCAGCAGGGAGCAGCAGGCTGCAAGATGTACCTCTGTACATCCTCATATGGTTTGAAACATCATTCCTGACAACTTCAGACACTCAAATATTTGTGAGTAAAAAGAACTTAATATGCATGAAATCATTCACCAAAAAACAAAGGATAATTTTCACCAAAAAACAAAGGATAATTAGCAGTATAGAAAAGTTCCTTTATCTACAAACTACAGGGGAACAGCATTGTGCTCCAATTCTAACCTGCACTTAAATATTTATTAAAACTACTGATTAATTAGATCACACTTGCATGCAATAAAACACAGCACATAAAGCAACATGTTTGTCACACTTGGAGTGGGGGGGAATTGAGGATCCAGGTCAGATATCAGAAAGACTTTGTGGAACTGATTAAGCAGCTCTAAAGCTTTCACAGGTGAAGGACAGGAGAGATATCTGTGAGGACAAACTGGTCTGTTGTAATGCAGGAGTATAACTTTGAGGTTCTTTCAAATCTCTTTTTATACTTAAAAATGCTAAAGCATTCCAGATACCACAGCAAAATAATTTGATTAACATTACAAGCTCAAAGTTTCCTAGTCATCAAAATTGTATTCTTGAAATTAACAATTAAGTTCTTCAAAGCAAATAAGCCTAACTACATTGTTTTATCAGCTTCTCAGTTTATAACCCCAAAATTTTATCAGCAGTTTTATTACCATTTTCCATCTTTAAATTGATATCATGTTAAGAAGCTATTTCCTTCAAACTAAGTGGTTAGGGCTGAGGAATGTTCAATAGACCATAAACTTAGAAATCATTGTTCATAAAATTATTGTTTTTAAACAAAATTGCTGTCATTTATATAATTGCTATAAAACTTGAACTGTGCCAGTTGGAAAGCAAGGAGCATTTGCTAAGTCTTAAGATAATTTAGTTGTTTTTAACTTGGCAGGCTCCTGGATGATATTGCTTAATGCAAACTTCACATAATTAAGAGTGTACAAAGTCAGAATTAAAAAAAAAAAAGGTGCAGAGATAAATTATTGACATTTTTCCTATCTTAATGTAGAGTATCCAGTTGTACAGAGGCAGGAATTTTGCTTTGCATAAATTGTTGCAATAATTTAAAATACTGTTTCTCTGTTGATACACTCATCATAAATGCTTTACAAAACTGTCAGGAGAAAAAAAATGGACATGTGATATTTATATCAAAATATGACCTTATCAAAAGAGTATCATAGGGAAGCATTGGTTCAAATATATAAATCTTAGAGATTGGACCTTTTTGTTGCTGGTGATGAAGAATTTGGCTCGTGCTCCAGAGCACTGTCCTAAGCATCACACTGCCTGTTACTTATAATGTCAACATGTCACCTGCTGCTGCAAAAAACACCAAGGGAAAACCCCCGTGGGTTTGTCATGTAAAATTGCACACATGTTGTCAGAAATAGCAAACTGCCCCATCTATTTCCACATTGGCAGGGACCCAGGGTTTGCCATTTCCCAGCTCCTCTGGCAGACCACAAACTATCCACTGCCCTCAGGGCAGTGAGGACACAGAGCTCTGCCTTGTTTATAATTCTTAAAAAACACCCCACCAAAACAAAACAAAAAGTTAGAGCTTAATAAATATATGACCAAATAAGCTTCAAAATCTGCTCTTGCAGAGGGAACAGCAACCAAACTAAAGAACTCTTATACAGGGCAATCCAAACACAGGATGTTAAGGCAGGATAAGGACAGGAAGGTGATATCAGCCTCCTCATCCTGCTGGTCAGCACAACCACGACCCCAAGACACTGCAGAACTCAGAGCAGCTGGTCACTTCTACAAACTGCAGTAGTTTATTACTCTAGAGAACTCTGCAGGACATGTGCCTTCACATGTTGTGTTTTCCTCTCCAGTTAAGTGAAAGGAAAATAAAGGGCACTGTGAAAGAAGGTCCATCTAGCATACAACAAAATTAGGTGCTCTGAAATGAGAAGTTTTAAAAAAATCAGACTTAGTTGCTCCCCAGATTTGTTTTAAATAAGTGTCTTGTTAGCAGTGTCCTTCACTGAGGTACTTGCAAACCAAAGTGAAAGGTTAATTTTGCCACATAGATCCTCTCATTTCAAAATACACATCTGGTTATAGATAGTCTGGCAAGAAATGAATAACATTTTTACAAGCCAGACTATTTATCCCTTGCTACCACTCTGAAAAATCCTGCTCAGCCGAGCTGGGTGAACTCGGTAGCTATTGTCACCAAAAACTTTTGAAGTAAAAAGCATTTCAAATTCACTTTACTCTAAATTGTGATGTATGTAAAAATAATAGTTTGGGGTGGTTTTTTTGTCATATCTTCTTTGAGTCTTTAAAATTTGACTTTCAACATTCTAGAAACTCAAGATGGATTAGAGCAATTCCTACTTGAACCAGAGTATAAATAATTAGTTAAAATGCTCGATGCTCTTAATGCAAGTATTCACACTGCAAAAAATTAATGAGAGGTCTCATAAAATATTTTGAACCTGCAGGAACACCTATTTTATTATCAGCAACAAAAATATATATATGATGCCAGCCTGTACTTTGGTGTAAACCATCATAAACAGCTAGAAATCATTGCAAAAAACCCTAGTATGGTGTCATAAAGGGAAATAGGTTGTTTTACAGCCTAAGCAGCACAAGTAAAGCCCAGAGGTGGTTTGGCTCACTGAGGTAAATCCTCCCAGCCGTGCCTGCAGCCCGGGGAGCTCGGGCCAAAGCCGGGCACACTGAGGGGATGCTGCCGGGTGTGTCTGTCCACGCCGTGATTCTGGGCAAACACATCACAGAATAAAGAGCCAAACGCAGCAGCCCACCCACACCCTTGGGCTGAATCGTAGAGAATGTTGCTGCTGAGGCCAGGCTAAAAGAACAAACGTGTGAATGACCCCCCTGATCACCCATCCAAAGCCCCGGAAAAAGTCACATTTTACTGCGCTCCTGATACACCACACGCTCTTAGTGCTTTGTGTGGATCACCCTGCACCAATATTTGTGCAATTAATTCTACCAAGACAAGCCAAGAGTTCAAATCTATAAATATTTACTTCTCACCTCATTGGCTTTCTCTTTGTTCCCCTGGCACTGCCATGAGGGAAGTTTAACACTCCTTTTCACTGCCTTTGCCCGAGCTGCTTTACTCATCGCGCTCTTCCAAGGTTGAAAGAGCATTACAATGTAGCTCACAGAAGGCTCCTAAGGATAATAAATGCCTTTTCATTGCCTTGAATAGCCCAAGTGTATAACAAGTGCATTCTTCTCTCCCAACTAGAGCCCTGAACAGCTGATCATCCCCGGAATAAAAAAAAGAAATTGAAGAAATTTTTCTTAAATGGTTTGGGCCAGGTTTTATAGACACTGGGTTTGTCCTGACACTGGGTTTGTCCTGCAGCTTTAAAATATTCCTTGTTCCTGGACAAGATTAAAAAAGTCTAACTTGTCCTAGAGTGTTTGTGCAACATCCAAGAGTGCATAGTGTAAATTCAAGGTATTTGTTAGCAGGTATTATAAGGAGAAATTATTGTCAGCAAACCATAATTTACCGGAAACACAAAGATTAACTGTTCTACTCTGACCTTGGCAAAAATTACTTCAATTGTCAGTGAAACAGATTAAAAACTGAAACTTCTACATGTAATGAAAGTCCATCTAAACACGTACTGGTGTTTTGGCCATGTGCCTTCCTTGAGAAATAGGATAAATCTTAGTGACTTTGGTACTAATAGGTTATTGAATGTCAAGAAGGAATGAAAAGGCAGTAATTTCTGCTTGAACTATTGCACAGCTAATTGTTACAGTGTGGTGTCTGGGGAATATCTTTACCAGAAATGAAATATAGACATAAAAGTCAGAGAGTGAAAAAGAATATTTCTTTTTCTCTGATTATGCATAATCTCATTAATCTCATATTAAACTCTTCTTCCTAAGATAATGTTTAAATATGAATCTGGCACTGCTACTGAGGAACAATGCAGAGGAGAAAAACAAATCAACAGAGAAATTCAAGTAAAGAAACAACCCTGCCTTTGGAGCAAATATTCCTGTAATGCTTATACAAATGTAGGGCATTATTTTTGGACATGATGAATTCTGCCATCTTTTCCCACTAATGCACTTATTGTAGTTACAAGGTACAAATCTTGTTGGAAGTGCACCAATTCTTTTAGAGAGTAGCAAGCCATGCCAATAACAACATCTGCTTAATAGAAAGGTCTAAGCTGAAGTTTGAGTATTTATTGCATGGAAAAAGCATCATTGTGAAATTGTTTCCAGCTTTTAACTGGCAGTTTTTTCTTTTCAGTGTTGAACTCCTTTTATTTTGCTGTTTTAAAGGGCTCCAAATGGTCGCTGCTCTATTATGACTCACAAGGGAAAAGTGCATGTTTGAATTATGAAGCTCAGCCATTCTCTGGGGAACTGTACATGTATTACAAGAGTGGGTTTTTCACTGATTGATTGAAAACTATTGTTTCTGAGCTGCTGATTGCAGGATATGTCAATTTACAGACCCACTAAAAGGTTTGCCACAAAATTATACATTGCATTTAAAATAAGCCCACAGTAAGTACTTTAATAAATTAGCATCAATATAATATTACAGAGTGGTTATATTGACACCAAAAATTGTATTTGTGAAGCCTTAAGGAAAAAAGTCTTGTGACTGTGTCAAGCTAAAAGGAAAAAATTCCATTTCCTTATCAAATGAGGAATGGAATTATTCCACTGTTTGTACAGTCTGATCTTGACCTGTAACACTGAAGTCCTTTGTACTAAAAAGTAGAGTTTCAATACAAAAAGCAAAAACATCCACCATATGTGAATTTCTTCTCTCAGAGATGGCAGTTTACATTATACATCAACAGTCACATAACCTTACTCTGATCCTTATAATTCTCTATAATCTGGAAATAGAAAAATCTGATACTGTGTTTTACAATGTAAATGTAGTAGGAAAAATTGGCTAATATATTATCTAACTTCAAATGCAGTTTTCAATTTGGAGTTTAGACAGAAGTACAAATAAGGCACAGTAGAAATAACCTTTGATTTTTATCAAAAGCATAGAAAAATGTACTAGCACTGCATCTTCCCATGTGGTCAGTTTACAAAAAAATCTTTCAGAATCTCTGGTTTTCAGTATTTTATAAGTTTGAATGATCTCATCCTTACTAGGATGTAGTTTTGGACTGATGGTTTTAGCAAATATCCTGCACACCGTATTCACCTTGCCATACATGCAGGAGGTTGGCAGCAGATAAAAACTCAAAAACTAAAATGTCTTGTGACCATTTGTTAAAATGTTCTGATACAGCATTGTTAGCAAAGAGAACAGTGACATAATTCTCTCAGTGCTTCAGCTCATGGACTTTAAATGATTCTCTTGTTCAGCTTAGATAATACAAACTGGAAGAGGTCAGTTGGAGAAAATGAGAAAAGATTTGCAGGCCTAACAGAGAATAGGAGATGACATTCCCCCATTTCAAGAAAGGAACAGAATGTTCCAACCATCCTTTGACTCATATATTTACCAATTTAATTGAATAAAAAGAGGACAAAAAGATGGAAAATGTATGATTCAGAGAACTGGTGATGGGTTAAAGCTGCTCTTCATCTGCAGAAGTAACTTTTTAATAAAGAAGGTACTGCAGTTTCTTGTAGACTTTATAGAAAACACAGAATACATGAAAATAAAGTGTACAAAGAGTGAAAATTCATCTGAAATGCCAGCAAGACTTGAAGAACTCAGTTTAAGTTGCACTGTACATTAAAAGAGAAATAGAAAAGCATATGGAATGCCAAAGATGCAAAGAAATCTTTGCATGAAAGCTATCAAATAAGAGATGGCATTTTATGACTAATTAACTTCTCTGACTAAAGCTGTTTTATCAAAGTGCAAAGACAGGCACTGCTAGAAATATCTTACAGTGAAAATCCCAGTTCAGCTGCTGTTGGTGCAGACTGTGAGCACTGGCAGTGCTGCCCAGGGCTCTCTGAGCATCTCTACAGCAGCTCAGCTCACCTGGCAGTGGCTCTGAAGTTTGTGCACACCTGGGGCTGAAACGTTGCTGTCACCTACACCAAAAGCTGGAAAGGACACCAGGCCAACTGTGGGTGTTTTCCTTTCCTCACAACAGTACCTGATTCCATGGATTTATTAAATAGGGGCTACACCATGTAAACAAAGCACACTTGTGCAGTTGAATAGAATTTGGATTAATTAATCTCAGGTTTCATATGTCTCCCTCATTTTCAAAGATGGAGGGACACTACAAACTAGGAAAGGCAACTCCTGAAGTCAGTAGAATATGGCATCATTAAGAAGTGCTCACCTACCATGAGTTCTACACTGTACAGTCTCTTTTGCTTGGCTATATGTACATATGGGTAGATTTTTCCATTTCAGGGATTTTTATACATATATAGAGAGATATATATGTATATATGTAAACATACTTATTCTAGAGTTGAGGATGACTACTATTCAGAGTGAACTATGTGTAGGAAACAATCCCTCAATTTGCTACAGTAATTTGAGGAATGAATCAAAATACCAAAGCCATGGTTATAAATGGCACAGCAGTGTCTCTTGTGTACCTAGCAAGCACCTTGTTTTTCTTGATTGCTAGACTGGTGCTGCTGCTTGTTTCCAAGTTACAGAGCACCATAGCTGGAAATTCATGAATTTCAAAACATTTCTGGTTTCCTAAGCTTAGGCAGGGTTTTTGAATTTTACATCCAACTGTTTTCAAGGATTATTCTGTATTATGTTTTCTGCATAACAAATTTAGCTAACATCCTTGCACTTCTCTGCTTTCTATTGATCACATTGTAAAATAACCACGGTAGTTTAAATACAACTGTGGGAATAAATACATGAGATTTCCAGCCACCATCTGAGATAAATATTTGCATAATGTTTAGTTAAATCTCTGCTGAAGAGACTAAGATCTCTTATCACTGTCCAGATGGAATCCTGAATTTATCAAAGCATACACACCTTTGCTGATATTAATTTACATATTTAAAAAATATAAACTCAGTTTCCATTCACTGGGATTTTCTAGAAGTGAAAGCACACTGCAATGATCCTTAAAAACCATCAGAGACAGTTTCATATACAGGCAATGCTTAAAACTTAGGTGTACTTCATTTTTCCATCTACAAGTGCAATATTAGAGATTCTCTCTGGATAAAACTATGTTATAATTTAGTGGTTTGTTTTTTTTTAAAGAAAAACATATCATTAATCAAATGTCAAAAGAAATGGTTCTTTATGAAGTTGATAAAGAGCTGCTGGTTTCTTCTGGAAACTTACTTTGCCAAACATCTGATTACTTAGATGTGTTATAGTCCCTCAACACTCACTAGGCATCCAGCAGTAAAAGAGAAGAGCATTTAACTCCAACGCTTATGAAGTCCAAAAACAGAATAAGTAAAAGAAAATGTGACTAAATGTCAAATCCATTGATTGTCCTATCTCCTGCAGCTTCTGGAGATAACCTGTTCCATTAATAATGACAACTAACAATACAAGTGTGTGTGCTGGGAAATATCCAAACTATTCCTTTTACTGAAGCAGCATAGTCCATGTCCAGACAGAAAAAATATCCTTAATGTTGAAGGAACTGAGGACAAATTATTTTTTTCATTCTCATAACAGATTTCCTTGATTAAATCCCCCTGGTGGCAGTGGGTCTGTTGATTCCCTGCTATATCCAACAGTACCTGCTTCAATGAAAAGGCAGTCAGCAAGCCAGGCAACTATTGGAGTATTTAGTACTTTCTATGGAGAATATTTAGAGTACTATTGATAAAAAGAGCAGGTGCAAGCACAGAGAATATTCCAGTATTTATTTATTTATTACAACTAATGCTTTGGGAATAATTACTGTCTTTTTAGAGTGAACATACCTCTGGAAGGGGAGGGCAAATCTAATTAAAAGCCTTCATAAATAGTGCATAGAAAGGACCAGAGTGATGAGTGGTTTGGCCTTGGCCTATTTCTCCTGTAAATATTTGGGTACTTGACTCTGTAAGCTTTAATGTTCTGAAGAGTGGCACACATTTGCACATGGAGTGATGGGTAATCCCAGCATGGATTACAATAGCAGGAATTATTTCTTTTATTATGTTCACACCCCACAGAGCCAAGGACAACACCAGTGCACAGGATGGAGAGAGAGAAGATCACAGCCAAAGGCTACAGAAATATGGATGGCAGAAGATTCCTTCTCCAGGGTGGAATTCAAAGATAATGAAACCTAAACTTCATCCCCCCTCAATTTTGCCAACAGGTACTTGGAGGGTGCAGCAGAATTTACAAAATTACACTTTTGTACATTTTAATTTTTCATTTCAAAGCTTGTAGAAAATATTTTGATACAGAATTTTATTTTGGAGTAAGTGAAAGGATGTAAATGATTCTGTTTAAAACTCTGCATTTGAAAATTACACCCTATAGCACAGTTAAATAGAATATTCTATCATAATGATTCAGTAACATGTCACATTTAGTTATCACTGGTAGAAATCAATCACACAAGATGCAGAGCACAAAGGACTGAGGCACAGGATTCTTTTATAAAAAGAGCAGCAAGACTGACCTCAGCAGGTAATGAGCCTTTCTCTGTACAGACTTAAGTTTGTGTCCTATTCACTCACCTCTGCAGAACACTGAAACAACAATTTGACAGTGCAGTTTCACCCAGGGCCACTGTTCATATTTTGACCTTGGGCTATCCTAAATATTAAAAAATTATACAACTGGCCCAAATTAAAATAAAGTCTACTTTCCTTTTGAGTTCAGTGCTGCAAATAGTTGTAACTTTTTTATGTGTCTCCAGGTGAAAAAAAGCATCTAAAACTGTATCATTATTTCATTTTATAAAAGTTACAGATAGAATGAATATGTGCAATCCAGACATTCATATTTGTACAGAAAAGTGTGTATGTAAGCATAAATACCTTACAGAAATGGACAACAGCCCAACCATCAAACAGTGCTGGTTTTGCAGCCTCATCTCAGTTTCCTGGTTGCAGGTACAGTTTGGGCTGCTGCAGAGTCTGGAGGGACATTCTCCAGAGAGTCTCATCCATGTGAAATTGTTTCCCCTCCTGACTGTTCTCTCAACTGAGGATGTCAATTGACAAACCTCAGGAACAATCTCTCTTTTTAGAAGCCCTGTTTCATGGCTGTGCTTTAGGGACCCCCTGGGAAGGTGCCCCTCTCTGTCCCAGAGCTCACCAGAAGAGCAGCAGAAGGTGCCTTGGAGGAGGAGTGACCATCCCTGACCCCACTGCAGGTCAGGCTGCAGCTGCAGGGCTGTTCAGCAAGGCAGGACTGCAGGGAGAGGAGAAACCTGTGCAGCAAGGGCTGAGGAGCCCTGAACAGCCCCTGTGCTGCCCTGTGCTCACCAGGCACACTGAGGGGGCTGTCAGACAAGGCAACACAACCCCTGCCAGTGATCTAACTGAGGCATGGGAGCTTTCTGTGAGGAGGGGAGCTCTGAATCCTCCTGACACACATCCCACTGCCCTCAGGCTCCTGACACACATCCCACTGCCCTCAGGCTCCTGACACTCCTGCAGTGGTGCCAAGGTCAGAGGTCCTTCCAGTCCATGTGCACAGGGCACTTTCACTGCCTTGATGAGAGAGTTCCTGGTCAGTCATAGCTGGATGCAGCACTTACTCACTTCCAGGTCATGATGAAATCACATACAACTATTTTTGTTTAAATTTATTTACTCAAGTCAATAGATGTTTCCAGTGACTTAAAAGCAGACCCAAAATATATAAGGCTGAAGGAAATGGATTTAAACTAAATATGATCTGAAGCTTGAATAACTTTTTTTCCAAAAGAAAGTTTGGGGGTTGGAAAATATAAAGCACAAGAGGAGAAAGAAAGCCAACAGAAAGTTCTACTTCTTCAAAAACTGTGAAATTTGTTGAAGTCACCTCTTTCTGAACAAAGGGGATCTGGGTTCCTTTAGAAACAGGAAGGTCTCTCCAATGAAGCACAGGTGCAGGTCAGCCTGGGCAGCACAGTTCATGCATTTACCCCCGAGATCCACGAGCTGAGCCTGGAGCTGGGCCAGCTGCTGTGAGCCTGCAGTGCCTGCAGAGCTCTGGGTTTGCCATTAGAGTGGTTTCCAGCACTGTGATTTGTACAAGATGTGTTGGCTCACACAGGGACAAGACAAATGCAGTGACATTTTGTACAAGGGTGACTTTGCTCAAGGAGGAGGACAGATGCATTGTCACAGTGCTTCCAGCTCTGCTAATAACCCCTTCCATGAGCCTGGCTGTGTTCCCTGCCTCCTCTACACCCACAGCACAGCTAAAGTGCAGTCTGGATAATGTGCAGGCCTCTAAACAGTTTCTGTTTTACCCATGATTATTTGCAAAACTGATGTGTGAAGCCTTTCTGCTACAGACACTAGCTGATCCCTGTGACATCTGATTTCATGTGACTGGAATCAATCATTTATGTGCCCTTTTCACATATCATTTTCTTTCCTGCCTTCCCCCACTGAACTTAAACCCTGACCTCTTTTCAAACAGCTGCAACATTTTCATTTGGTGCTATGAGCATTCTCAGAGCTACTGCCACTGTTTGAAGATAGCAGCATTACTCATTACCTCTCTTCATGTTCGACATTAAAATGCATTTTTGGACACTCAGCAGCTTATTGTTTAAATTAATCATGGACAGATACACTGACATCCGTTTTCCCCCTTTGTTTCACTGAGCTGAACTTCCTTTGATTCATGTGCTAATGGAAACAAATGATACAATCCACAATGAATAATTTTGCTCTGCTTGAGATGTGCAAACAATAATAAAAAAGTAAACACAAGTTATCAGAATTCCTTGTAAATGCTACAACTGCTTTCTTTGTAATGACAACAGATATTTATCTGCTGCCTACTTTTCATTTATATGCAACATAATGAGGCAAGTGAAAGTGTCTTTCCTTTCTAAAACAAAAATTTCCAGGATTAACAATTCATACCAAACCATGGATGATCAGTTTCACTGTGTGCATCAGCACTGTCTATCAGCAGGTTAAATAAACTTCATTTAAAATTCTTCTCTGCCTGTCATGTACACTTGCATGATATAGAGTGTCATGTACACTTGCAGATATACACTAATCTATATCTAATTTTATACCTAGAGTGAGGCAGAAAATGGCTTTTGTGGGGTAAAAATAGATACAATACTTTTTATATTACACTATAAACAATATTAAAAAGCAAAGCTCAGAGAAGTCAGAGTCTGTTACAATAATACAACTTCCTCACTTCAAGCTGACAGTAGAAAGGGTTTATTGGCTACAACCAACATGATCTTACCCAGAGTTCCCATTCCTGCAAAGGCCCACACTACAGAACTCTTCAAGAAATACTAACAAATAGCAAATATGATGAACCTGAATGTCTGATGGGAACAAATACAGCTGAGAGAGATGTCAGCCCTCTTCATCATATCAGCATTTCTTCAGGGGGCACCAAGGTATCAAAATTTGATAGGCACTGAAGAATTGAAGGCTGTTGAAGTACATGCTGTGTCCTGGAATTCAAACCTGATTTAAACAAGTGCTGGTGCATCAGTTCTTTCTGTCCCTGCTCTACCTTATGGTACAACAAAGGCAAATAAGTGCAGACAAATAGGAAGAGGCAAGTGGGGATAAATTTTTGAATCACCACAGCTATATTTTTCTCAGTTTACTGATTTTTACCCAAAGATCTGCTTTTTTAAAAAAATAGCACTTCCAAGAGAGCTTGGACATCTTCCTAAACTGTGCCCTTTATGCACAGAGACCAGTCTGGTGACTTTGTTTCCCCAGATTTCATCTCCTGTGCTCCCATCTCTGCAATCTCCCCAGGCAGGACCCACACTGCTGCCAGAAATACTTGCTCATGTTGCTATGTCATGAAAAAAAAACATTTTTTTTTGCCACAGGTATTTTGCTGTTTAATTCACTGTCCCAAAATTCTTCAAATTCAAGGTGCACATGACATGGACAGTGAAAAAATGCTACCTAATGTTTGGCTGAAGAATTCCTCTTCCTCCCTCTCTCTCATTTTTTATTTTTCAATATCAAACCATTCTTCATATTTAAATGAACCAGATTATTACCTCAAATCAAACAAAAACACTCAAGTCATAATTATAAATTAATGAGTCTAAAACAAGAGCTTGGGAAAGAAGCATTTAAGTGTTAGAAAAATGTTCTTGAATAGTAAGATATGCTCTACTTATTCCAATCAAAATGCTTCATAAATCTGTTTAATATTCACAGGAAAGCAGATAGAAATAAAACCAAGTGTTTTGGTTTGAGCATGTATAAAGGGAAGAAAACATGCTGCCAAGGAAAGGGGAATAAACAAAAAGTAATCTATGTCAACTAACAAAACCTGATTTATATTCCCAGTCTGAGAAAATGCTCAGAAAGAAACCAAAATAAGATTGTTTGACCTATGTACCAGTCATAGCATATGCTTTAAAGAGGGGAAAAAAAATAAAAATGAATGCAATGTATCCCTTATTACCTTCCATTGCTTTGATATGTCCAGAGAGAAGATGTATGAGATACATTTCTGAGGCTGAATTTTTTGCAAACAGTTTGACAAATTAAACAATCACAGAGATATAAGATTCCCACAATCTCAGGTAGAATTCTCCATAAGTGATATATTGTTCTCATTAGAGTTTTAAAAACAGTTTTATGTACAAAAATAGATGCTTAAGAAGAAAGAAAACAAAAAATGTTATATAGTGGGTTTTTTTTCCCCCTCTACCTATGAAGTGAAGTAATAAACCTTTCCCAAGTTTTCTAAAAATTTTGTTGATTTCTGAGGGAAGAACCTTCAGGAAGATATTCTTTCTTGCAGTTGTATTTTCTTCAACATGGTCCAGAGTGATATGTGATATTCTTAGAGATTAGAATCAAGATTATTACCTTCCACATTTACATTTTTGTTTTGCTTATGATAATATTCTTCCAACTCCTGCCATAGGTCTGGATTTAAAAATGAAGAAAAAAACCCCCAACAACACAAAAGCCTCTATTCATTTCAGTTCTTTGGCTTGTTTTTGGAGGGGCTATGGTTATGTATTCTGGAAAACCCAACCCATTTTTCAGGCTGATTCTACAATCCATCTTCACATGTGAAAAGTCAAAGGTCAAAGTCATTTCCACCACCTTTGTTACGTGGTGTGAGAAACTGGGGGAATGACTTCAAGGAAAGTATGGTCCTAATTTCAGGAAATCACACTGAAAGAACTGACAAAGAATCTGCCCCTTAAATCCCCAATGAGAACTGTTTGTGTACAGTAACAGCATGGCTATTCCTTGTTACAGAAATATAATTCATGTCAGCTGGACCTGCATTTCCCAGCATTAATCAGAATGCACTTCTTGGCTCATCCACTGTTCCAGCATTCTCTGTGAAATTCTCTTCCAAACTCTAAGATTACAGGGAAAAAGTTTGACCTGAAGATAAGCATGAAAAATATGAATTTCAATCACAAGACCCCCAACCCAAATTTGTTTTGTTTTGTTTTGTTTTTTTAACTTTGGAAGAACACATTACACTTCACCATATTTAGAGCTTCAATTTTCCATTTAAGAAGATGTCACTGTGATTAGAGGTCAAAAATGTTTAAACAGTGGAAAACATTAAAGTATCTTTCTCTCCTAGCATTCATCAAAGAAAAAAAATCAGGTATCACAAGATGACAAGAAAAAAATGTTTCATTGTCTCTTTGATGCAGTTTGTAGAAAATAGATTTTTTCTAGTGGCCAAGCAAGAACTTTGAATTCAAGAGAGAGAACAATACTGATACACCCCCAGTAAATCAACAAGTTGAATATTTTAGCATCCCAGTAGCATAAAGTGAATAATTGATTGATTTGTGTTTGTTCTCCTGTTTAACCTAAAAAACCATAAGCCCTCCAATTGTCAGAGGTACTTTGAAAGTGAAACATTTTCTTTTATTCACAAATGTGTGGGGCTTTTCATTAATATATAATACAAGGTTGTATTTAATTAAGTTCATTGCAATTTTAATTTTGATTGCGCCTAATTGTATTCCAACACAAAATATCATTCTGACATGAAAATTCAAAATAGTTTAATCATGTCCAAATGAAATATTTGGATTTAAATTCTCCCTCCCCGCTTTGCTTTCTTTTATTTATTTTTTTCAATAGAAAGCAATGTGCTATTATTTAAGTTAATTATATTTATATTGGCAAAAATAATTTTCTTTGAAATGGTATTGAGTTATATACCTGGGACACCTGTAGGTTTATGTGAATGCTAGAATCCCAGACACAGATAAACTGTTGTGTCACTTCCCACACAATAAAAATTGTATGAAGTAGTGATGATCTGCAGGTGTTTATGTTTTGATTTCAGCCACTCTGTGAACCTTGAGTGTCCTCTAATTCAGTGGATTAATTATAACTGCCCACTTTACCTAACACTGACCTTTCCCTCTTTGTTCTCTGACAGACAGAAATCTTATGCACTAAAATAGTCATAACTCCAACAGATCCTGAAATTATTTTTCTACAATTTAAGTCCTCATTTGTTTCATTTTACTTCACAATTTTCCTTTAAAATTAAATGTTTTGTCACCTGAATTAATGTTTTCAGGTAATGGAAGAGGCATTTGGATGACTCAGTTCTAATGCAATCACTTTTCAGCAAACAAGTTTATAAGCTATTTTTCATGGAGTCTTTAATTCTATGGCTTAGACCTGACCAAGTTTATTAATGACTGTAATTATGCAGATTATAGGTGCAATACCTAAACATATAAGCAGAAACATTTCCCAGTTCCAGCCAAATACAAGTCTCCAATTCCAAATCCTGTTCCCTGTTACCCTGACCATCCCAGCACTCAGCTCTCCTCACTGAGTGCTCAAACCCATGAGCAGATCCTGTCAGTGACATTTATAGACACACTCCTTGGCTGTTTAATGACACTGGCAGAATTAGAGACACAGAAACTGAAGTGGAGAACAAAGAATGATTGTCTTCAACTCCCTGTTCGCTCCTTCCAGAGCATGGGGTGGTCAGTTCTGCTTGGTTTTGGAAGAAGCTGCCCAGGTGTTACACAGTTTATACAGCACAGCTGCTTTTCTGGATCAGCTGGCTCCCAGCAGAGGAACCAAGTCTGCTTTTAGCTTCACAGACTGCCACTCAGACTGAGGTGCACTAACAATATTAATTTTTTTATTTTTAAATAACTTTATTCTGCTTTTACTCCTAACTCTCAGTCTCACTTTAGTGTGATTCCTTTGTAAAGCTGCTCATATCTGTTACACAAGGAGTTTTAGGACTATGAAAACCCCAATTTGTCCGTCTACATCAACTTTTAAACACACTCCAGACTGGTTCACCTCTTTCCCCCTTCATTTTTCTCTGGTAAATCCTAATCAGCAAAGGGCCATCACTAAGGTAGGTCTGGAGAGAATATCAGAGTGACAGTGTGACTCAAGGAGACACCTTCCACATAATAAATCAGCACTAATTCATCCTTTCATCACTCTAAATTGGTGAATAATCTCTTAAGAATTTGAATGCCACTGTCATTATTTACTCTAGTAAGTAATGATAAAAGGGCAGCTATATTTAGAGTATCACAAAGATATAGCTTCAGAGCTCAGGCTCTGCATGTTACACAATATCAAATAATCACTTGCATTCTCCTGTATTTTCAGGCAAATACCACACAGAAGTTAACATTGTAAAAATTTGAAACCATGTCAAGCTTCCCTATGATTCTACAAGTAACATTTAATGATTCAGTTTTCTGAAATTATTAACCTTAACATTTGTGTCTTATAGTGTTCATATTAGGTATTCATGGCAAAAAGTCACTCTGTATTTAATATACCTAAAATGAGAAGCACTGGAGGGCTGACTCCTGTTTGGTGCTTTCAGAGGGAGAAAGTACAAAACACTCGTGAGAGGGGCAGATATTCTGATACAGGAAACAGCTGCTTAGCTGAAATGTAAAGGCTGAGTAATTGTGCTACAAGGGAAAAAAACCCAACAAAACAGCACAATCCAGACAAGAACCTCAAGAAGGGAAACACCTATGCTCTGAAAAGCATGAAAAGAACAAAAGTACAATTCCTTGTAAAAGGTGGATTTTCTGTTCTCTTTATATTTGAGATAATTTCTGTAGTAGAGTGATGTTTCCGTGCATGTCATACAAACACCCCAGAGTTATTGCTCAAGTGATCTCCTCAGAGATATGTGAATGCTGCCTACTTCTCCAGTCAATTGCAGTTCTGATGTTCCACACTGTTACCCCACTTGGATTCCATTAACACCTAATTTACAAGCATAAACCATGTAAATGATTGGAGCAGATGCAGAAAAATAATTATAATTTGGGCTGAAGTCTTCATTTCCCAACCTAATTCAGTAACAATAAAATTCTCTCTCTAAAGAGTAGACAGGATAACTTCAGGCACAAACCCAACTAAATAAATAGTTACAGCCCTGGGCATTTAATTTCTGGAAACAGCCCATGAAGGGAAGAGTAATGTCCCAAATTATGAGACAAGCAATGCAGGACATTGTTCTCTAGATAAGGATTACAATGATAAAATAATTATGGAATAGGAAATCCTTAATATCTCTAATTATATTTTTACTCATAGCTTTAAAATACACAATTCTTGACTCCAAGGTAAGTTTCCTGGGTGCTGAAGAAATTTTCCACTAAGTCCTACCTCAATCTACAGATCCAGAAGCTCTTTCTCCTTTTGAGTTAATTTTGTGCAAGAATTTATGCTCACTTATCTCATAAAACCCAGCACAAAGCACAGAGAGCCTTGTAAGGAAAGGACAGCACAGCCTCCCAGTGGGGCCAGCCCTGACCTCTGGAGTCTCTCAAGCAGTTCCCAGGGGCAAACACTCGGCTGGTGGAACAAATGCTGCCTCATCTGCATTGAGTTCCTTGTGGCATCAGCCCAAAGTGTGTAACCAGAGTGGTGCTGGCACTGCTGCAGGACTCCATGCTTGGTTTGGCACCAGCACATCCCTCCCTGGGCAGAAGGAGCCAAAGCTGCCTTTTTTCAGAAGATGAGAGGTGCTGCTCCCTGCCCCCAGGATGCACAGCCCACAGGAACCCTGGGACACATCCACAGCATGTGAAGAAAGGGAATGAATGCTACACTTGTGCAAATGCTGCAAAAGTAGGTGAAAATCTCTGCACCTCGAGTTTTACTGGGGTAGATTACTTTGGAATTAATAGCAATGGTCATTGATGATTAGCTAATTAAAAGAACAGAACTAAATTAAATTAGTAAAAACTTCCACGAACTTTTAAAGGATTAAACATTTTTATCATATTCAAAAGCTCTTGCATACTTGCAGATTGATTTAATGTATTAATTCATGTGTGTGGCTACATTCAACATCCTTAAATGCCATTTTCAAAAAAATCCTGATAATCAATACCAAGATTCTTAGTTGATGACAATGAAGAAATACTGAGAATGAAAACATTTGCTACAAACCATCCACAATCAATTCATAAAGTTTAAAACTTACACTTAGACAGTAATGTCCTGCTTATGGCTATTTCACAGACAGAAATGCTAAATTACTGTTTACCTTATTTGTGACACACTATCTGTGTAATTTCAACAATAGTGACTTTTATCTATTTCCTAAATTGCAGGGAAAATTAAATATTCAATATTTTCTGTTTCAGAAATATAATTGCTAACACAAAAAACCTTAAACTGCATTTCATACTGCTGAAGGTCTTGAGGGTGATATTCAAAACCCCCTGCATTTTTCAGAAGACCATTTTTGAATTTTAAAAATCTCTCAGGCTAATTCAGGATAAGCAAAGTAAAACACTATAAAAATAAAACAGAAGGGAGGATATGGATAACATCCATAAAAACACATTTGCACACTGAAAACTCAGAGTCTGCACCTGCAAAATCTCTTGTTCCAAGATAATAGTTATTTATAGGCCACTGTGTATATTACTTGAAGTGAGTTTAACCTTTCTAAGGAAACACAAAACTCATAATTCTAGCATTTACATGAATGCTGACTACTTAGTGCTTTGAGCAGTTTAAAGAGAATATTACAGATCAATGAATTAAAGCTGATCTCTTTCTTAATGAATTAAAGCAGATCTCTTTTCTAAGAACAATTTGGAAAAAAAGATATCTTTCTGAAACAAAAAATCCCTAAAATCTGCCTTTTCCAGACCACCATTTCATTCCTACAACTTCTGGGCTATCTCCCAGTGGCGCTGTTTGGGATAACTGGCCAGCACCCCACAGGGTTTATGCCCGTGCCCCCAGCTCAGTGGCACGGAAAAGCAGGAACCAGGAGTCTCTAAAAGTAGAGATTTAAAATCCACACAGAGCACAGAACCTGCAAGGATGGTCCCACCCAGCCTGGCACCCGTGAGTGAACTGCTGCACTTCATGTGCCTGACGTGCTTTGTGCACCTCTGGCGTCACGGGGAGAGGCAAAGCGAGCGCAGCCAGCTTGGCTGAAGAGAAAATACTCAGAGAATTCAAACTCTCAGCACCAATCACCAAAAGTACCTGAAACACTACTGCAAGCAGGAAAATAGAACTGTGGCACATCAGTTCTTGTCCATGACCCAGAGAACCCCGAGCACAAAAGACAGAGAACTGAGTTGGGGCGTGTGAAATTGAAAAGTTTTATTCAGAGATGGCCTTGAATCTGAAGCTTTCTACAGCCCAGAAAAGTTTGGTTATCTCTCTTTCTCTAATAGAATATAATTTCTGTTACTTTTGCAAATCTTCTGTGCATTAAGGTGCCTGATTGAAAATTCAACAAGTGCAAGAAGGGAGCTGTCATGACTGGTGGGGAAGTCAGTATTTTGAATACTCACTATTTACAATTCTTAAAATTACAGTAGGAAAGAAAGATATTGACTGTTGGCTACCAACATGTTAGCAAATATTTTTCAGAAGCTTGTATCCTAATTTAGAATAATCACACATAAAATTAAATCTTGAAAACTTTTACAGATTGTAAAAATTGGTTCCCAGTTCTGTTTTCTTTAAAGTGAATTGCATTTTATATCAACACAAAAAGATACAGCAATGCAATACCATTTCATGGATCCTTAGACAGAGACTGTAATTATGCTTTATTGATTATATAATTACTTTTAACTTCCTACTGTATTTTCTCCTGCCTTCATCTCTCTTCCTTAGTGACTTCCACAAATTTGTTGAAATTTCCTTTTTGCTTTAGCTCCTGACATTAGCTACCAGAAAAGCTTTTATTTCTGTGGGGGTGTAACACACAATATTCCCCTGCTCAGGTCATCATCTGTGTCACTTGAATGGGTGCTTTGTTGTGCTCAGGTCCTCCTGCATGTCCCCTGTGCTGCTGGGCACTGCTTTGTTCCAGGGGGCTCCCTGGCACTGCAGAGCTCCCTGGTGCCTCTGCTGAGGAGGGCACAGCTGCCAGGAGACTCAAACAGCACTGCACAGTGCCCTTGACAGCTGTGGGAGTGCTTTGGACAGAGGGTCAGGCAGAGGAGGAGGGGAGACCAGAGGCTGAAGGAATCTGATGGAGGGAAATGCAGTTCATTGCCTTTAGTCTTTATTTTCTTGGCTTTTTTTGTTTTGTTTTGTTTTTGTTTTTTTTTTCATTTGCCAAAAAGGTAATGGAGTCTGAATGAAGGACATTACTTGTCTTAGCTCTCCACTTCTGAACAGAAGGAATTGAATGCTGCTTCACTCACCATACACTGAAATCAGCAAGCAGCCCAATGTTTTGTTTAAAAATAAATAGAAATATTTCTATACTATTTTGCATTTAAATAATTTCATTATTGACAGTGCATTTGAGTCCATCTTTATCAATTAAGTTATTGTATTTAATTTGACAAAATCATAGAATTATTTAGGTTGAAAGGGACCTTTTGCTCAGTCCCCTCAAGTGGGTCAGATTGATCAGGCCATCAAGCCTTGAATATCAGCAAGCTTGAAGACCCTGCAATGCAGTTGAACAAATCTAATTTTAACCCCACTGTTAAGGCAAACACTCTTACATCTAACCAGAATCACCCTGCAGTTGATGTCCATTGCCTCTCATGCTCTCCTTGTAAGACTCCAAGGCTATAATTTCCTGTTCTCTGTGCTCTCCCATCCAACACTATAAATAAACATCATCAACATCTCCCCTGCCCCTCTTAAGTCTTCAGCCTTAGGCTCAGCTCTCTCATTCTCCCTTGTGCCACGTGTGCTCCAGCTCCTGCTAAAGAGGTTTAACATCCCTGATCCCTGACTGGCACTGGTCATGCTGGCCTCCAGCTGGCTTTCTGCTTCCCACCACAACATCCCAACCCTGTGAGCACAGCCAGTTTCCCACCTGTCTTTTCCACCCACTCCACCAGTCTGGAGCTCTCTGAATTGACTGAGCTGCCTGTAGGAGACCATGCTGAAGCCCTCCAATTACCCAACAGCCTCCAGCAGACTCTCTCCAGTATGTCCATGTCTTCCTTGTCCTAGGGAGCCCAAAGCACTCAAATTGTGATCTCCAAAGTGAAAAATAGAGGAGGAAGATCACTCCTCTGAAGTTGCTGGCTGCACTCTTGGTAATGTGGCACAGCATGGGGTCGGCCTTGCTCACTGCAATATCATCTCTGCTGTATTATGTGATCTCACACAGCCTTTCCAGGGAAGAGTTCCTGCTGAGCATAAAAGACTCAACTATTCTCTCCCAGCATTGCTATAGCAATCAGTTTGTTTGATTTTGGCAGTTCTGAACATTCCAGGAGATAGAGAAATGTCAGTAATCCAAAAAGAAATAGAGGAGACAATGAAGGTTGCATGATAACCTGCCTCAGTTTTCCAAACAATTCAAAACATATGATTGAATTATTTCTGATACAAGTAGAAAATTGTAAAGATCCTGAAAGAAACTCTGACTGAATGCAATAACTTCTGTTGTCTTAGACACCTGTTACTTACAAGAGAGACAATTGTAATTGTTCTCTGACAAACTTTTTAGCTTCCAGTTAATCTTTGTATTGCTTTTTAAAAGTCCATGTGGTATCAATTTACTGTAATATTTTGCAAGGCACACTTTAGCACAGTGCTGAAGTGAAATCCATTTTCTCTTAGACTTTCAGTGCCCTGTGGGTCTGTGTAGATTATTTTGCTATCTGATAGAAAACAAATTTATGCAATGCTATTGCATCTTTGGCATCAACGTGACAATTGATGTATTTGGTCTTTAATGATTTTAGCAAGAGGCAATAATTCAAGTTTTTTTTAAATGATTCTGAGTTGTAAAAGATGCAAGTATTTCTAATATTGACAAAATGACCATTCAGTTCAAATTTGTTTGAAACGTGGTACAATGAATTCATGGGAATTACCTGAATTATTTAAGTCAAATAATCAAAGCTCCATAGCTGATTTTTTTTATTCCACATTTTTTTTCTCATATTGTATTTAATTTGTTTAAAATTAATTTTTATAAAATTACTTAATATAGCAATTTTGTTTGCAGTAAAGAGAAAGCAGGATAAGAGCTAAAGTACAGCTGAAGTAAATATTATGAATAACTTGTGGGATCAGAGCAGGGAAAACAGAATTTAACTAGGTAACTTAAAGTAAAACATATGGGTTATTCTTATCTCTATATCAGGTTTTTCCCCCTTTTTCTTATATTTTCCCCAGAGCTTGTTCCTGAATTATTAGCTATGGTGACAAATATAATTTTCCCATTCTTAGCAATGTGGGGACATTACTTATGGTTTTACTTGCCATGTAACATAAAAGACCAGAGAGAAAAGAACTTACTCTGGGAAAAAAAGCAGCAAAAATAAAAGGCACCAGACAGCTCAGGTAGATCCTCCACAATCTGATAGTTACATTATTTTCCAACAGAAAGAAGAATGTGTCACTGCTACCTAAAGTTGCAGATGCCTCCTAAGAGTCTGAAGAAAATTCAAACAGCAGACACAACACCCAGCAAAGATCACAGTTTTACATTTCCCCCCTGTAATGATTTAAACAGGAGTTTCACTGTGCACGTGCCTGCCCTGAGGATGCCACTGCTTGGGTGGGACAGTCACCATCTGCATCACCGGTTCAAACTCCCACTTCCACTCTCCTGCCTCAGCTGCCATTTGAACAGGCAGAGTTACCAGCTCATATTCCTGAAGGAGAAAGCCACAGCAAAAATTGGAATAATTTCTTGCTGATTTCAGTCAGTGTTTAAGGCACCTTATATTGCACTGGCAAATGCTGTGGAGGTTTGTCTGGATGAGAAACAGCAGGAGCCACCAGTCAGTGTCACTTTGTGGACCCAGAAGTGCCTCTCCCTGGCACTTTACAGCAGAGTTCATGGATATCAGCATATGCAATGTCATGCATCTCTGCATGGCATAGCACAACTCACTTCCCACTTTAATTTCCAGCCTTGGAATGGGATTGGTAGAGATATATAAACCAATTCCTACTGCTCTGAGAAAAAGGGTAACTGGCAAGATTGTTCTGCTCATTTTCCATTTGGGCCTGAAATATTAATAGCTCCCATACATGGCAGTGGTTTGTTAATGAGAGCAAAGTACAGGACTTGGAATGGCCACCTACATATTTAACTCATACTCCAGACTGTAGAGTCAGAACTTCTTTATGGTTGCTGCTATTTTGTTATTAAAAATTAATTCCATTTTTATTTAGGTGAAGAGTGCAATGTCATTAACATTATCTGTACATGGTGTCCCTTTGGGCTGGGAAAAGCAGGGAGGGAGGAAAAGTTAACTTTAATGAGCACTCTCTCAATTTTTTTTCAGTAGATGCACTACACACACACACAGAGACACATCAGGAGTGCTCCTGCCCTTCTCAGAATACAAACATGGTTTGTATGGTTGGCAAATAGATGCCAAATTCCCTCAGAAACATCATCCTAAAGAGAAGTCTTCCAAGCTAGATGCATCCATCTCTAAAAATCAACCAACCTTGCTTGCTAAAGGCATGAACCTGAATTATCCATGCATTGTTAATTACTGTGTCATTTAGGGATCACGACTCATCTGTTTTCCTGCCATCACTTATTAAGAAATGGTGTTTTCAGCAGTCCACTAGCTCATAGCTTTTATACAAAAACTGATTTCTAGGTACTAAAATTCATGTAACAGAATGTTTGACATTGCCAATAGACGGGAGAAATACATTTTTCAGGTGCACAATTTCACATACCCATTTAAATATTCTTTTCTGAGAAAATGACAGTAGCTCTTATCAAAAGAGACGTGATACAAACCTTTGTGCTGGTGAACCAATTATGGGATGTAAACTCCACATTCTGAGACACCAAACTGTTAGCTGCAAGTGCAAAAGCAGCTCTCTCTCATGTTTGACATGGTCTAACTCTGTAGGTTTTTTCTTAAAATTTTAAAACAACAAGCCCCAAAACAATGAACAAACCTATTAGAAGATGTCAGGGAGAGGAAATTCTGGTAGCACAGCTGGAAATTTAAGTTTCAAAGCCACATAGGCAAGAAAGAACACAAATCAAGTCATAAAAACTCAATGTTTACACACAGGATCTCATATCCTGCTTTAATTCTGTACTTGACTTAGGACTAAAAGCACATCTCTGGTTTTATTTTATAAGATACTTTTTATTTGTGTTTTTATTTTAAATCTTTTTTTCTAAAATTTTACATAATGTGACACAAATTGCACACTGCAGAGAAAATTGTCTGTCTTGGTGAATAAAACCATTTTAATCTCAAGGGCTTTATTATCTGTTAAAATCTATTTAAATATAAGCATTCAATTTTATATTGCTTGACTTTCATGGAGGAGCTGTTTTACTAAAGCAGGATTTTGAAAAGATCATAATAAACACTTGTGACTTTGACACGTAAGATCTGAAAACATGAAGAAGGAATTACCTTAATTTTCAGAGTTATTCACATACATGAAAATATTTCTATAGGCCAGAGACCTTCTAATAGATTGTATTTGTTATGCTAATGCCTTCCTGATATATAATGTGAAACTGTATACACCTGAGAGACACACAAAAAATGCAGCACCCAGCACAGTTGCATTGAAAACTGCTGAAGCATTTTAACAATTAACTGTATAATTCCATAATTCCTCTTGAAGCATTATCACTTGACTGTCCACAGATTATTGAATACAATACATTCACATATTAGGGAATAAAAAGGATAATCTGGTAGAATATTATTTCATTTTTGTTTTAAGCAGATGGTGCAAAGGCAGCTTCACTTGTGTGAAGCTATAAATAGAATCATGGGCAATTCTTTTTTTTGAGCATACTGCAGCAAGAGCCATCTTTACTGTAACACTTGACCAAATTGCCAGCTCTAGAGTTAAAAGGACTGAAAAGCTGAACTTTATACAGTAGGTTTTACAGTGCTGTGGGCTCCTCATGCCTGATGCATGATAAAGAAAAACTAAGATTCTCGTGAAAAAGTAAAGAAGCAAATCATTGCAAGGCATTAAATTACATTGAACATTCTGCATGAAACTTCAATCCATCAAATGGCCACTGAAAAATGAGGTAATTACCTACAATAATTTGCATGTTAAGAGCTAATACAATATTACAAAGTAAAGTCCAGTTGCACATTAATTGTGAAAGCAATGCATAATTTCCTGATTAATGTTTCATACCTAATATTCTTCCCTGCTCTGTCAGATGCTAAATAACAATATGGCCAATCAATCTCCAGAAAGTACACTCAGGCAGGGACTGAGCTTGGTTTCCATAAATCCTACTGCAACAATTGCAGCTACAATAGATGATATCGTGAAATTTACAAAAACAGCTGCTCAAATTGAACTCAAATGGTATTTTAAATAATTAAACTTCACAGTAAAATCATCTAAACCACAATTGCTGATGTTTCATGTGTGAAAGTAAGGCTCTGCTTCTTCCAAAAGAGGGACAAGAGGTGGGGAGGGAGCCCTGAGAGGGCAATGCTCTGTCACCCCCTGGGCTCCTGGGTGTCTGTCTGGTCAGCAAAGGCTAAGCACGTCAAAGAAATGATATGTTCAGAGTCTCTGGAGGAGGATTGCTACCCGTGCTCCTCTGCTGAGGCAGGAAGGAGTATTCCTCAAGGACTGAAACTCACCTGTCCTGTCAGCCAGAGACAGGGTGTCACAGTTTTGAAAGAGCATCAACAAAAAAAGTGAAAGGATGACAAAAATAAGGAAAACCAAAAAAAATACCACTGATAAATACTGCCAAAAATGAGGGTAGCATTAACTGTCAACAGCAGAAAACAAGTGTGGCCTGGAATTTCTTCAGAGAGACAAGTGAATGGCCAGATTTTTGTCAGGCATTAAAATTTAAAAGAATATTTATAGGACCAAGAGGTCTTTTAACCTTAACTGGTTTTCTGGGAAAATCCTCTGAAAGGTATGACAGGCAAGTTACTAACTTGGTGTCAAATGTTTCCCAGAACCTGGGGAAGGTGTTTGGGTAAATTCTCAAAGCAGAGCTTTAAGACAGGAAATAGTCAGGCTCAATGAGTGAACAGGAAAAAACTCCAAAACAGTCAAAAAACAGAGCTACTGACATTAATGGAAGTACTGGCCACCTATAGACAGAAGAGTCTTCAAATAAAGAGTATTTGACTTTCCCTGGGTGCTGAGGAAATTGTTGGAGACTTTGTGATCCGATGGATGCAGTAAAAAGGAATTGGAATTTTTTTAATGAGCTCTGCCACCAATTTAACAATTTAAATGACCTTGAGCTAGGCATGTGAGTGAAGTGTGTGACTTCCCTCATTTGTAAAAGAGGTATTATTCTACCTATTTCACAGCGGTATTTGGAAACTTGATTAATTTACAAAAACTGCCTCCAGACTCTTGGAGGAAGGTGACTCTTAATTGATCTTCCCTAAAGCAGACAATTTTGATTAGAATAAAAATGGCACTAAAGCAACTGCAGATTTCCAACGCCAGACTCCGGGGACAGATTCAATGTGTCTGTTTTTTAATCCTTAACTAAACAATAAATATTTGCTGGGGTGATAGGAATATGTTTTGTTTTAATTTCCCTGCCTACACAAAAGCTATGTGATCAGCTCTTCAGCTGTGAGAGCTGAGATTTCACACCACCCATGTGAAAAGGCGCGTCAAAATTTAATCGACCTGATGGGTATATTTGGAACCTTTCCTATAAAACAAAATCTGTCACCTACTGATGAAAATGAAAAAAAAAAAGAACAAAACCCCCAAGACCCTAAAATGGGTTGCGTGGTTTAAAGATGTTCAGAGAAACTCTCCAGTAATTTTTTATATTCTTGTACTGTCATCCTGTATCTCCTTCCAATCTCCAGTCGATGTCTGTGGAATCCTACTGGGAATCTCAGAAACCAGGAAAGCTGAACAGCTCACTGCAGCAGGCAGCAGCAGCTCCAGTTTTACCAACAGTTTTCTTATTTTCGCCCTTTCTCAAACTCTGAACTTGACTTTTCTTTGCTTTTTTTTTTTTTTTCTTTTGAGGATTGCTCATTGAATTCAGACTTTCAGACCAGGCAGTTCAAATGGGTTTGACCACACTTCTGCAATTATTTCATTACAGGGTCGATCCAGTAGGGTTTTTTGTGGCTATCATGACAGTAAATGGTTTTCCAATGAAATTGTTAAACAGCAGCACTGTTTATTAACTACTGCAAACATTTGAACTTTGCACTTAGTTTCCAGATTTTATGGCAAATCCTATTCATGTCAGTGAAGGACCACAAAAAATAAATACCCTAAGGCATCAGAAGCAAGAGAAAGTGAGATGAATCACAGTTTATTTTACTCCTTTCTTACATAAGAAGCAAAATACTTTCATTTTCCACTGTGAGGTACATCTAAGGGAAATTTAGAGATGTTAGTTTTTTTTGTCCTGAGAAAACTCAGGTTTCACAACCAAGTTTACATTATGATAATAATGTAACATTTTGCGGAAAGTTGCTGCAGAGAAATTTCTATGGGATACTAAAATAATTTATGTTTACTATGCCACACCTGAAACTCTAATGAGTCAGGAATTGATTCATGTAAACACATCTTTTCAAGAGTCACAGAAGTAGAAAAAAAAATCTAAACACTTTTAAACACAATATGAAAACCAGGAACTTCTAACTTAATAAAGTTTCAAGCATCTCCATCACATGCATAATATTTAAGGGCATGTGTCATTGACTGTTAAGTTTCCTATTTTGATTGAGCATATGCAATTTTTACACCATTCTCTTTATCTTTCTTTATTCACCATTAGCAAATATACTTTGATTTAGTAACCCATATTGCCTATTCTTAAGAGCAGTTCCATGAGCACCAGAAAGAAAAAAAGACCCATTTTGTAGATAATGTGTGTCATAGTGTATGATCTAAATAAACTTTTCCACATAGAAAGCCTACACTTATCTTTTTAATTGCAAGTAATGCAAAAGTGTATTCTATTTATCTTCAGAGGAAAGAGAATTCACTGAGCTGGTTCCCTCTGCAATTTATGGAAAAGGAAATGTGAAATACAACTAACTGTGAGAAAGTGAGGGGATGAAATAACTCCCCCTGACTGGCAAATATCTACAGAAAGTTTTACTCTGTCACTATAGGCACTCACACTGAAACTTCCTGTTTGTTGCCATTGCAGTGGTTTCTCACAGCTGGTGGGGCATAAATGAACATCTTCACATAAAAATAGATGGGGATGGAAAAGATAACACACCTAGAAAAACCAGACCTTAAATGTATTCAGAATCTGGCCCCATAAAGATGAGCAGAGTGAGCAGTGATATCACCTAGAAAGTCAATAATTACTCATCAGTATTTATGTAGAGGATGGAATAGGCAGTTTGGGAACCAATCCTAGATACATTCCAAAGGAAATCTTTACATTTTCATGACCAGGTACTTGTGCCTGACCACCTACCACACAGATAAGTGTAAAGGTACTCTTCCTTTTTATCATCTTTCTAGTTACAGTCTTGTCTAGTCTCCAATTATTCAACAGCCTACACAGAAATAGAAGAGGGAGGCTAGAACCAGCATTAAGTTGCTAATTATCTTAACTGTGGGAGAAATTGGAGTGCCTTTTTTTCCTTTGGTACAACCACTGTTACCTTCCTGAGTTACAGTGAATACCAAAACCTGGTAGAGTATTTCAATGTTTTATTATTCAACTAGGAAATATATGTAACAGTCCTTATCTAAATACACATATACATATCTATGCATATTTATATATCAATATAAAGAAATCAACTCTAATGCCAGCCTAGAACAAACCCTAAGGAGATCACCAACCTTCCATTATGTGAAAAAAAAAGGTTACAAGTAAAGGTAGAGTTCTAAACCCTCATGATTTATAATTTAATTACAGGGTACCAGTTGACAGTGATTAAATAGCTGGACTGAACCTCAGGCTGGCTGTGAGCTGTTTGCCACTGTGTCTCCTTTCACATCACCCCTTTCCTTTGTTTGCAGAATCTTATCCCCCCTCCTTGACCTGTGGGTGTTTCCCTCAGCCACTCACCTTTCAGAAACTCAGCCTGATGCTGTCAGTCCTTCTGGCCCTTTCCTTTAGGCACAGAACCAGAGCTGGGCAGGTCCAGGGTGTGCTGTAAAACACACCTGTGCCCCAGCCTCGGATGGAGCAGCAGCACTGGTTCAATGGCCACACTCCAGATACAGGCAAGAAAGTCTAAAAGGAAAAGGCCCTGATAAACAAAACCCCTCACCATACCTGAAACCAACTTTACCTATAAGATATTCACATGAAGAAGTGCCAAGCCCTATTTTTAGAGAAGGATTCTCCCTAGAAAACTCAGCTCAGGTCCCAGACAGCTGTCACCTCACTCCCTGTGCTCTGTCACCTTCCTCAGCCTGGTCAGGAAAACGTTCACTTAATCTCAAGTTCAATACTTTGGAACAAGATGAAGCTGTTTCAGGGAAGCTGCTCTGATGTGATGCACTCTCATTGCACAAATGTTTGTCATGTTGTGCCAGAAATTAATCAAAGACAAACCAAATAACCCCCTCATGCTCTTCAGAAACTAAAGACAGTCAGCTTCCCTCCCACCTCACTTACAGCCATCAAGTGCTGTATTAAAGGAGAACTGAGTTTCTGTATTTTCAAGCCCATTATAACTATCATTTGCTTAAGGACCAAGAAGAACCTCCATTTCATTCAAAGCAAGGTACTTAATATTTTTTGATTAAAAACCTTGTAATGGTTATAAGAGTAGGTACTTTCCTAAAATGGACCCAGTTTTTTGAGCATTCACTACCATTGCCAGAAGAAAGTTCATTAAAATATGTTTTTTCCATGACAAAACCCATAGTTTTTGTTTGGATGTGAGAGAAACTCAGATAATGATGAGGATTACAAGTGCTTAAACATGAGGGACTCTATGCTATTGCTGTTGAGGTTTAGCCTGAATCATCTGTTGATGCTTTTATCTGTTGCTACAGAAACACTCAAAAGTTCTACTTGACTCTGCATATAACTTAACCATGAACTTATGGCAACAATTTGTGACACATTTTGTAGTAAAGTACAAGAGAACATAAAAGAAAATTAACCTAGAATACATATTATTCTCCACTGAGCAACATTTTTAAATAAGCTTTGCAGGTTTCTCCAGCACTACTCTTTCTAATACTTTCCAGCTGTACAGCTTGAAAAGTAAATTTCATCAAATAAGTGAGACTCTGCTAGGATCTGACAAACAAAACCAATCTCAATGTAAATATTGTTTTAATTGTGATGTTTACACTGGTTCTTACTTCTAAACGATTTTCACTCTATTCCATTTTAAAGAAACAAACTCAAATGTCAATGTCATTTCTGTGCAATAGGGATTAATAGACTCCAAGATTCTAGCAGGGTAGTTTTGATAAAAGCACTGTTATGAAAAGAAAGGAGTAATAATGATAAGAGCATTTGACAGATTTTTTTCAAACTCTAGGTCAAAATCCTTCTGAGGTACAAAAAGCCTTAAAGGAACAGAAGACAACAAAAGAATAAGAATAAGCATAAGCATGAAGTGTAGGATTCCACACATTCTTGCAGTTTTCTCCCCATCTCTTTCTTTCCCCTTATCCATCCTTTCCTGATCATCAATATCCAGGAAGGGACCACCCAGCTGGGGTGTGTTTCAATGACAGCTGATGTGCAGTGTTTAAATGCTGTCTCCCCTCCACTCTGGCACACAGGCTTGTCCTGGCTGGCATTTATTTTCAGGAGGTTGCAAGAACAAATTCGAAATTACTTGGGAGGGCTTAAAAAAGGAAGAAGCAGAAGTCATGCAGGCACTTACATTGAAAACACTGTGATCAAGCCTAGCCTTTACAGCAGAAGAGAGATTAAAACATGAATATTATGCTTCCTGAATACTGCTCTGTCTTGCAGATTTACACTCTGGTACAATCACTCTCACTTTATTTTGGTCTGATCCAATTTACATGAAAGCTGCAGGCAACATCCTGACAAATTCAGCAGCACAGCCCTGTCTCTGTAGATGAATATACATGCACATAACACCTTATACTTCAGCCTTTTTAAAGCTGGACTTGAAAGTAAATGATACTATGTACTGAAGCAATGAAAATATATTTCTACATCTGTAATTTGACTGTTAAAAAAGTTCTGAAACCTTTGTCTAGCTTCTTTACTTCTACTGTGCCTGAGAACAAATGTGTTCAGTTTCATATTGCTTTGGTTGCTCAGATCAAGCACTTGATCAGCACATTCTGAACCAGAGCATTGCACTTTTTTCCAGCGTACCATTTTCAAAAAAAATTAGACAGACAGATAATTTAGACCATAAAGTGACTCATTTCCTGGACATTGTCAATCCCAAACCACAGTGGCTGCAGAAAATTCTGGCAGGTAATACTTGAGCTCTAAGCTACTTACATGTTTAGAAAAATATCTTTAGTGTGAGCCACCTGATTTATGGGCTCCTACACAGAGGCTCCAGGTTGTGATGAGCAGCCAGATGTCTAAACACAATGATGTGCACCTCAGTTACACCCACAAAGCTGCAGACCAAGTACAGGAATCTTGCTGGCACGCCCTGATAGCTGCAGCCCATTGTAGTGGCAAGAATGTTTAGGTTAAATATGTATAGATCAAGAGCCTTTTTCAATCTTTTCCATTAAACAGATTTCATAGCTAGAATGAGCCATATATTCTTCTGCAGATGTGAAAATCATTGGATCCTTTATGTGTACTTGATTTGAATTTACAATATTACTTAAATGCCTCAAAATATCAAGGAAACAGCACTATGCTTTTATCCATTATTTGTATTGATTTTTCTGTTCCTTTCTTTCCAGCAAAACCCTTAAAATCAGATTTTTCATGGTCTCTTGCTTTCAAACCCCTCAATTGAAAAAGATATTTATTCATCATACTTTAAAAAAATTAATTGAGAGAGAAGGGGAGGGTCCAGGGGGTGTGGAGCAGAAACAGGGTTCACTTACACATTCCCACAGTAGCTGTAAAGAAACTTCAAATTATTTTTCTCTGAGGATTTCTAAGATCACAAATACATGCAATAAGAGGGAGGAAGAAAGACTAAACAAAAAGAAAACCAAACCCAAACCAAACCAAACCAAACCAAAAACCCAGAAAATTTTGTGTATTGCTGACCAGAAAAATTTGGCACTGATAAAAGCTTTTTAATTGCCTTTATTTACTTTTCTTTATCTTCAATAGCCTTACTTCAAGTGATTTCATAGACAGCAAGATACTTTTAGTCATAAACAATATTTTGATGCATTGATGTAAAGCACCTTTCACTTTACTAAACAGTTTTCACTAAAACAATGATTGCAAACTTGGTATCAACTTGATGTCACCATCTGTATCAGTGCTATAAAATAGTATAAATATTACAGATGAGAGGGACTTCAGATGTGCAAACCTGCCAGTCAAAATTCTACAGTCATATTTCATCCACTATCAGAGCTGATGTACAATGAACAAATCTCTGTAGACACCCAGCAAACACACACATGTTTAAACCAATTTTTTTCTCTTTGTAAGAAAATTTATCACTACATAATTAAAGATGAAAGCAGAGGTTGAAAGCAACAGGCCAGGTGTTGGAATGCCACTCCAAACCAAGGGTGCAGGGAAGGCTCTTGCAGGTTCAGGTGATGTCCCCAAAGCCACACAGCCTGTCCATTACAGGTTCCAAAGCAGACAGGCACAGCACCAACCCTGACATTACAAGCTGCCTTTGTGAGGAAATTCAGTGACACAGAAAAGTATATTTGACAAGTACACAGTGAGTTCTGCTCAGAAATGTATAGCTCTGTGTGTGTGTCTGTGTGGTGGCTGGGTTTATTTCTTTCTTGAGGGGCATGCTTTTTTTTTTGTATTTCTAGAAAGATAAATAGGTAGGGAGGGGGTGGGTGTATACTGATGTAATTCTTCCCTTTCTAGCCTCAATTTCTATGCAGCTGCATCCCCCCAGTACTGAACAAGGTGTTTGTTGCTTCAGCTTGCCCTGAGCAGTACACACAGCTTTGCTCTGGGGAGCAGACTCCAGTTGCTCCTCAGTTATCCTAATGTCACTTCACACTATCATCACTGGAAAAAGAGGCCTTTAAGAAAGTTGAAATTACATTTATGTTCACTGTAAAATCTCTTCCAGAGATTCCTAAAATAATTTTCACATGTGTGAGAATGAGAGCTGGTTTGCTCACTGGTGAGCCTGGTGCCAGAGCCTGCTGACGTCACCTGGAACAAGGCTGAAGGCTGCTACTGGTAAATGTTAAAACTGTGTGAAAATCTCCCTTCTTGATGTGTTTCTGTGGTTATGGAATGAGAGATGGAACTGTACATTACTGCTTTTGTGGATGTATGGCATGCAATTGACAGAGTGAGGCTTGTCAAGAGATAAAAATCAGGGGGGTAAATGCTGCATTTTAGAAAAGTTTCTCTCCTAGGTAAAATATGTAGTATAACGAGGAAAGATTTTCAGTTTTTGCATGCATGCATAAGTTCTAAGTGCAGTATTTATCATTTGCTAAATCATACTCATTTTTCTGCATTTTGCCAGCAGTTGCATCAATTGTCATTTAACTGCCCTAAATAATGTGTTCTCTTCCCTTCTGTATTAAACTATTTCTATCAAGGCTAATGATTTTCTGATTTCCACATGCCAGTGAGCTTGGCAGTAACAAATGATGCCTCTCTTTTGCATGTTGCAAGTAGCTTAAATTATATTTTACATACCCATTTAAAGGATCATTAGTTAAGTTAATATCCTTGCTATTCAGGAGGATCAAGCATTTTAGTAAAGGATAGTCTCACTATACATCCTCTGCTCGAGCTGAGTACATTTTTAGCAGCCTTGGCTTGTTAAACTCACACTCACTACATATGGGTGGGCTGTGGAAACCCTGGATACCTGTTGTGTGCTCAGTTATCGTGGCTGACCCTGTCTCTGACGTTGCTGTTACCCCTCAACTGAGGAACTACGTATTCCCAAACAGAACTCCACATTTTTCATTTTTTGCCTTCTCAAATATTTTCTAAAAATAATAATGCAATGCAACAGCAAACAAAAAATTGCATCAGACTAGGACACTACAGCATTTCTGAAAGCAACCATCAATCACAAAGGGACACATTTACAGGCAAGGGCTTCCAAAGTCAAACTCGTGCCCCACAGTCCTGGGTGCAGTCCCATAAATCGTGGCTGACTCTGAGGATGTGCATTATCCGAGGCAGTAGAACACACAGGCAGCAATCTGCCAGTGCAATACTAGCAGCACTCACTGATGTAATCACTGACAAAATAAGCATTCTAAAATTGGGATGTATTTATTTCCATTGAAGCAGTTTCATGGGACATGGAATTACCTCTCGTCTGAAATGAATAGCTTCCAACACACTTAGTGACAATGAAACCTAAGGAGGGTATTTTGGAGGCTTACACAAAGCAAATACAGCAAAATAAATTTTCTCACTCCTCTAAAGTGAAAAGAATTTCATTTTGATTCAGAAAAAAATATTTTAGTTAGCATTAAAATCCTGTTTAATCCTCTTTTATATATGCAAACATTTTAAAAGGAAAATAAAAAGACTTACGGATTTGATAAAAATGTTTTTCCTCTACACTATAAAAATTCAACTTTTCAATTTTCATAACAGCTTAAAATATAAATTGTTTTGCACAATAAATAGACTATTTGTTCCCTTTTCCCACTATCAGGTGCACACCCTTTCCTGTTAATCTTGGAGGAAAAGAAGGGAAAAGTCTGGCTGACAGGGGCTGAGTTAATGTACACAGGGAAATGGTATAAGCCAATGTTCTCTAAAAAGTCAAATGCAGGAAGAAGTTTCCTTCTCTGTGGCAGCATCAACGTAGGAGGAAAATGTTTTGCTACAGCAGAGTATTTTCTGATTCTCAGAGGACACTTTGCTTGTTTTGGGGTCTAATTGTCAGGGTTTTATTTGTCAACTACCTTGTATCTCAATGTATATACAGATGCCATACATTTTTAAGTTATAACAAACAAACAAACAAACAAACAAACAAACCCAACCCAAAACCTGAAGAACAACAAACTTTGAGATATAACAGGGCTAAAAGAGACCAAGTTGCTGTGTGAGCCATCAGTCAGCTGAAAAAGGAGTTGGTGTAGCTTGTGATGGCCCTGGTTTTTAATATGATTTTGACTATTTGTAGCTTTGGCAAAAAGAAAACATTTGTGCTGAACTTTCCAGCAGTTCATGCCACCAGTTTTCTTTTCTTGCCATGTTTACAGCTTCCACAGTAGGTCAGCTAAGTGGGCAGGATTGTGTAGCCCACGCTCTGCTGTGCAAGCACTGCTTCCAGAAATATATTTCTGGTGATTTTAGTGCTGTGCTTCCCCAGTGTCTTTCTTCCCAGCTGCTGGCACAGGGAGAGACCCTGTCCACCACACTTTCTGAAACACAACACAACACACAGCAGATTCCAGCAGATTCCAGCTGGACCCCAAAGCAGGGGGCAAGAAATGCACTGGTTGGTGCTATTTCAACAATTTTGCCATTTATCAGTTTTGAGTTCTACTGCAGTGATGCTGTCTGGTACACTTTTACCAATTAGCCTCTGATTTCAGTTTATTGTAAAAATATAAGCCTAGGTCACCAATACCCTGTGATGAAATTTTAATATGTATATATTTTTTTCAGGTTATAAAGCACTTAATTAAAATTAAAAATCAAAATTCTGATTGACTGAAAAAAGAATTGATATGACTCAAATACATCTTCTTAGTAAACATACAACCAAGAATGTCAGTTCAATCTTCCTCCCATTCATAAGATTGATTTCCTTGGTGAGTGCACAAAACAGATAAAGGAGTCTCTTTAATATTTACCCACCATTAAGGGACATTAATCTATTATGGTCATTGGACAATTGCTGATTTATTACAAGAAGCAGCATCCTGGCCATACCCTCTGTGCAAAGTTTGACAGCACCTCTTAACATACCTCTTGCTGACCTCCCTTCCTTCACACCCCCTTTTCTTACAGAAAGTATTTAACTATTGTAACCATGGACAAACTTGTAATTGGACCTGAACAACTTACAGCACCTAAATATTAAGGAAAGAGCATTAATTGACATGGTTAATCTCTGAAGGCCTTGACCAGGAACAGAGGAGAGAACATTTCCATTTGCCTCTGACCTGAATTTCAGAAGGTGCCATGGTTTAACCCCACACAGCCACTCACTCCCACCCTGGTGGGATGGGGAGGAGAGCTGGGACAAGGTGAAACCTGTGGGCTGAGATGAGCTTGAGTCTGACAGGAGCCTCCCAGCCCAGCAGGGCATGGGCTGCCTGGACAAGGCTCTTCACCAGCCAGGGCTCTTCACCAGCCAGGGCACCAAGAATGAGAGAACAACCTGAAACCAAGGGCACAGAACAGCTTCAAACCAAGGGCACAGAACAGCCTCAAACCATGGGCACAGAACAACCTCAAACCAAGGCACAGAACAACCTCAAACCATGGGCATAGAACAACCTCAAACCAAGGACACAGAACAACCTCACACCAAGGGCACAGAACAGCCTCAAACCAAGGGCACAGAACAGCCTCAAACCAAGGCACAGAACAGCCTCAAACCAAGGCACAGAACAGCCTCAAACCAAGGCACAGAACAACCTCAAACCAAGGCACAGAACAGCCTCAAAACAAGGGCAGAGAACAACCTCAAACCAAGGGCAGAGAACAATCTCAAACCAAGGGCACAGAACAACCTCAAACCATGGGCAGAGAACAGCCTCAAACCAAGGACACAGAACAACCTCAAACCAAGGGCACAGAACAGCCTCAAACCATGGGCACAGAACAACCTGAAACCAAGGGCACAGAACAACCTCAAACCATGGGCACAGAACAACCTCAAACCAAGGACACAGAACAACCTCAAACCATGGGCAGAGAACAACCTCAAACCAAGGCACAGAACAACCTCAAACCATGGGCACAGAACAGCCTCAAACCATGGGCACAGAACAACCTCAAACCATGGGCAGAGAACAGCCTCAAACCAAGGTTATAGAACTCTGATCACAGAAGCACCAGGACTGATTCAAAAAGACTCTAAATAGGATGTCTTTAACTTCTATTTCTGGCCCAGATGATGCTTTACTCTTTGCAGCACAGACTCAAAAGCAATAAAACACAGGACTTAGAAACTTCATTGCTGCCATTCCTGCACTGCAGAGTTTTTCCCCACCAAACAGTTATATTCCACACATTTTCAAATATTCAGGAAAATAACAAATTAATTCATTTAATATTATCAAATGAATCCCATTACTCTGGACTGCTTTGAAGTATTTCTGAATTTAAAATGCAAATTAAATCTGAAGATTTCCTTTCAGTTTATTCACAAAAAGATACAGCCAGTCTACAAGAAAGTCAAGCTAGCATGCCTATCTTCCAGTATTATTCTTTAAGTCTTGAATTAAGCCTTTGAAATGAAGAAAACATTGGTTCCCTCAGGTATAAGCCACCAGCTTTTCTTGTCTGTCAAGTAGCCACAGTAAAAGGAAAGCCTTGTTAAATCATTATGCTGTAAGCATAGTATGTGTTCTCACTACCAATTTCTTAGCACTATAGCTCTTTTAAAGAGATAATATTAAACACAAAATGTATTCTATCTCGACACCAAGGAGCAACTGCATCCTTGTGTGACACTTAGGGGGTGTTTTTAAGTTAATTGAGATGAACTTAAGTTTTCATATGTATTATCAGACCTTTCATTCTTTGCACACCTTGTTTAGACCTAAATTAATTCAGGTTTTCCACTACTCCCACTACTGGTATAGTGTTGGTAATGCCTTGTTGCTATTTTAACTATGCCATAGCTACGGATAAGACTGTGGTTCAAATGCTAGAAGGAATTTACAAATCTGTGTTCTTCAAAAGGATAGATGCACACCCCCAGTCTCACTGTCAGCACTTCCCTCTTTGGTACCCTTGGTCTGGAAGTTTGCCAAGAAAGTTGCTGCTGGATTTGCCTGCTCCTGCCCACGACATCCTGACACAAATCATTTTTATACCCCAGGGCTGTGTTTAACAGAACTCAGCCTGGCTCTGCTGGTGAGCCAGTGCACGTTGCTGCACTCCTGTGCAGGGCCTTTGGTCCCCTGCTCCCTCTAACATCACAGGACTGGTTGGATGAAGCAGGCAAGGCTTGCTGCCTTTGATGGTATGGAAAGTGTCCTGTCTGACCATGCAAGAGCCACTGCTGCCATCACATCCACATCTCCTGAGCTGGCACCATGGGCTCTGAGCAGGGGCAGCCCCAGTGAGGCCAGGGATGCCCTGCTCACCTCTCTGCACACCCCACTCACACAGCCAGACCACGTTTCCTTACTGCCCCAGCCCCAGGTTTCCCATAGTGGAGTCTCAGATCCTTAAAGTAATTTAATCACAGTGCAACAAAAAATAACAGCTCAAGCTGATGCCTCTGAGGAGGGACCCAGAACAAAGGAACCCCTGGGCTTTTATACCATCTCAGCTAAACATGGCATAGTCTGCAGGGCTTTGTACCCTACTGTGTCTCCAGGTGTTCCTCCCCTGGACAGGACACAGGTCCCTGAGCCCTTGGTTGTGCAAAGGGGCAGCAGGTCACAGCCTCTTGTCTGGGGCTTTTGCCAGCCAGAGCTAAACCTACAGCTCCCACTGCAGCTTCACCCAGAGCCACCTGCAGGGAACAAAATCTCCAACATTTAAGTTGCTAATTCAGAGAAGCTGTGGCTGTCCCATCCTCAGAAGTGTTCAAGGCCAGGTTGGATGAGGCCCTGAGCAGTCTGATGTGGTAAATGGCACCCTGCCCATGGCAGGAATGTGGGAGCCAGCTGATCTTTAAGGTCCTTTACAACCCAAACCATTCTATGACTGTGATTCTACTTCCCCTGTTCAGTAAGGTCCTGCTGTTTTTATTCTAGCAAGTTAACCTCTGCTTCAGTCAGCTATGCAAGCTCTCAGCATTTCAGCTTTTCTTGACAGCTTCAAAAATGTGGGGATTAATTCCCCAGAGTCCTATCACTGGAGAGCCCCTTTGCCTTCCTCTGTTTAATTAGGTCAGAACAGTAATTCTTTCAGTACTTATTTTAATCAAGGGTAAATCAGGTACCAAGCAAGATACACTGGTCAGAGGTGGTTGTCACTGATTATTTTGAATGTAAATGAATACAAAATGTATTATGGACACAATGCACTTGAAAAACCATTAGCATTTTCTAAAATGTTCTTAGGTGGCATACAATGTTTACCTCTAAATGGAGGAAATAGAATGAAAGATGATTTTTATTTTGCTTTTGGCCTCAGAAATGAACAAAGCTAGTGTACAGAAACAGTAATAAGGAGTTATCATAACCTGAGGGAATCTATTAAATTTCAATTAAGAGTATAAACTTCAGGCTATAAAACTGAAAGGGACAAACATCCCATCAGACCAGAATGAAAGGCATCTTCAAAAATCAGATCCTAAAGGACTAGATAGATTAAATCCTTGCATAAGCTTAAAAATCCCAATTCACAACCAGCAGAAAATAGAGCTAGTCTAATTTATTCATGGTGTATTTTATTGTATTCAACAGAGTAGAACATTATTTTGCTCTGTTGAGTTATAACCCCCTACTCATAGAGGTAGCTTTTGATTTCAGTTCCATTGCCTTGGGCGAACATGGCTGAGGACCCACAAGGCTGTGTCAGATGCTGATTGATTCATTTGAAACTGGAAGATAATAGAAACTGCTCAAATTGACTGCAAGAAAAAGAAATGTGAATTGGGACATTAGGCAAATTACAAAGCAGCTTTGTAATCTTAATTTTAAGAATTACTCCAACATGAGAAACACAAGGATTTTAATTCAAAATTTTCACATAAGCTTACTAGCGTCCATTACAATTTATCTGTTGGATTACACTGTCTAAATTTCGTGGAGATTAGAGACTATATGAAGCCTATAAAACTGAAAGTTAAAAAGGCATGTTCTAGACATTCATTTATCATTTATTCATTCAAGAAGCTCAGTTTCTTTGGTGCTCAGCACGGGTTTCTCAAGTAGCAGAGGGACCTCATTTAACACACTCTGTTCTTACAGTCTTTTTAGTAAGATAGTGTGGATTTAAGCCCTCAAAGTTTAGATAATGGCATTAAGGGAACAGAAGAGGAGCAGTCCCTGAGTGGCCACAAGTGCAAGTGACAGGGATCTGAGCCCCCTGTGGCACAGAGCCAGGCTGGGTGTGCAGCTGTAGGAGCTGCCTGCAGCAAACACCCCGTCTGGTGGATGTGGAAACAACACAAACACACCTCCACCTCTAAACACTGAGTAAAGGAAGGGAAATTGCCCAGCTCTGTCCTGCTCCCAGCCTGAACCTCCCCCAGGCATGGAAGAGGTCAGTGCTCCCAAAAAGCCTCCCCAGGGAGCAGTGGGAAAGGACAGCTGGGCATAAAGACATCCCCTCCTTTCCAGGGTGCCTGTCTGTGAGACAGAGCTCATTCTCACGGCATTTTAACATCAGGTTTGGTACCACTACACAGCACTTCAGAAAATTAACTAAAACTGGAATCTAACAGGAAAGGAAACATAAAGACTATCACAAATAAAGTCTGAAGCACTGACAAGGCACAGTCATTGTTTTCTTGAATTCTATTGAATTGTAGATTTCTGCTTTGAAGATTTTGTTTAACTTGACAGATAATGCATACACCACTATGAAAGGTGGAAAACAGACACAAGATAAAATGTAAATTGTCTTTTATGACAGTTTATTACCTAGAAGTCCATTATTTGGAGAACAAATTTAAAATAAAAACTTACATTTTTAACTGAAATAAATACTCGTACAGAAAACATAAAAACTACTTACAAGTTGAAGCGGCTGACACCATTATTCATATTTGTCTTACAGCTGAAAAGTACATGAATATTGATAGGAATAACATCTGCCATGCAGATACTCAAAATAACACTACTCACTGCAGATTCCCAAATTTGTCATATCCTGGGTCCCCTGTGATGCTTGAAGAGTAGAATATGTAGAATGATAGTAAAGCATTAAGGGAGACAAGGAATTTGCTCTTCATACACAAATGTGCATTTATTTTGGCTTTCCTATTCAAAAGGAGTAATGTACATAGGCTGTTTCTCTGTGCTGTGGTTGAGGGCAGTTCAGACCCCAAGCACAGGGAACCCTCTGATTCCTTGGCTTTCCCTGAGGAGAGTTTTGCAGCCTTGGACTAAGCAAAATCAGAATCTTAGCTCTTGCTAAGGCATTCTCACTCATTAATGATTATCACAGAGCAGTTTGGGTTGGATGGCACCTCCAAGACCATCTCTTTCCAATCCTTCTGCCATGGGCAGGGACACTTTCCACTAGACCAGGATAAACTTGTCCAACCTGGCCTTGGACCCTTCCAGGGATGGGGCAGCCAAGCTTCTCTGGGCACCCTGTGCCACAGCCTCACCCCCTCACAAAGAAGAATATCTTCCTTTTACCTAGTCCAGTTTCAACCTCCTGGCCTATGAAGTTTATGTAGGACATTGGCAGTTCTCTGAGCCACCTGGGCCTGGATGAACTGCATCACATTTCTGGGATGTGTTTGCATCCCATTTCTGGATCTGGGCTGACTGTTAAGTCAGAAACCCTGCTGCAGACTTTGCCTGTAATGCACACTAAACTCCACAGTCTTTCTGTCCTGAGAACATTTCTGTACTGATAAGATAATTTAAGATACTTGTTTTTTTAAAGGTTTTGTGGTTTTTATTTTAAATTCAGATGTCTGAGTCCTTTTAAACCGTGGATATGTTTCAAGGCTTTGTGCTATCAGCAGTCTCCTCCTTTGTTCTTTTCTAGCATTTGCCAATTTACAGCCACCTCCTTTCTCCCCTTTGCTCTGCAATCAAGGCACCACTATTAGGTTTCTTTTCTACCAGCTAATGCAGCTGCTCTAAGGTAGGCAGTTATGTTTACATTTTTTATCTGCTCTATGACCCTTTTGCTTCACTGCCATAGAAGGAGCTCTTGGACATTTCCATGGGACAAAAACCGAAATGCAGGTGAATTGATCTAAAGAATTTCCAGAGATTTTTTTGGCACTATTTTTTACACATTTACAATATTTTTATGTGTAATACAACTTATAATTGGCATACATTAAGCCAACACCTACTTAGCATACATTACTTTGTGTTTTAACACAAATATTAAAAATTGCCTTCTAGATGCACCATAAGTAATTCTTAAACTTTGTTTACACCCCACTGATGTCTGAATAGCCCATGGTTTTAAACACAGCACTGTACCTGTGGCCTGACAACTTGCAAATTAAAGTGCAGAGTCCTTTTGCTGCACTGTCAGGGGAGGAAAAGCACACTCCAGATGCTTGAATGAGCAGTACAAATACTCTGCTCCTCTGGCCCTTGCTCAGGAGCTACAGCTTTAGGGCCAAAACCAAACAGCCATAAAATTCTGAGAAAACAAAAATAATTTCCTGGAGCCATAGCCCCTAACCCATATGGGAAACTATTTGTAGCTATGGTTGACTTGAATTTGTTCAAATGCACCTCCAGCCTGTGAGCTGAGGAACAACAGAGCAGCCCATGGTTTTTAGCTCCTTGTGCCAATTATACTGACACCATTATCCAAGGACAGGATGAAAAATAGGAACTGTAGGCACCAAAAATAGGCCAAATATTGAATTTGAATAGTGCTCTGTGATTCACAGCCTTGATCTTACAAATGGTTTCACGGAATCTTTTTAGTCATTACAGTCATATTTCCCCATTTTAACTCTCCTAAAATGTGTTGTAAGGGCATGATTTTTCTATTCATGATGGTGTAAAAACTCCACCATTTGATTATTAAAAAAACCTAGGAGCTTCTGAGTCAATGACAAAATGTCCTATTTTTTGTGTCATTTTAAGATATTCATACAATTATACATTAACATTAGAAAAAAGGAAAACACGAATCATAATTGAAGGAGAAGACAGTAAGCAGAAATTTAATTTAGCTTTTGGAAGAGCTTATTCCATACTTTGAGATTAGTGAGGATTCACTGCTACACAAACTTTCTTCCTGCTGGGGAATTTTCCAATGTACCAGAAATAAAACACCTGTTAGTGATGATCTTATTTTCAAGATTTGGGTGATCTTTCAATCCTCCTTTTTCTTGCTCTGTATAATTAGGGAATGGAGAGGCAGGAGGCAGAGACTTAAGGCAGGGTGGTTGAGCTGCAGGCAGTTTCTGTAAGGCCTCCCAGTACAAATAGGGAAATGTTAAATAGGGAGCATGCAAAAGTAATGAAAATTCTGTAAGGATGGCTCTCTGAAATGTAACAATATACATTTATCTTGGGGAGGGATGAATCGGGGCTTAGAAAATCTTGCAGGCAGAATGAGAAGCAGCAAAGGTCCCCAAGGTGACCAGCATTAAACAACAGCTTATTTATGTTCTGTTCTCCCACACAATGCATTGAATTGAAACACCCTGAGAATTTTGATAGCAGCAACTGAACCTGAGTAAGAGTTGGTGATGCTGTGCTGGGTGAGATGGACCCAGCAGTGGGGACTGCCAGGCCCATGTTACTGTTAGCTCAGGGAATCTCTACACTGAGTTTCACTCATTTCACAACAGAGACATTTCTGTACAATGCATGGCTATTTCTGATGGAAATCTTTATTCTGAATATATGAATATATCTACAGAAATTATGGACAGAAATGAGAATATAAAGTGCCCAAGTGATGGCCATAATTACAGAAAAAATGTATTATTAAAAAACCCCAAACTATTCCCTTTATGGACTTGTACCACACTGCTTAAAGAACTTCAGTACAGAAATGCTACTTTCCACACACCTCATCTAAATGGTAGTTATGTCATGCAGAAACCCTCTGCAGAGATAAGAGATATGCACATTTTCCTGTCTATCAAATGGCTACTCCTTGAGTCAACTTCCTTAGTTCAAATAGGAGTTTGCTCATCTGCAAAACTTGAACTGCACAGCTAAGTGCTAAGTAGAACTAAAATACAAAAAATAATTAGGAGTAAACAAATTCCAAAGTTGACTTCTTTCATGGCAAAGGGCAGAGTGCTGGATTAAATCTGACAAATCTCATCCTTAATCCCATTTCTCTCTAACCCACATTATTCTACCAATATTGATAGAGAGAGCATCCTGAATGACATGCTTATCAGAGAGATTAGGTAGTGTCTGTGAACCTTTCTGCTGAAGGGTAAATGTCACCATGGGCTATTATTTGCATAATACATGAGGAAATGGAAAGTTAGAGCTTCTTCAGATGTTTTCAGAAATGGATTTTTTTTTCTGCTATCCATGTCTTGATTTAAATGTCTAAATATCCAGCATAAATGGTCATAAACATTAATCACTATGCAATTAACACCTGTTCTTGTTTCCAACCATACATACTGTAAATTAGAAATGTTCTTGTAGTAGTAAGCAGCAATGTTGTCAATTCTGATCTTTGTAGGTTTTACATTACAATGAAGCTGAAGATTTTAATTAACATGGAGATTCCTAAAAAAATTGAAAGGGGATCTCTCATTTCACTTTTACCTATTAATATCTGTCCACCTGGCAAAAGCTTCAAGGAAACATACTGCAAAACTGAAAAGCTGGAAAACCAAACAGTCTCAAGCTGTGACAGCCTAAAAAATGATGAAAAATATCTGTTCAACATAATGTATAGAAGAAGTTTCAAACCACAATTATACAGCAAGATTTTCAACCCAAACCTGACTAAAATAGAAGACTGCATGTAAATGTGTGTAAAGTTGGTAAATGAAAGCTCTGGTGCATATGCAGAGACACTCTAAACCACAGTCTGGGCAATTTATAGCTGGAGATATCGGTCTGTTCTACTCAGTGCAGGCTGGTGCAGGGAGCAGGGAAAGGGATGGCAGCACACTAAGACTTTGACCCTCTTTTGCTACTTTGCTGGACAAATACCAGATTTGAGGTCCACTAGCTGCCCATGAAGGCAATCTGCCTATTCCTGCCCCTTACAGGCCCCATTTTGCCCTGTTATTCTGTTCCCTAACCCCTGTGTGTCTGACGGCAGCGCCGCGGGAGCTGCGCGCTCCCGGCAGTGCTGGCTGTGGGCACTCGTGGTCTCCCAGCCACAGCACTTGCTCTGTGCCTCTCAGAGTTATTGCCTCTGCCAAGGCTTGTTGAACCACGAGATGCTGTGATCACCACGATCCATCTGCACCACCAGCCACGAGGCAGGTGAGGTCACAGCCTCCTACCAGGGGTGCTGCAGGATGTGTGTGCACAACAGCAGTGATGGAGGCAGGGTGGGCTCTGTGTCACTTCTTAGCAGCACAAGAGGCAGGAGCAGGGAAAAAACAGAGGAATGTATTTCATAGCACCACTAAGAGCAGCAGAGATCATTGGTGTTTCTCCATTTCAGAATGGCTCTTAACATGTTTTCATGTAGAGGAGAGAAAATTATTTTCACACCACTTTTCCACAGTCTTGTCCTGAATGCTCCAAGTGTACCTAAATTCCCTGCAGGAATTGCCTTTCCCCCTTCCCACCCCAGCACAAGCAGAACCTTCCACCCTCCTGCAACTGTACAGATATTTTTGTAACATGAGAGCTGTATAAATGTTTTGTACAAGGGCAGGAGTGCAGCTGCAGGCAAAAGGACAAGTCAGCTTCCCTCCTGCTTGTTCATCCTAAATAAACATGGCAAGTGGCTCCAGCCCCTGGAAAGAGGGAGGCTGATGAGGTGTGTTTGCTAGAGCTGAGTGGTAAATGTCTGTCCACACCTACAGCAGCCACAGGCAACGATGGCTCTCATATAATTATACAAAGGCTCCTTATTTTGTAATAATCAAGTGAGACATGAAGCAAGTAGTGCCACAAGCAAAACAACAAAATAAACACTGCCACGTTGACCAAGAGCAATGGCTGGGTTTGCTTGAGTGCACACTGCACAAACTTATTGGAATGGACCTTGACCATTTGATTACTCCTTTTTAAACAACTCCCTAGGCCATGCTAAGACAAACTGTGAGGCTGTGTTTTGCAGGACAGTTTCCCCACAGGAACATAAGATGGTCTTGCCTATAGAAATAGCCAATTAAAAGGTTTGGGTGATTTTTCTTTTTTAATTAAAGGAAAAAAATTTAGCGTGACACAGAAGACAGGGTTTCTTGTGAGAGTGTAGCAAGAGTTATAGCAATGATAAAAAGGCAGGAGGGATTCATTCCCATAGCCAGAAACAGAAATAAAACCAACAAATAAATAAATGAAAAGGCCCAGAAACCTTCAAGGTCTGTGACATTAATAGTAGAGTTGCTCATTGTGATCCAAGTGCATGCAACAGGATGAAGGCACATTAATATACTCCAAAACATAAAAGTATAACATGCACTGAGGTTTTCCCAATGGTAGGATAGCTCGAGGTGAGAAACTTATGATCTGAGACCTACAGATCATCTTGGTCAGGCTAATTCTCTGGATTTTAATCCTGTTCACCAATTTGCTATAGACCAAATGGTGAGATGATTATTCACATTTTGAAACCATACAGATATTTCCAAAAGAAGGAAATCCATATAATTGCACATTCGCAGTATTGCAAATTATGATTTTGGAATAATTTGGAGAAGCTGTTTCCAAGCATCTCAAATCACTCTGAATTCTAATCATGTAGCCAAGTATACATCTGTCACATGCAAATGAAATATAGTCACTCTTAATTCTATTGTCTGTGTCTTATGGAAATGTTCAGTTGTGTCACCTCTCGATTTGGAACTGTACCTGATACATTTTTCTGATATGACAGTGAGCCACTGAAAATTGCTCTGAGAATTGTTTTGTCAAACAGTTTGTCAATCATGATGATGGTTTTTCCCCTCCAAAGCTGAGGATGATTTCAAAGTATACTTGGCATGTTTAGAAATTAAACTACATGTGCTGAATATGGTAATTGTGGGACACACATGAAACTAATTTTAACAATATCAACTTCAGCAGTATTTATTAACAAGATATGTCTGATGCAGGAAAGAAATTAACTTTTATTTAAAAATTAATGGAATGCTCCATAGAGTGCAGAGCTTTCCTCAAGCAGAGCTAAGATTTCCCTTTTTGTCTTTTACATGAATCGATTGTTCCCTTGTGTTGCTGTCCATGTTTTCTCACCAAGTACACGATTTTGCAGAAGTTCAGAACGAGTATTTCTGTGGTTCCTCCATTCACCATTGTACTACAGCTGTTCAGCAGGAGCCTGCTCACATTCTCACCCTCTGGCAGGTGCTGCCCTCCAGCTGCCCAGCAGTTTCACTCCTTACACCTTCACTCCTCTAACTCACAAGCTTCAGGTGTCAGTGGCTCTTTTGTTTGATTTGGGTTTAAGAACTGATCATAATAAATATATAGGAAATAACATAAATATAACATATTAAAAAAAAAAAATAAATTACAATATCCTCTTCCAGAAGGGGAGAAATTTATTTTTCCTAATTTGATTTGAACTAGTGCTTATCTTATTCAGATGTTTCTGAATACCTGCTACAGAGCATTTTCAATGCCCCCTTACCACTAAACAATCTGGCCTCTTCCTTCTCTGCTTTCTCTATTTACTTGATTTGCCCTATGTCTTGGCACTAGAAATGAGCTACTGATACTGGATTTTTCAGAGTCTTTCTTATTACTTTCTGACTTTCTCATTAATACACAGATAAATTGAGATCAGAAGTGGTCTTTGGTTGAGCTCCCCAGTAACTTTAAAGGTGCTGTTGGCAGTGCAGTGACAGCCACTGCAGGAACTGTTGTCAAAAGGAGCATTTCTTATTCGATTTCCTTCTTGACGTAGTAAGGACTGACAGTGGAGAGAATTCACTTTGCTTACAAAATTGATTAGTTTGGAAACAATCACTTGTGTAATTAAGATAGGTCAGGCCAAGTTTCTTTATAAATAATTCATCAGGAAACTACTCTATAAAAAGCTAGAGAAATGTCACTCCAGGTGCACTCTTTTAAACTATTTCTGTATAAATCAATTAAGGTGTTTTATTTTGACACCCAGTGTCAGTATTTACAAAACTTGGATAGACAAGTCCATCCCTGCAGCATGCATTTGCAAATAACTTTACTCATTAATGTTTAATTAAGACAGAGGAAAACTGTCCTTGATATTTTGCTGCAATTAGTGCTCTCTATACCCCACTGACTTTCCATGATGAATTACTTTTCAAATGCAAAGTGAAGTGATTAAATAAAGCTGAAGATTCTCCAGCCACTGCACATTGCCCACCCTACACTTTTAAGCAGATACAAATTGTACTGCTCAGCTGCAGCTGATAAGCATTTGATAAAGCTGTTACAAACCACACTAACCATCTAAATGGGAAAAAAGAATGTTTTTTACATTCTTTCCAAACCCAAACTCTTAACTGTGGTTTCAAAGTCCTGTAAATCTGCTTGATATGGAAAGAATAAATGTCCAAATTCAGAGAATATCCCAAAGGACTTACCCCTTTATTTATTTTTTTAAAATTTAAATCAAAATTCTTTCACTTTTATGCATTGGTAAACTAAGGGACAGTATTCTTATTTTCCTGGTATAACCACCATTAAAAATAGCTCAGATGTTTGAAAAACTGCATTTTAGTTCCACTACAGTTTTTATCATCAGGAATATTTCTCAGACTGAAATAGGGTAAAATGCCAGTAAAACCTTTCAGCAGTGAGATGTGCAATATTTTGCTCCAGATGCCCTGAAATACAGGCTTTTGAAAACAAATCCCTGCCCTGACTGGAGCCCCTGACAAGATACCAATGCCCTAGGGCAGAAAAAATACAGTGGCTAAAACCTTTTCCTTATGCACAGAACCTTGATAGAAATTAAACCAACTTCCAAAACATTCCAATTTTAATGTAAAAATAATAAAATCTCTCCTTTTTTTTTTTTTTTTCCTGGCTCTAATTAAACTATAATAGTTTCTCTCATGACATTTTAACTTTTCCTCTTCCAGACCTAGAGATAGCTTGGAAAGCTGGAGAAAAATCCCCCATCAAACTGGGGACAGAAGCAGCTGGAGGAAGGGACCTCCAGAGGAGGAGAGGAAAAGAATGACAGTGATAAAGGGATACAAGGGATTATTTCAGAAACTGGACTTATGCTTTAACTGTGCCTTGGGATCAAAGTTCTTTCAGCAGAATGAACACCTAAGCCAAGGTCTTAACTCAGAAGGTTTCCCTGTAAGAGGATGGATTGCTCCATGAGAGAGGCCCTGATGCCCTCCAAGATGTGTTGGGAATTATTCCTGGTAACCTCCCTGGGTGCACAGGAGAATGCACACACTGTGTGGATTTAAATAGAAGTGATTTAAACACACACAAACAAAAGTCACATATGGTGTTGATAAAGCTTAACCATGTCAGCCAACTGCTTAGTCAAGGCTGTTTTGTCACTTATTTTATGGCCAGACTGTATTGGGAATAAAGTACAGAGATGGTGATGATTTCATGTTCTGACAATTCAGAAAGGTGCTACAGAAATCATGGAGGATGAGGAGAGTTCTTCACATCCACCCACGGGTCACCCTTTGTTTATTAAGGTATCAACCCCTCTCAGCCAGAGACAAAGCAGCTGAACTCAACCCAAAGGCCACCAGGGCCCATTTGTTGATTCCCAGCCTCTCTGGGACAGGCTGCCACTGTCACACCTGTCTGTATTGTCTGTGGTAATGCTGAAACACAAGTTTTGCCTCCTGCAACGAGATAAAAAGGCTGTAATATTTAGGCTGGGCACTATGGATTTAAAGAGACCTGATTTAAAGAGCTGAATAAATTCTTTCATCTAGGATTTATTTGTGTGGTGAGAGCTTGCCTTGGGCAGGGAAGGTCAGAAGCAAACCTTTGATCTGTTTGGACTCTATCTGTATCCTGTCATAGGCTTAATTTGATGTAAGGAGTGTCTCAGGCTTAGGGCCCCTTTACAGGAATAAGTCAAATTCCTACACAGCCCACGGACAGGCAGCCTCCCACATTTGCCCCTCCCAAAAAAATCATGCAGGATATATCTGTATGTAGCTGAAGCAGTAGAAGAAAGACGGGTCAAACTCATAGGAATTTAAAAAAATAATAAATAAATTAAAAATGCAGCAAACAATAGTTGGAGAGGCACTAGAAACCAAATTAATGGGAGAGAGAACCAGAGTTACGAATAGTGATCTTGTCCAGTAAAGTGAGACTTGACAAGGAACAGCTGATCCTATTTTGCACTTGGGTAGGATGCTTCTCCTCGAGTGCCCTCCTCAACCAAAAATGTACCAATGAAACGAAATCTGACCGAAGGCCTTTCCACTGAAATGAACATACCTCGCACTGCAGAACTCGGGACAGCTCTTACATAACACACCAAAATATGTGCTTAGACTTTCTTATGCTCTTAAGCAGCTTTTTTTTCTATTTTTTTTCCCTGAGTGCACATTACATCATAGAGAAATTGGTAGGCAGCACAGAGAGGGATGTCAGATGAATAAAAACCCTCATGTTTGTCTTTGTTCCCAAAGTAGCAACATGATTTAATGCCACAGAGAGTCAGTAAACCAGTTTCTTACTCTCTGAGAGCTAGAAATTTCAACCAATGTCACAGGGCTCTCTGCACTGACCTACCCCATAGCTCAGGAGGAGCATGTGACTAAAACCCCCTGTCCATTTTCTTATTTCAGCACTCCACAGTGCTCAGCACATTTTGGTATGAATCTGTGAAGCAGAGGGATTACAAGAAAGCTGTGAAACATTTATCTCAATTTTTGTGCACCTGCATAAGTGTACTTATGAAGCCACTCTGCAGCCACAGTAGAAACATTCCTAAATCTGCTGTGCAAGTGTGAGAACAGCATAAATACCTACATGTGCTACCCACAGCATTAAATATGGCTTTGCTACTTCTGCTCCCAGGAAAGGGGATCCTTTGCTCTCCTGCCCCACTGTATGCCAGCTCAGCAGCCTAACCACCTCTGCTTTTTGGGTGCCTGAACTTCAGACACTTTTACTGATTTCCTCTGTGACCAGTCTTAAAAGGTGAAAGCCAGAAATTTTGCCAGGCCAGGACTTTTAAATTCCACATATAAATGAGAAGTATCTGTTCTTATGTCTACTTCTAGTCTGTGCTCATTATCAATGAAAAGGCTAGTAAATATCATAATGGCAAATTCTAGGGGAGAGATGCAAATTCAAAAATAATAGTTCTACCATTTTCTAAATATTGAGTCATACAGAAATAACTTTGAGAAAGTGCCATTTCTCTGCAGAAATTAACTCATCCGTGTAATCTGTTTTAATTTCTCTGCCCCTCACCTGTCACCTGCTCATCTGTTCTTCTGCCTCCCTTTCCAGAAGACCAATTCTCATTCTGACTAATTGCTGCTAATGATTCTTACCTCAGGATACCCCAAAGCACACATATTGTCCTGGTCCTCCACATCACCAATTCTTAAACTAAGCCACTGACTGGATCATTCAGGGGAGAAAGATAAAACCACGTCTGTGCTGACAAGTTCTCGGCCCAACATAACTTGGAAAAGTTGAAATATAATAAACCCCTAGGGAAGTCTGTGTGTGGGGAAATCTGACAGACCTTTAACTGCAGCAGCCCTTCTGGGTGCCACTTATAATAACAATTCAAAGACCTTGAGCTATCAAGCAGGTTTACTGATGGAGAACTCTTATCAAAGTTCCTGCTGTTAGTTCTGACACATCCACCACACATGGCTGCACACGGTTACACTCACATTCACTCAAGTACACAAGACATGTCTATTCCTAAGCCCCTAGGACTTTGAAACAGTAATGTTTTAATTGCAAAGATGCTGAGGAGTGACTAATACCTGATGGTGAAAGTTTTCTCATACTAATGGAGCCTTTGCTATGATCTGAAGAGCAAGCTCAGATTATGGTCAGTAGATAAACAGTCCCTCCAATGACCCTGGATGAGGGGCTTGGCAGCCTAGAGATGCTTTTCCCCTCTGATGTGGGATTTGTTTCACCTGTTTGTGCAATCAGGTGGATGCTGAACTGCTAATGAATCACACCAGCCAGCCCTTGGGGGGGAGCTCCACTGCTCCAAGCACAAGCAACTGCAGTTCTGCTGGCAAACTGGGACACTGAGTCAAGGCACTTTCTGCAAACCTGGAATTATTAGCACATGAGCAGCCACTTCAGTGCTACATCAACATAAAATGCTGCCATTCTTGCTTGGTAGAATGTTTCTCTGTTTGGAGCAATTGTGAAGGAAAATATCATGTCTAATATTGACATTGATTGTATTGACAGTGCTGTTCACCAAGGGACAGAGGAGAATAAGCACAGGCACTGGACATGCCATGCAGGCAGTGGGGCTACACTGCTTCAGAGAACAAGAGCATCCTGAATCACATTTCTGCTTTGAATTGCCCATTAGAAAAGCATCTCTCCACTGGCTGCATTTATTCATGATTTATGAAAATAATAATTTAAAGTAGAAAAAGTAATAATATGAGATCAGTATTGAGAGTGATTTACAGACTCTTAAAAACACAAGCCTTGAGAGCTGTCTGCACAGTTGTTGAGGTCTCTCCCATGTCTCATGGGATGTCTTTCCCATGAGCAGCAGACACTTACACACATCACTTAGAAAGCACAGATATAACTGCAGCAAGGGGAAAAACCAAACCAAACCAAAACCCCCTGAGAATTCCCCTGACTGGAACCAGGAGCCAACGTTCTCTGAGGCTTTCAACAAATAATTCAATACCCAAAGTATTGGCTAATATATCACGGATGTCTTCATAGTTTTGACTAGAAATTCACTCAGGCAAGGATTGCAGGAATTTTCCATCTCCTTATGTATTAAAACAAACATATTTATAATTTCTTTCTGACCTCATGAAACTAAGTTTTTGTGTAAACTCAATATCTCCAGCACAAGACCACGAGCAGTAAAATGGGATACTGTGAACCAAGATCCACGTTCTGTGTTCAGATCAGGCACTCAGCTCTACAAGGCTCTCCAGCATGTTCCAGCTGATTAAATAAAATATTTAATAATAACCTGCTGTTTATATCCACCTCTTCATGGACACTTTTAGAAAATAGTCTCATCAGGAATAGATACTGAATAATTGTTGTCTTGATAAATCAAAATTATTATCATCAGAGAGCAAATCACATTAGAAAATTCAAGATAAATATTGGCTGAGAACTTCAGAAAAGTACATTCTATTTATCTCCTATAAGTAGGCAGAATTCTCTCTAATAATTCAAAACAAATAACTATATATCTAAGCATGCATTAAAATCAACTATTGCTCCTTTGAATTGTTCACAGACCTTTCATTGAATGTACATTTCAAACCATTTATCCTTAAAAGTGCTAAATCAAAAAGAGTTTACAGGATCTAATGCAGTTGAAGAATACAAGTGGAACTATTTTGTTCATGAGTCCCATTGCCACCAAACAGCAAAGAGCTGTAGAGATGGCAAAATGAAAAATAAATTTGTATCAAGTGACTACACAGTTCCAATTCCCACTGTATGGCTGGTGAACCAAGAAATACCCAAGTGCCCTGCCCAGTTTATCTGCAGTTTTTGCTGGGACTGCACACTGAGTTGATATTTCCTGAGTTCTATATACTTAAATGAAAGACCTCTCAGTTTTGAAGCAGCACATCTTGGAAATTTAAGTCTCTCCTCTTACATATTTTACTTTTCCTATACCAAAGTTATTTTTAGAGTTTTTCCTCCTGTTTTTGTTATGATGAGAAGCAACACCTCAGAGAAAGTGAAGTCTATTCAATAAGATCCTGATGCCTGTGACATTTTTGACAAGTTGATTTTTTGAACACTCTGAATGAAGCCCTTGTTTTGGCTGGTATTTATTTTTATGTTTTCTATTAATAGACTATCTTCCATCTCATTTGTCTTTCAAGATTCTGTATGTTTGTGGCTTTTTAATGTCTTTCCCTGTCAGAAATGCTTTGACTGACACACAGCCACTGTCTAAAAAACAACAGAATTCTGTCTCAAGGTGTCATGCTTTTCTTCTTATGGAAAATCCACCCAGGGATGTGATCAGCAGTTCTTATTTATAGGAGAGTTTTTTGGAACTCATTATTAAAAATTGTATGCATATTTTATGGAGATTTTCCTCTTTGTTCCATTTTGTAACTCCAACTGAAACAGGCTGAACTGCTTCAGAAATAAAGTGAACATGAAGGAAATCCTTTCAAATCTATTCAGTACATTCAAATCCATTAGACAGAACAGCTCTCACTTGAAAAAAGAATTTAAAATTAAAAAGAATTACTCAGAGAAATACATTGAAACATTAAGCATCATGACTTCCCCTTTGCAACTCTTATCAAGTCCCAAGTCTCCATTTCTCTTAGGATGAGATATATTTTATTATTTGTGAAGTTAGGTATCAACTATCTTTTGATTATATTTTTGATCATAAGTATTAGGAAGACTTCCTTCCTGAATGCTGGGAAATTTAAGGAACAACAGAAATAAAAAAAAAAACCCAAGCACAAACATTTTCTTCAGAAAATTCCTGTGTTTTGCACTTGTAAACTGAAATCCTTGAACAAATGGTTTTAGGGCACTCTGATGTAACTGCTGTGTAGTACTGCACTGCCTTCCTTCTGCCTGAGGGTCTCATGTCATTAGCCTGTGCTCCTCTTCCCCTTCACTAAGAGCTTCCACTCAGCTCCTTGCTGCCTTTTTAATTGTGCAGCCTCTTTCTGCAGCTCCCAGGATCTGCTGCAGGCTAATACCCTCAGATAACTGCAGCAGCAAAATAGTTCCAATGGGCACCCTTAAAAGTTTTCTTTCACTCCTCAGTAAGTCATAACCAGTTACTGGTGTTGCTCGTTAAAAGTACAAGGAATATCTCCTCATTATGGCTGCAGCTTATCTCACATTGAATAGGTTAAAGGAAACTTTGCAAAACTCACACTGGATTTTAATTGAAATAATACAATTAATCTTGTCAGTGGAAACAAACACAACCTCTGATTTTCCCATTTGAATTGATTCTATCACTTGAGGAGAAAAATATTTACATAAATATTTTAACACAAAACTGTCAATTCCATATGTCATGTCCATGGTTATTCTTTGAAGTTATTAGAAGTCTGAAATGGCTTCCTACTGAATCACTGCATGGCTTGTTGCCATGAGTCAGTTTAACATCTCAGCACTGCACAGGAGTGAAATAGTGAGTGCTTTCTTCCTTTTATACTTCAGGTTGATTTATTGAATAAACATATACATAATGTTTATTTGACATTGTGAGTAGTCACAATTATCACTGCTCTGCAGTTCAAAATAATTGTCAGCAATGAATAATAGCTGAGATCTATTGCATTCCTGTCCCAAGGGACTGCCAGAGACGTTGTGTTCAGTCACACACATTGCTCAGTTTGCTAGGTACTCACTTTAAAGCAGATAAAAGTACATTTAAGAATGCTGCAGACTCTTTATTTTGAAACTTTTGTTGTGTATTTGCACAGCTACCCCATTGCAACCCTTCTGTCAAGCCCACAAAGACCCTGCAATGCAGAATGGACCTGAATGTCTCAGATAGCTACATGCTGTGAGTGAAGCAGCACACCACAGCCTGCAGAGCTAATTCCCAGCTTAGCCATGCATTTCCTGGGACAAGGCACGGCAAACCTTTCTGCACAACAGAGACCTGGCACACTCTCTCCTTTACAAGAGTAATAATGTTGGAAGTGAGAAGCAGGACCTTGAACCTGTATTTTCTGGGGTGGGGTCTGATGCAGTTTTTAGGCAGCATTTAAAGAAAACCATCTCCCTTCACAGTGGAGAGACCCCTCTTACCCCCAGCATCCTTCAGGTTCCCCAAACTTCTGAACTAGGTGCTAATCAACTCCATTTCCCAGCAGATCAACTGTTTTGAAGCAGACTGCTTAAGCAGGAGAAAACCACCCCTTTAGGCAAGATATTGCTGGACATGGGCTGTTTGTTTGGGTTTCTTATTTTATTCAAAATCATTAAACAGTGGCCACTGTCTTTGAAGAGGGGATGTCTCTCTCATTCCCCATTTCCTAGGAGATGTCACAGCTGTGACAAGGAGGAGTTTATAATGCCACAGTTCGGTGCCTTCATAATTTATTCTCTCTGATTTTATGCTCTTTTAGTCTCCTGCTCAACCATCCACTAACAAGCAGTGATATTAGCCAATAAATCAAAGACATCTGCTTGTCACCGCCAGATGCTTGGTCACATTGCAGCCGATTATGAGACATACAAAAGGACAATTTCATGTAGAGAGCTCTGTGGAGGTGTTCCACTGATATTCTGTTTGATAGGAGACCAGCGTGAGGTGAATGTAGTATAACTCAGTAACTTTTATGCCTCCCAGCAATGGAAAAGTAAGCTGAAATAAAACTGGGAAGTAAATTAGGACCTCACCTTTATGACTATGTCATTTATGATCCTGCATCTATCTATTCCTCCAGTATGCTGGCACAAGTTAGCACAAAAATAAGTGTTTTAATTTGCCCATCCTGCATTGTGCTGGGCACAGAAAAAGCAGCTACTTTAATTTTCACAAAGGGCAGAAGAGGTGCTTAATATCAATTGTTACAAAGCACATCAATTTTTCATGTGGCTGTCTTGTAAAAAAAACTAGTCCATTAGCCTTATCAGTCATATGTACAACTAACATGCCCAGTGCACAGACACCCTGATCTCTCTTTTCCTCTCTAATTTATTATAACAAACACCATTAATGATGAGACCAGGAACTATTCTGCAGAATGGAGAAGGAAAGCAAAGCTCTTTTGCAGCAGTGCTGCTCTGGCTTTCTTCTCAAACTTTAACTTTCTACTCCAATACCTCACCACAACAGGAACTGACAAAAGATTATGGATTATTCCAATGTGCTATAAATGAAATCCATAGGAAAACCAGACAATTTGCCAAGTAAAACTTGAGTATTTCTGTATAGATGGAAAAGGATTTAAAACAAAGCGCAGCATTTACTGGTTGCTCTCTGAAGAGGAGCCCTTCTCCAAACTCTACAAGGCTGCATGGCTCTAAATTCCTGGGCCACCAGCTGAAAGAAGATTCAGCCAGGTTCTCTGTATGTCACCATGCTTCTTTTTAGTAGTTTAATCTCTATAAAATTTAGTCTTCATAAATTACCTATCTTTTTCACAGGCACCTTCGACACACACAGTGTGAATGTTACCAGGGTGTCCCCATACCAGTGCTTTTTACTCACTCATTCTGATATTTTAAAACATCAGGAGCTTTAAAAAAGGACACACTTGAGCACTGATCAGACAGGTTCGGCTCTGCAATCCTCTCTTGTACTCTGGTTTAATTTCTGCCCCTACAAATCCCAGATTTGAATGGCTGAGAATTGCTCTTACTGAACACGGGTTTAGCCTCAGGCCATGCCGGTTCTGAGCAGTGCAGTCACAAGGACAATGACATCTAGGAGAGAATTTGTCCTGTGATGTGAACACAAGCCCAGCCAGCAGCTGGCATCCAGTTAATTGGTACATTAACTACCACACCCTTCAGTGACTAGAAAATATAAGCATAGGAAAGAAGTGGTATTAATATATTTTTAAAATATTCTAATGAATCACGTTTTAAGCACAGCTCCAGCCAGAAGCATTTCATACTGAAATGACAGCCTTATCAGTAGCACACCATGAATTCTCACTATAGCAACACTAGACAAAAAAAGTCCATTTGATTTCCTGGAAGGAAGTGATTGACATGTACCTTTTGTTTTAAGAAGCACTTACCTATGGCAGTTTTCTTCCTATCTCATTGCAGATTTACATGTCAAGCCAAATGATCTGCAGGAAGGGAAGAGCAAAATTATGCACAGGCATAATACCAGGAATAAAAAAACAATAGTGTGCTTGACTGTTTTATAGAAAGTAAAGCAGATAATACAGAAAACTGCCAGGGACCATGTCTAGGTTTGATAAAACATCTGCTAGAGTCTCCAAAGGTGAGATCTGAGCTATACTGCCCTGCTTCAGATGACTGAAGTCTTATAGAACTCACCATTACCAATGAGTCTCAATTCTTTTGCATCTAGATTTTAAAAAAAATTGAGGAATCTTACAGAAGCATCCAGGAATTATGGTCTATGTCCTATTAGGATCACACTGTATAGAGCACATAAAAGAATAACTATTAAAACTCTGCTACTTTCATTACAGAACATGAGAAGCAAACCTCCCATCAAGAATTCCCCAAATGCATCTCCCCTGGCACATTCCCTCTCAAAACCGAAAATACTCCTTCTTACTATTAAATACTAAAGTTGCAGCCTCTAAGTTACCCTTGGATTTCCAAGAATGCACTTTGGAATAGACATGTAGAGATATTTAGATGGAAAGCTTCAGCTTACACCTGTTTGCTGCTTGGTCCAACATCTACAACCTTTTCTGAGAAGTGCTACCTGTCCCAGCAACTCTCATAGACAAGCACCTCACTTGCACTAAATTCTGTAATGTAAAACATGATCACATCCACCATTCTTTTTTTTTTTTTGAAAACAGTTGTCAGTGAAATGACCAGAAAAACATTCAGAGTATAAAGCTCAGTCCCATAATATAATGTATAGTTCAAAAGAATGAGTTGGTTTTAATGTGACTGATCAGTTTTGATGCTTTAACTGTCACAAAGCAAAAGAGTGTGGAAATAGTGTATAAATGAAGTGATTAAAGTTGGTAAGATGGAAACTGTACTGTAAAAAAATGTACCAATACCCAGCACAGGAGCAATAAATATTAAATAGATATAAAAAATGGTGGTCTTAAGAATGAAAGGATTAGACACAGAATGGGCTTAAGTATCTGAGAAGCCATTATGAGAAATGAGAACTGTTATCAGATGTTCCTGAAGCCCAGGATGTACCCTGCATGCGGACCACAGGGAATTATGTTCTCCTGAACCTCGAACTTTTGGGTGGGATGGGGCTGGGTGTCAACTCATCCTCCTACAGGGAGTCACAAGCTGTGGAACGTGGTTCCCTTCCTTGCTCACAAGAAGCCATAACTGTGGCTGTCCTGGTTTGAAAACTCCCCCAGGTTTTACTAAAGAGCAACTCAGGGCAGTGAATTCGCTGGGGGAGGCAAACTGGAGATACTCCTGGAATGTGTGGGTTTATTTGTGGCTTTCTAAATTACATGAAGACATTAAACATTGGTTTTCCTGAGGGTTCTTGTCAGAGAATATTTTGTGAAACTCCTCTCACTTTTCCTGGGTCACCCTTGTTTTCTGAAGATGCACCTTTTAGAATTAACAACTGATGTACAAGCTACTCACAAAATGTTTATAAAAAATTTCCTTTGTTCCTCTCAGTATATCTGACAGCTCCATCAGTAATTTGAGCACAATCTTTCCAAAATAATTATTTTCTACCAATTTGCAGCATTTTTTCAAAAGTACTAGTGGCCTCCTTTGAGTAAAGAAACAAAAATAATTTTATTTTTATTCTTGTTTGCTGAAATTAAGAGCCTTTTCATAGAGATTAAAGGGCCTTTTGAAAAGCCTAGTTCTCCACATAAAACCTCTAAATATGCTTGCTCATTAGGTACTCAAATAGCTTCCATGAACTCCATGGGACAGCAGATATATTTGAAGGCAATCTTTAAAAATGCATGAGTCATTTGGTGAAAAGGGCCAACATCAAACGAGAACTGGGATAAAGGTCTCTTCTTTTTCACCATGGTCTGAGACTTCCATTGCTATGTTGGGTTAAAGAAAATTAGGGGTTTTTTACAGGAGCTGAAGTATGCTTCAAAGAATCTGCCTTAGCTTTTGCAGCAAATTGTGATGTCATTTGTAAGCAAAGCACTTGGAATTAAATAAGATCTATTAAGGTAATAGTAAAATTCAGAGTGGGTTATTTTATTAGCCCTGGTATTCTGAACATTAGTCTTTAAGAAGGCAGCCACTTGTGCAGATCTCAAGTGATCTGTTTATGTTTGAGTTTAAGCATTTGGCCAAAGAGTCTGCAGCAGCAGGATCTGCAAAGGCTGAGGAATTACCCTAAAAGAAGACTTTAAAAGAATGAATTCAGCAGGAACATGTCCTCCTGCTGCATGGTGGGTGACTGCCAATAATTAGAGACAAAAGATAGGAATCTGTGACTTTAAAAAAGAGACCAAATATGGTTATTGTTAAATAAATCAGAGGACTGAGGTGATTTAATGGCTTTTTAATGATCCTAATGCTTTCAATTTTAATGAGTCCTTTTACACCAACTTTAATCATTTTATGAGACTGAAAAAATGTCTGCATTAGTTTGGTTTTCTGTTCAGTCCTCCACAAGCCATTATGCAGGGGTGGCTAACACACCTGCATAGTGGCTTTCAGCTTTCATAAGAGGAAGCCTAGACAATAACTGCTAACTTTATTTGGGGAAATGATATATTAGCTATCAAGATATTTCTTTTTTTTTTTTAATCAAAAGAACCATTTTACTTCAGTGCAAGAATTCACTTCTGTATACTCATTACTACTGTGAAATTGAATTAAATCTTTTCAATATTATGTACATTTAATGTAAGTTACTCTAAGTATTAAAACTAAATATGAGTTGTTGCATCTCTTAAAATTCACAGATAAAATAATTTCAAGTCAGACAAGAATCTTTCAAAGCAGAGCCTCTACAGCAGTCCAGCAGGGTCTCTCTCTTCTCTGCAGCTCCAGCAGCTGGCTCAAAACCTGGTTTCCCTTCCTGATTTCCCCTCCAGGGAAGTGCTGCTCTGGCAGAGGGAGGAGAGCAGCTCTGAGCTGGGGATAGCCAGGGCACAAAGCAGGGAAGAGGAGCCAACCCCAAGCTGCCCTAGCAGTTTATTTACCCCTGCTCAGGCAGAGGCTGCTGGATCCAGTGGTGGCAGCTGGAGGCACTGCCCTGCCCCTCAGTCACCCCACAGAGCAGAGCCCACCCTCCTTCTGCTGGCCATCCCACAGGGGTGGCTCTCCATGGCTCAGCAGGACATTATTGTTGGAAAATATTCTAAAATTCCTAATTATATTAACTTTTCCATTGTTTCCTAGATCTTTTCCCTGAGGCAAAAAGAAATTTCAATCCTAGAGAAACTTAATTTCTGGTCTTCAGTAAAGGAAACTCACAGTTGTAGTTGAGTAAACCAGTAACAAAATAAACCATTTCTTCTAAAACCTCTATTCTGAATCTCCCATTTATTGAATCCTCACTAAAGGCAAGAATATGTTCCAGTTAGGGCAATAGCACCACATCAAAATGTTACTGAGCTTCCAATTAATACAGATATAATTGTCCACCATGACTAGTAGTACTAGTATAGGTTAATTTGGGCCTTCTTCACTAGACATATACTAAAAATCAGACCTCAACCAAGTTCAAGTCACAATGGCAAGGAGCAAGAATGCAGTGGGGAAGAAATGGTGGGCAAAAAAATACTTATCTCACTGTATATTGAGATTTTTCCAGATCCCAAAGTAACCTGTACAACCATTATAAAGTTACATTGCCCCGAGTGTTTTCTTCCTAGGAGGAACCAAGAGGAGAGAGAGAGATACCAGAATAGGTGTCCTGACCCCTGCCTTTGGTTACCCATCAAACAGAGTAGGAGGTGAATTTCTCTAATGCCAAAACACATTTGAGGATACAAATATTAGGCTCACTGCTTTTTTTTCTGTTGACTTCTGGGGCTTCTAATATTTATTACTTCAAATTTTTCCAGCCATGCTGGCACAGATCTCAAGTGTTCTCTTACTCAAGGCAAGGACTTTGGTTCCATGACCTCAGGTACTGTGAATTGTACAATAAAATAATGAGTGAGACCTTTTGGGGGTTTTGTTATTGCTGGTAGTGGCAGTATTCTCAATCACTCCATGGATGCTCTTCTGTTAAGAAAATACTTGAGAAATTCTTGTCTAGTACATTTTCATGGAGTTTCACTCACTATGTATCATTCTCCTTAAATGTGTATATTATAGTTTTTAAAAGCCAGCAAAGAGTTTAGGTTGTTTCTACCTTGCATTCACTTACCAAAGCACTATCAACATCAGTCAAAAAGTTAACTAATACAGAAAATATGAAGAAAAATATTTAAGCCAATTAACATTTACACACATACTTGGATAGCTCAGAATTGATGTGTTTCTCTTCAGAGAATGTTCATGAGTATTACAAGATATACACACTCATCCAGCTATTAAAATTTCAAGTACAGCATATTAAAGTCAGTATTCATTGCCTCTAAAATAAAAAAAAAAAAAAACTAAAAATGTACTTCCAACTATACTTTGACCCCCACAACCAATTTTGGTGCAGTAATCAAAGCCTAATTTATTACGATCAGGAAATAAATAATATCTATGTATTAGAGCTATCCCAGTGAAGGACCCCAGGCTTAGTGGCAGAGGCATCAGTCTGGAAGTTGCAGCTGGAGGGGTCAGGGAACACGACCTGACAGCCCCTGTAAGGAAGGAAAGGGGCCCAGGGATGAAAGGGAGAGTACCTAAATGTGGGGAACAGCCTTGGGGAGGAGTGTGGGAAGAAAATCCATCCAACACACTGCTGGGAACCCTGGACTGGGCAGAAACACTGAGGAAGCACGATGAGAGAGACACAGCAGGGAAGTTTTGTCAGTGGGGACTGAGAAGAACAGATCTTGTCCTGAGCTAAGGAGGCTTGGCTGTGTGTGGAGCCCTGGGAGGAGTGAGAGCAGCCCTCCCTGTGTGCTGCCAGGACAGAGCTGCAGCATCTCCCAGAGCAGAGCCCTCTGCACAGTGTGACTGCTCCCAGCCCCTGCTCTTCACCACAGCCATCACAAACACTTACACCAAAACCAATTTTCTTACTTTATTAAGATCCTTGAGATGGTTTAGCCCCCAATCAGCTTTTGCTTGAGAAGACACATCAAACATTTAATTGTGGATTTAGAGCTGGTCATGAAATGACATTAAAAATTGGAGATAACAACCGACTTCAGGGGCTGAGACAATGCAGTTTAATAGTTATGATTTTATTCCATTAATTGTCTTGATAAGTAATTGACTTCAATAATTTTTTAATTTCTCCATTTCAAAAGTAACCATTTCAAAGAATCTAAACATGTGAAACTTCTTATGTGATTGCATGTTGAACTTTAAGCTGCTAGTAGGAAAAAAAAATCAAACAAAACCAAATCAAAACTGAAGAAGAAAATCAGCTAATAGCCCACAAACACTAAACCCTCCAGCATGGCCTTACAAAATAGTTTACACCTTTTTTAAGCCAATGTATTTCAAATTAAATAAAGTGTAATTATAAAGAAATAAATCTTTTTTCTATATTATCAATTTCTTGAAAAATGTGAGATATTTAGGTAGCATTATTTTTAGCTTTTACTAAGAGAAATCTCTGGAGCCTATACACTCTTTTTATATATCTTATATGTTATCCCAGATATGTAATTCCATAGTGAAAATCAGAAAGTATCATTTTCATAGTTCAATATTCACCCAAAAAGCTTCAGTGATTTGATGATATTCACCAAAATCTTTAGACACATGTGGTATTATTCAAGTACTACATGCACCTTCTTTCTTTTTTGCAGGAAGGAAATGCAAATTTCATTTTCCTAAGATATGTGTAGCAATTCTTGTTCATCTTAGCACTATCTCAGCTGTTGAAACCACAACCAAATTAAAATAGACAATTTTCCATCTGCTTTTCATATAGAAATATCTCATTTTTGAGAATACAGAAAGTATAGGAAGCTTAAAAACTTATTTATGTGACTTAATTTTGAATACTTGAATACACTCTAAATCTCTGAAAGAAGGTAATAAACACATTCTGGACAAATGCCTCTATAAATGAAACTGCAGTGAAGAAACTGGTTCATGTTAAAGGAAGAAGGGTCATTAAACAGACCTGAGGAAATAATGCAATCACTGACAACTCTGCAAGGGACTTTCTCTAAGGTACTGAAAAGCTGCAGGCTTGTTTTAGCTCTAATTTCCAAATGCATCATCATCTTCTTTACAGGTTCATGAAATCTCAAATCAGCTTTCTTCTCGAAACTCTTTTCTACCAAGACAAATGATGGCAGGCACAAAGAAAACCCTAAAAGAGTGGTACTTTGCTTTAATGTGTAACTGCACAGATCTGCTATCTCCACGTGCTCAAAGCAGGCACCAGCCCCATATAATGACATCATCAAATGTAAAGAGCCAGGTAATGCTCTCCTTGAACTACTGAACCCAATTCAGTCGTGTTCAGACACAGCAGCACTTTTCCTGCAGTGGTCTCTCCTCTATTTGCATGTCATTACACTGTTTAGTTCCATATTCTGCTTCAACATTTCACTTTATTTACAGAATTTCTTTAACCCAAACCACTTGGTTAAGTGCCACAAATGGAACTGTTTTACAGAGACATACTGCAGGATTTGTACTGGAAAAAAATATATAATCATGTCATTCCCAGAGAGTTAACCCACCAAATTAGTTTTGAAAACAGTCTCACTTAAGAGTCCAAAATTTGCATTCTGTATTTACTAGCATTGACTTAAAATATATTGTTCTGCAAGAAATCCTGGCTATAAGCTCCTTCAGATGAAGAATTCCTGAAAAGGAATGCCAAATGGATACCAAAACAAATTCCACTTTATTTCATTATTCATTTGTACCTACCACTGACACAGGAAGCACAGGAGTGCTTCAGAGGAGGTGGGCACATCCTCAGGGGTGTGGAAGTGAGCTTGCCATTCCAGCTGGGAGCATGTGGGGATCATTTGGGGTGTCCTTATAGATGGGGCCTAAATAGCTTTAAATGTCTCAATATCTGTGAGTAACTGAAAAGAAAACATTTCAGTGCAAACACAGCTGCTGTCCCGAGGACACTCCTATGTCCAGCTGCAGTTTCCTGCCCCAGGGGAGGAACCAGGCACTTACAGGAGCAGCAGAGTTCCCATTATCCCATTTCAGCACCAGGCCACTGCAGTACCACTGACCTGGTTCCTGCACACAGAAAGGTAAAACAAGTCCCTAAAATGATTTTACTAATGGACCACGGTCTCCAAACCTGTGAAATACAATCACCTCATCAATCATTCACAATAATTTTTTTTATATCTTCTCTAAAAGGCAATGAAAGAGTAGATTACCAAACTCTATATCCATCCCTCCCTTTTCTGCCTAGTACAGCATTAACAGGCCCTGACAAATGGCACCCAGCATCTCCTGAACCAGTGACACAAGTGCAGTGATAAGCCACATAAAATATTCATAAATGGAACTTTAGATGTAGGCAGATGCCCAACAAGAGCATACAAGCTTTGTCAGGAATCACTGAGAGATTGAAAGCATACTTAAAGGATTTATTAAAGCAATCAGAAGAAGCTTCTATTCAGTCACCATGATTGCAAGGAGTTTATGGCCATGTATTTAATCTCCCTGCTCTGTAACAGATAAGTTATGCTTTCTTGTGATTTGTGCACAAAGAGTTTTTTCACTCTTTTCTAGCACTATAAAGATCAGAAGTACCAGTTCTGCCTTGCTAAGCGAGGCATTAATAGGAATGCCAGCAGCAAGATGGAACAAGTAATAAATATGAAGGTTTAACATTTTAAAGATTTATATTACACAGAATATAGTCCTAGACTATGAGATAACATTATTACCTTTTGTTATATGAAGTTATAAGAGAAAAATCATTTGATGACAGGGATTTCTTTTTTCCAGGATTATATTCAGGGATACCAGATAGTGCAAATGTACCAATTTTAAACAGTTGTCTTAATAGCAATTAACCAAATGGAACACCAGAAGTTGCTAACACACATCAGTTCACCTTTTACAGAGAAGTGCATTTAAAAGGATTTTTTTCCTTCATAAAAAATAAGCTTGTGACTAAGGTCAGCTACCAGGAAAACTTAGTGAAGGGAGAGAAAAAGCAATTGCTAATTGAAACAAAAGAATAGAAGCAGGAAACTACACCAAAACTTGGGTGTATCCATACACAGAGAGCTTACACTTATGTGTATAAACCACTGCATTATCTTTACAAGACGGTTGACTTTATTCTTATTTGACACTGGTCACTATAAGCCCTGGAGAGCTGAGCTTGTTAACATAACCAAAAACTGGAAGAATATACTTTTTTCTCTCATTTTGACTTACTGCCTACTGCTTCTTGTAGTTTGCATTGACCTTTCCTCAAGGAAGTCTTAGAAACATCAGCTGTGCTCTGGAGCCATTCAGAATATTTCACATGCAAACAGAGCTGACAGACCTTGGCTTCCCCGCTGAGTTTGCAGGAACTATGGAAAAACACTTCCTTATTTTGGATCAGTTTTCTCTTCAACAAAATCAGTGTGCACATAAGCAGCTTTAAAGAGTTTATGACAGAGGACAAAAAAAGCATTGCTTCATTGGAGAGAAGAAAACGGAATGGAGGATTTGTTACAAGAGCTACACTGTTATCATCTTGTGTTTCTTTTCATAATCTGGCAGAAGCTCTGTTTCCCATTGGCAGTGGATGTCATTAACAAAAATTTCCTTCCTTTTTATTTAGAAATATGCACATGAATTTTGCATGCTTAACATAAAAGAAAGGCCTCCTCAGCCGTGGAAGGACTCTTAGTAGTAGTCATTAGTAGATAGTCAAAAATGCTGATGTTTTTATCCACTGTTTCTGTCCAGAACAAGGGCACAAAAAAAAATTTAAATGCTTAGACATAGTCTGGGGTCTTTGCCTTCATCTCACACTCTTCATGCCAATTTAATTTTAATCTAACCAGATCATGAGTTGCCCATAGTGAACTTAACATTTGTCTTTCACTCCCACTCTTTGCTACACCTTTGTTATAACTCAAAGGAAGAAAGGTCTGGTGGCCTGATCAAAGAAGGGTGTCACAACTGCTGAATTGGGCACTGGCCCAAAAGCAGTTCTTACACAGAAACTGTGAAGATTTTACATTAGGTGTAAACACTTCCCTACAGAATAATTCCAAGTATTTTACTACAAATAGTCTATACCATCTCTAAGTGTAGCAACAAGACTGAAATTTCCCCAGGTATTTAATATCATAAGAATATCAAAGCAACTCTTCTAAAAAACTTAAAGAACATAACCATTACTTTTGTTCCACTGCACTTATTTTCATGCTTCTTCATTGACACTAAAATTCAGACTGCTAAAATATTTTGCAATGTAATGTTTTTTTTTTCCCCTGACAAACCACTAGAAATAAGAACTCAATATGAATTCTTTCTTTGTCTGCTGACCCTGAGACTTTACAGTGTGTTCAATACTTGTTGTGTTCATGATGTGACATATGCACAACCATTTCCTAGTCAGGAACAAAACCACCTCTCTCCTACTCACTTCTATTCTCTTCTGGAACTGAAAAGTCTCTAAGAAATTCCAAGCTCTTAGCAATCAAGACAGCATTTCCTTTACATTCTGCTCCAACAGAAACAGAATGCACAGTGCACAAAGAGGAAAACAAAGACATGAAATGGTGGTTTGGGAAAGCTTACACTTTTGTTACTGCTATACAAATATCCCTGGGTTCTAATCATGCAATGCAGATCTGTTGTTTCAGTTTGTCTGGCACTCAAAACCCATAATTTTGTTCTAAACTTTCAAACTGAAGAAAACAAATGCAAAGAGCAAGTCAGAAGCAGTCCAAGAATTTCACAGCTTCCTTCTCAAAGTAAAAATTAATCACAATTTGCAAAATTTGTTTTGTATAAAAACATATGTAGCTGCTCTTAAGAGTTCTTGCACTAACAAAATCCACTTTCATCCACCAATCTTTTAAGAGCAGATATACAAGTGAAACCCCTGTCACTTTTAGCCACTGTCCAATGAATCCATAACTGTCCATCACCCAATGAACTTAAAAACTTTGCAAAGAAGTTGCAGGTGTTAAACTGTCTTAGAGAATATTTTACAGGTTCAGAAAAATCTCAACCTCTTTTATGTTTTAACTGTAGCCCACATTAAAAGGTTTTATTTCAAATCAGAACTCCATATCTAACAGAGAAATTGTTATATGAAGACAAATTTTCATGTTAAATGAATAATAAATTATAGGTTATGTGTCTCTTTGATTTTAGAGGATGCATAATTTACAACAATAAATAATTAACATATCAAAGGATTCTAATTTAACTGATGCCTTTAGCATCAGCACAGCCAAAGTACAAAACATTCTGTTTGGTGCTTATAATCCATATTTGTGGTGGAGATGAGTAGCTATATACAAGTAGTTACTATGTTTTCCAATACATAATTTTTGCTTATCACTTAAAAGTATTAATAAATATCAGGAAGTTCAATTTCTGACTTATGATCTGTAAGCATACTGCATCAGAGGGAAAAAAAGCAAGCATAATGAGCAGTATGCTGTTATAAACAGCATTTCAGCCAGAAATATTTAATGTAAGCTTTATTTTTAAGTGGTGTTAAGCTTTTCATTGGGTGCCTTTAAAGGAACCTTATAGATGTAGCGAAATAATAACTGTAATAGAAAATGGCTCATCTCTAGATAGAAGAAAAACAGTGTTATTTCTCTTTGGAAAACAGGTGTTAAATTTATTTTTGATACTTGTGTTCTTTAATTAGGATAGCAGCTAAGCCTTCATCGAAATTCTTCATAACAGACAAGCCCAAGGATTACCTAAAAGCACATTTTTTTCACTATTCTGTAACTGAACAGATAATTCAGCAATGTGCAGGCATGTAATTCCAGTTACTCAGGTAATGCTACTCCAAAATGGGTAATACAGACATTTCTGGAGAGAAAGCCAGGCTGGAGCAGAGGTGCTGAGAGAAGAAAGCTCTGCAAAACCCACACTCAGAGCTTACAAGGACAGCCCTGCCTGGAGAGCACCACGGGGCTACGGAGCAGGGCCTGAGGCCAGCTCAGCTCTGGAGCAGGGTGGGCTGGAGAGACACCTGGGCCTTCAGAACAGCCCCCTTGTCAGTGAGAGCAGCCATGGCTTCACCTCCAGCACACACACACACAAAGGAAATGTTTTGTCCCCAGAGGCCACAGCCAGGTCATCCTCCTGCAGCTGGACATGCTGGAGTGGTGACTGCACGTGTGGTCACCTTCAGCAGGCTGAGCCTACTGCAGGTTTGTAACCAAGCCCAACAATAATCCAGTAACTCACAGATTTGGTGGAGATGTAGTGAAAGCCTCGTGGTTTGCTTCCTTTGAGAGGGGGCTCAGCCTGAGCCATCCCCCCCTGCCCAGCCTGTTCCTGCAGTGAGCACCACTCAGACCCCCTCAGCTCTGAGCACTCCACACCCGCCCCTCCAGCCCCTGCTCCTGGAAGGGGACACTTGCCCAGCAGTGTGGGCTGTGCTGGGACAGAGCCTGCAGCCCAGAAGAGAAGAGAAGAGAATACAAGTGGGTGCAGAGAGGTGGTTTTGTTCCTGACTAGGAAATGGTTGTGCATATGTCACACTGTAAAATCAGCAGAGAAAGACACAGGTCACATTGAATTCTTATTTCTAATGTTTTTTTCAGGGAGAAACAAAAACTCCTCCTGCCCCTTCTGCTTTGTAACTTCCCACTGCACGCCTGAGAACTTCTCCACCAATATCCATCAGGAGCAAAGGAACCTATATTCTTCATCATATACAGAGGGAAGTGTGACTGAGTGGAATCCTGCATTTCTCAAAGTCCTTGAAGTTGAATATCAGCTTCTGTGAGGTCACAGGAAGAATAAAAATTGTGCAAATATTGGAAAGAAAAATCTACAGTAATATATATTAAATATGTATGTACACACATGCACAATTTGTAAAAAGTATTTGCATTGGAATTCAGAAGGCTGTCTAATAAAAGCATTTGATTCTTTTTCTTAGAGTGAGTGTTGTGGTTGGAATAAAAAATGCTCAGCTGCAAATGGCATTCAAGTGCCTGAGTTTGGGCTGAGAAAAGAGAAATCAAACAAGTGTGCAATTACAAAAAACAGATGTAATTTTCATGCCCAGGAAAATACATAAAAAGTTTTATGTTGATGTCAATAGAACAAAGATTTCATCAAAACTGTTTGCATGGAGAGCTCCTTAATTACAGCCATGATAAGGAAAGGAGCTCTGCAGTCCAGTTGTAATCACAGGAAGCCCTATGAAATGCAGTTTTAAAAGGCTGTGGTCTAACAAAAATTAGTAGCTATTTATGTTTATTTTCTAACACTCAAGCTTTGTCATTATCATGACTGAAGATCATCAGAGAGCAGTGTTAAAGAGTCTCAAACTGGCTTGTTTTCTCCTCTAAGCACATATTACTCCTGAATTTACTACATATGTATAAAAAAACAAAGTAAGCACCAGTATAGCAGGGCAAACATTTAATGAGTAAATTCCTATGCAACTATTTCAATAAATCAAAATCCCAGTGTGGTCATTTCTGCAGTTACCTACACCAGTGTTTTTCATTGCTATTTAAGAATAAGGGGTCATTAAGCACTTTGTATCTGTATAAACACCTGTATACACTAATTAAACATCTACCTTATCCCAGGTCTAATGACTGAGCAGCACGTGGCTGACAGGTTCAGGCAGCAACACAATTTGGCCTTGTAGTACAAAGGATTAATCAGGATACAAACAGCACTCAGGGCCTGACAGGAGCACTGAGAAGTCTGAAAACATTCTGGGTGTGACTTCACCAGCACTGAGAGCAAGCTGAGGGGAGTGTGTGTGTGTCTGAGGACCACAAAGCAGGCACGAGAACAGCACACATTGCTCAGTNGAGAAGAGAAGAGAATACAAGTGGGTGCAGAGAGGTGGTTTTGTTCCTGACTAGGAAATGGTTGTGCATATGTCACACTGTAAAATCAGCAGAGAAAGACACAGGTCACATTGAATTCTTATTTCTAATGTTTTTTTCAGGGAGAAACAAAAACTCCTCCTGCCCCTTCTGCTTTGTAACTTCCCACTGCACACCTGAGAACTTCTCCACCAATATCCATCAGGAGCAAAGGAACCTATATTCTTCATCATATACAGAGGGAAGTGTGACTGAGTGGAATCCTGCATTTCTCAAAGTCCTTGAAGTTGAATATCAGCTTCTGTGAGGTCACAGGAAGAATAAAAATTGTGCAAATATTGGAAAGAAAAATCTACAGTAATATATATTAAATATGTATGTACACACATGCACAATTTGTAAAAAGTATTTGCATTGGAATTCAGAAGGCTGTCTAATAAAAGCATTTGATTCTTTTTCTTAGAGTGAGTGTTGTGGTTGGAATAAAAAATGCTCAGCTGCAAATGGCATTCAAGTGCCTGAGTTTGGGCTGAGAAAAGAGAAATCAAACAAGTGTGCAATTACAAAAAACAGATGTAATTTTCATGCCCAGGAAAATACATAAAAAGTTTTATGTTGATGTCAATAGAACAAAGATTTCATCAAAACTGTTTGCATGGAGAGCTCCTTAATTACAGCCATGATAAGGAAAGGAGCTCTGCAGTCCAGTTGTAATCACAGGAAGCCCTATGAAATGCAGTTTTAAAAGGCTGTGGTCTAACAAAAATTAGTAGCTATTTATGTTTATTTTCTAACACTCAAGCTTTGTCATTATCATGACTGAAGATCATCAGAGAGCAGTGTTAAAGAGTCTCAAACTGGCTTGTTTTCTCCTCTAAGCACATATTACTCCTGAATTTACTACATATGTATAAAAAAACAAAGTAAGCACCAGTATAGCAGGGCAAACATTTAATGAGTAAATTCCTATGCAACTATTTCAATAAATCAAAATCCCAGTGTGGTCATTTCTGCAGTTACCTACACCAGTGTTTTTCATTGCTATTTAAGAATAAGGGGTCATTAAGCACTTTGTATCTGTATAAACACCTGTATACACTAATTAAACATCTACCTTATCCCAGGTCTAATGACTGAGCAGCACGTGGCTGACAGGTTCAGGCAGCAACACAATTTGGCCTTGTAGTACAAAGGATTAATCAGGATACAAACAGCACTCAGGGCCTGACAGGAGCACTGAGAAGTCTGAAAACATTCTGGGTGTGACTTCACCAGCACTGAGAGCAAGCTGAGGGGAGTGTGTGTGTGTCTGAGGACCACAAAGCAGGCACGAGAACAGCACACATTGCTCAGTAATGTGGATTTTGTTCAGGGTTTTTTAATGACCTGAGATTGGTACAATTCTCTTTCTCTGAATGGAATGAGTTCACATGCCCAGGAAACTGAGTGAGGCTGCAGGGCTGTTTCAGTGAGTTCCCCTTGCTGGAATGACAGCTCAGAGCACTCAGCTTGCCCTTTATCTTTGAAGATTCTTATTTGTCTACCATTTCACAGCAAGCAGCTCTGATGAATAGTGCAATTAACCTTTCCATTATTAAAACAATTAATTGCAAAAATTAAAGACATGACAAGGGCTAAATACTAATGCATAAATTATCAGGTTCAGGAATTGTAATTATTAATCTATGTACACTAATTGTGAAATAAACAAAGAGGACAAATTGTAATCAGAAGTCAGTGCTGGAATTGATGGTCATTTGTTTTTCTTGTAAAAAGAGAAATGCACCATTTTGCTCTTGACATACAGAATTAATCATACCAAGCCTTAAACTAGAGTATTTTTTTTCTCCTGTGAATGATGTAAGATCCAAAAATATCTAAAGTCTAGTTTTGTTTCTACAGCAATGTAAATTTACATCAAAGAAATTTACATTTCAATGTAAAAATATCTGCCTAAACTACTCCTGCAGTGAATCTCCAGTACATTTTCATTTCACATGACTATAATTCGACTAAGAATTGCAGAATTCTTGTAACAATGTCATATTCCAACGTTGCAAGATACAATATTAAAAAGACCTCTCCGATCAGACACATGGCCATATAACCTCTGATGATTAATAGCAACACTGAAGTGTTTCACCTATGCGAGGAGTTCCTACTGAAGGGTGTGTTTGGCAGGGAAGCAGCACAGATAGATCTGGTCAATAAATGATTTTTTTTTCACCTATGGAAAGTATCAACATTTCAACAGTTTCACACTCTTTCACCCAAAGACAGTCAGGGTCCCACTGCTTTGTGCCAGAAATAATGAAAAGAACATCCAACTTTGTTTATCTGTTGTTTGCTGCCCTCAAGCAGTTCCTGTATCTCCTAGGTCTCCTTCTCCCCCCATTCCCCCTAAAAATACACTTTTCCTTAGAGCAGGACCACCTTCCTTTGAGTCACTGCTTTAAAAGCAGGATTCAAGCACTGAGCAATGGTCTCATGAGATGAGGGATATTTCCTTCCTTCCATATTGTTGGTAACAGGATGCAAGTTTCTAATGGTTTCATCAATTAAAAAAAAAAAACAAACAACAAAATAACAAACTTAATCAAAATCAAAGAAATCAACAACAAAACCAACCACAACCAAAACAACCCCCCCTCCACAGAACTCCATCATGATGTAAAGGCACATTTATAAATATAATCATAAATTGTCCCTATAAAGTATCTATGCAGTAGATGCAGCCATGTTTTGATTGGGAGATCTATGAAATCCAGAAGCTGGATAATAATGATGATGTTAAAACCCACAGTGCCAGAGACTTTTAGCAGTAGAGGAAAAGCTTCCAAGAACATTCAGTGTGCTGAAGGAAGGACATTTGGCTCAGAGAAGGACAGCCCCTCACAGCTGTGGAAAGAAAAGCAGATTTTCTCCCTCAAAACCAAGTCCCAGTTCACGTAACATTTATTTTTGCAGGTCACCTTTGGTCCCACACACAACTCCAGTGTCAGTGACCAGATTAGTTGTACCTCACTGAAACCATGCTACCCACATAGGAAAAAAGAGAGAGAAATTCCTGAAGAGCTGTCAGACAATTATCAGCTGGCTCACACTTGGCCTTGCAGCTGGTCAGCTGACTCCAGAATTTCCTGTCCTGATAGCATTGTGACATGTTTAAATAATGAGTTTATAACCTAATTTTCACAATGTCAATTTCAAACCAAACAAACAGGCTTAGATATCAGATTGTTCATTGAATTTTTCAACAAGTGCCTTGTTTCACAACTGCCATGGTTTTGGCAGCAATACATTGGTGAGAAAACTGCTCAAATCATCAATCCCTTAATAAGTGTCAAGGCACAGGGGGCCATGTGTGGGATCTCCAGAACCACTCACCCCTTGGTAAGGCAGCACAACACAGTAGACAATAGCAACAAAAATCCAGGCATCCTTTTACAGTGCAGTGTATGGGACCAGTAAATGGCATTATTTTTATAATCACCTTTTCACAAGGACAATAGAGAGAACATTAATTGATTATAAATTCTCAATTATGGAACCAAAGTTCTGGCAAATCCTCTTTCATATCTCCTCATTCTTTTGATTTCTTTGTTGTCTGTACACTGTTACAAAATTTACATTTATTTATGCCAAGGATACAGCTAAAAAGGGCAATGGTACAGTACACATTCTGAAAACAGCTATATCACTCATAACAAGGTACAGCTTAGGCATATTCCCAGAGTTAATTATAAATGTTTGTGCTTGAATGTCAATGCAAGAAAACATAATCTTGTTACAATATAAAAAGTTATTATATAATGGCCTTTCCAAAAATACAGTTTACTAGAGCATGGCAGGTGGCAGACAGGAGCCTGAAAACTGTAACAAGCAATTACATTACAGAATTTTTTCCCTGCAGTTTCATTAGCTAAATTTCTTCCCATTTTAATCTGATCTTTTTAATAATGTGTCAGGACTGACACTCCAGTGGACATGAAACTCAGAATGGTCATGGTTGAATAAATGCATCTATTTAATTTTTCTCTTCAACTAGCTTTAAAAATTAATTTATCTGATTGCTCAGGCTATTATATAAAATTTGTTGGATTTTGTGTATTACTAATAGGCACCTTCCTTGTATTTTTGCTCACTATTGCTTAGATGAGGTTTTTCTAATTCTTGCTGATGGCTGATTAAAGGAATAATAAACCAGTGACAAAAGTCAATTCTGCAAAGCTCCCACAAGGCTTCAAACAGATCTGGAGTTAAGCAGAAGGAAAGCATCAGAATGGTTTTCAAACACAGTTTTGGGGTACAGTATTTATTATTTTAATAACTCATTTCTCTTCCACACCACAAACCCACACATTTAGCAGTGCTGCCAACCCAAGAAAGCTGCCTTAGCATATCCAGCAATCAAAGGAGCAGAGTTTATAACATCATTACTTTTCATGTGTGCTCAGGCAAATAGATGAATTTACCATCAAATCATAACATAGGAACTACTACATAAAACAGGTCAATTCCAAAATATCTTCATGAAAATATCTTAACACATTTTCAGTGTTTGGTGAGGTTTGTAGAGAGAACTAGGAAAAACAATCAATTAAATGAAGTATCTCTCAATTTTTTTTCTTTTAACTTTTTGAACCATTTTTTCAATTTCATAAAACCTGCATGTATGTTGCTTCCAAAAATGTTTTTCATGGGATCCAAATGTTTACATTTTTGATAGGGAAATTAAACTTCTGAAAGATCTGTCTAATCTTTGGTGAAATACTTAGGCATTTATAAAGGCTGATTTTAATCCCAACTAAATCTAGATTAGCTATGATGAAGAGAATCAAATTGCAGTATTACATGAACAAGTCATGAGAACTGACCTTGTTTTACAGAATTTTATAAAGGCATATTTATTTAAAGACATTCCTTGGGGGTTCAGAAGTAGCTCCCTAAATTTTAGGGGTTGCAGCAGTCAAGAGAATTAATCAGTAGAGGAATAGAATCAAACCAATGTCACAAAATGAGGCCTTTTTTAATTTGGAAAAAAACATTCACCTTTCACTCTTGAGATGCAAAATATTTCCCTGGCATTGAAGCTTTGTGCATGCCCTTGGTTTCATGCAAGTTTGGAATGAATTATCAATGAATTATTTCATTTACACCTCCCAAGGTACACAAACCCAATGAGTTCAAATATGCAAATGTTTTGGGTCCATGCATTAATTGCACTGGTGCCATGTAACAAGGTGTTACTGGGTGTGTTCAACCCAAGCTTGCCATGGATGCTTTTGTGGCCTCTTAGGAGCTGTGCAGTTCTGTGAGTACAGCTCACCACACAGAAGGGAGAGAAATAAGAAATAAATTACAGTACATTTACTGCAGCTACTCCACAATTTTTCCTTTCCATTCCAAAAGTAGATCAGTTCCCCTGAGCTGTACAAGTTATGGATAAGAATGGACTAAAACTTGCAGATTTCACATTTGTGTATGATGCTTTTGAAATGAGTAAGCCTTGCCTAGAGACTTCAGTCACTTCAGACTTGCCCAAAACTCAGGTAAATTATGAGATTGACAAGATTACAACTGTCTTCATCTTTTACTCTGGTAAAATACTCATATTTCAAATCTTGGTTTTCTTTGCATACAGTTCAATGCTATGTTGTCCTGCCACCTACTAATCAAAATTTGGGAAAAAGATGAATCTCCCAAAGTCAAACATATATTTCTCTCCTGTTGCACAGCACAGTTTGTTCCAGTTAAAGAGCTGATGCCACTATAAAAATTTCAGTTTTTAAGGGGATATTAAAATGATCTATAAAATTTTGCTCTAGAATGAGACTTACTGTGCAAGGTTATTAGGTCAGAAATCTTTTCTTCACCTTCAAATGGTATGATTCAAAAAGAAATAAAACAAATGGACTTTTGGAGCTGACATTTCAAAAAGTTCTTTGTACCCTAACTTCTGTGGGGAATTTGGAATTCCAATTTTTTCTAATCCCCCATCTTGACAATTCTGCCTCATCACTCAGTCATTCCTGTGTTCATTCTTAACATGGTAATAAAGACTGTATGAAGAAGAGTGAGAATGAAAAGTAAGAACAAAAAAACAAAACACATTTGAGCATTTTGTTATCTTCCCTGACTCAGCTGAGCACATCACCAATTCCCACTGCCTTCACTACCTCCTTTCCCATGTTGCCAGTGTTTGACTGGCTATTTCCTTTCTTGCAGATCCCTCTCTTCCCATGCCTTTTCCATGCTCTCCCACTGGCTCAGGAGGGGCTTCTCCACTGTGCATTCAAATGACTCAAACCCCCCCTGAGTCCCTGCTGCAAGAGCAGAGAGCTCGTGGAGCAGCAGCTCCAGCCTGGACCGATCCCACACTCCTTCCTCCTTGGGAAAGGAAAGCCAAGGACAAACCCCCAGCCAGCTCTCTGCCCTGCAGGCAGGGTGACACTCCAAAATCCTGCCTAGCAGGACTCAGGGGAGGGGATCCCCATCCCAGAGAGGAAGCTTGTCACCATTACAGCTCTTGGTGACATTAGAGCAGACCAAGGAGGAAAGAATGAATCTCTTCATCTCTTATGGCCATGATGATTACTCTGGGTTTTGGGGGGCTTTGTTTTAAAAGCATAATTAAGAAATGGCAATAATTCCTCTTTTGAAAGGTTTCCAAAACCTCCACTGTCCTGGCAACGTCTGCTGAGAGCACTTGGAAAAGAGACTCACATCAGAATTACACTTCTGATAGCTGATGTACTTGCCAGCTTTGAAAAGCCACCTGAGTAATGAACTGTTGCTTTCTAATTGATGCCTTCTGTTTCCCTCACTTCTATTCATTTTCCTCCCTGTAGAAAAGCAAGAACATTTTTATGCCTTTTTTTCCACTTAAGTTCTTTTCTGAATAATGGAAAATATTTTCAACATTTGTTTTGTTTTAAATGAAACAAAGGAGATGACTAGAGCTCATGGACATTTGATATTGCAACACTCATTCTAATCTGGTTTACCAATAAATATAGCAACCAAACGAGAAAAAAGTCAAAACAGTACAGGCTTGACCTCTTCCACTTTTTTCCTGTCCTTTTTTTGTTGAAAATGGGCTGTTCACATAGCATGCTTTGGAGAAATCAACTTTTCACATATTACCTATTAGATTTTCCATTCTCAAAGTTAGCATCTGCATTAAAAACAAAGGAAAAGTTAAAGCTGGAAGAAGGAATTAATTATGAAACATCATTCGATGGTAGGCTTTCATCCAACTTTATCTCCAGTGGTAAACTGAAGACAAGGGCAACTTTCAGCCATCCTTTTCAACATATTAGCCCCAATTCCATCTTCCAAATATGTTATCAATATGATAATTCCACACTTTCCCATCTGTAGACAGTCCAGTCTTCATAAAGGTAGCATTATTACTACAAATACACTGAGGGGAAACTATTTCAATTACCAGGAGACTATGCAGCTCCAAGTCTATTTATTTCAATTTATTCAACTGTCTTGATATATGCGTGCATAGAACTTTTATAAAGAATGAATAAATTCACCTTGAAATTGTACCAATTGACTTTGGCTGGGCTGGGCTGCGTGATGGAATCAGAATCACTTTTGAAATAAGCCCTGACAATGCTGATCAAAACAAAGTGGCTACTCATTTATTAAAGTGACAGCTCAGCAGTGGTTTCGAGCAAGGGGCTGACGTGGCCTGGGGTGTCAGCCATGGCCCTGGGTGATGGCTGTGCCTAAAAGCTTTTGAGCCAGTTGTGCTCTCTGAAGCTGCATCTGAAGGTGACATTTCCTAGGGCTCCTGCACCTGCCTGGATGTCAAACAGCTGGTGTGAGCACTGTCACCCATTTCAGGTTGTTACTCCACGAGTGACAAGTTTGCCCTGAGACTACATGCATGAAATTGATCCTTTTTCTCTTTGTTATGAGCAATCTTGTCAGGGAGAAAACATCTTAGGTCAGACACATGCACAAAGTGCCCAACTCCCTAATTTTACGTGTTCATCAGCTTAACAACAACTGGAAATGAATCATCACTGCAAACGCAATTTAAAACATATATTTGAAAAGTTTTAGCCTAAGAACTTAAGTTTGTAGAATTTATAAAGTGATGGGTTTAGTGGTAATCTCCTTTGAATGTTCAAGTACAGGATTGCTATAGCAACCCACATCCTGCTTTAAAATCAATAGCAATTCAGGCAAGACAAGCTGTTAAAACAGTGTAACAGGTAGGAATGTGTCTTCAGTTCATCGTAGGTGTTGCTACAATGCAAGTTGAAGTTAAAGGAGGAATCACGAACTTTCTATATTATTTTGGAAAACAAGGTGTAGGGGGTGAGGGGTTGAATGTCAGTAAATCTGGATTTGTGGAAGGGCTTAGCTGAAAGCAGCAGAGCTCATGAGCAACTGAAACAAAGACTCCAGATTGTGCTCTTTGAGCTTTTGCAAAGAACAGAGTTGAGTTTAAGTGAATCTGTGCTGTCTTGAAAAATCAGTTTTAGCTTTGCTCTTATGCATAAGGAATCCTCTAAAATGCAGCCACATTGAGTCCTTTTGAAGGGAAAATCCAAAGCAGGTGTAGCATGACCTCATGAAAGTTTCACTGGGCTGTTCACTGTGAGCCAAAGGGAGTGCTGGCAATGATTGATAATGTCCATTCAAAGCTGTTGTTAAATGCTTACAGTTCTAAAATTAATGTAATTCAGTGAGAAAATTTCTTCTGATAACAGCTATTAGAAAATGTATCTTGTGGTATTGAAGGAGTAAAATAAGGAATTTGTTTGAATTTGGTTTTGGAACATATACTAATTTATCTTTTGAATGTGCCTGTGAGGACTGCTGCTGTCATCTGTAGTGCACCCAGCACTGTGGTCAGTAACCCTTTGTGGTTCTAAGCTGGATATCTGGTGACTCCAGACATTAAGCTGACTGGCAGTTTTACAAAGGCTCATCTCTCTGGACATGTCACAGACTGACACACTTCAAAGCAAATCTCAAATAGTAGAAGAAAAAAGTGGGAAAAATAAATAAGCTTTGTTTTGTTCTAATTCCTTGAAGCTCTTTCCGTTTTCCACATCTATCTCCAGTAAATTGCAAGTATTCATCAGTTTCAGAATAAACATCACCATAGGAAAACACATCTCTGTGTCTACCCTGCAAGAGATGATGATAGGAAGTGCTTATTTCCTTGTAAGAAGGAAGCACTGATTTCAGAAATTCTAATGCATGTCTGTGCAGGAATGAATACCAATTCACAGACATTTCTAGGCATTTGCACAAGTGTATCAAATAATGAGAAAAAATGAAGAACCTCTTGGAATATATATTAATATTTTATATTACTCAACCTATTGATACAGCAAGATAAAATGACAATATGTGCCTACCTTCCTCATAGCTCTGAAGCTGAATAAATCATCAAGCATTCCAGTGTAACTATTGCAAAAGCATTCCACTATCAAGGGAAATTCTTTGCTTTTAGGAAAAAGGGGAAAAAGTTGGCTAGAAGTTGTACATCAAGAAATAGGTAAAAACCCAAGAAAAGCAGAGAAAGAGCCACAACACAAATGGTACAGATTGAATGAAACAGCATTTTTTGATGATTCCAACTTCTCTTTTTTTTTTATTGCTGTTGCCATACATTGAGCTCTTGGAATTGAGCAAACACCCAGTTCTCCTTTTAAGAGGCACTCTGTGGTATGAAAATCCTTTAATGGATTTACACTACATTTATATGTGGTAGAATCTCCCTCCCAAAGTAGTCTCCAGAATGTAAATATTTAAGTTGTCCTGTTTCAGAATATTGTGTATTAAAATAGTTAAATAATTTCCTTAGACCATTAAATATTCAGTCTGATTTGGAATGAACTCTTCCTTCAATTTGCATCTTGGCATAGGAAGCTTCTATTGCCCTGACTTTATTCATCCCATCAATTCTAAATTTAACAGCAGCAGGGAAATAACACTATGTTGTTTTTAGTGGAAATAAATAATTTTACTTGAGCCTTTTTTTGAAAAATGTCCAGGCATCGCATCTGTGTTAAGTTACAAGAGATAGTGGGAGAAAAAGTTCATTATCATTTTTGACCCTTGGTGAAAAGAGTTTCTTCAGTGTCATTAGGTGCTCCCGTCTGGCAAAAGCAAAGCATCTTCTTTCAGCCTGTACTCGTTTAGTAAATTACTTGAACTCTCTTGGTGTTTTCACATTTACAGAGCTACACAGGGGAAAGAAATTTCATTTTAACAAAGCCTGCAGAAATGCTGTGCAGGGACAAAAGACAGACCACAGAGCCTTCTACCAGAACCACTAAGAGCCCCAAATTCCATCCAGCACTCCGTGTGTGCGACTGACAGAGCCCTCCCTTTCCTCCCTCTAAGAGCAGCACCTGTGCCCAGCTGCAGCTCAGACAGTCCCACTGCACAGGGCAGAGGATGCACTCTCAGTCCAGACCACCTCAGTCCACACAGACTCAGAAGTCAGCCAGTGTTTATCTATACAACATTCTAAAATGCTGATGACTGCTGTATTTTTCTGGATGTGTAAACTTTCCTGGCAATGAGTCTTCGTTTTTTTTAAAGTTAAGCTTTCTTTTTACCGTGGAAAAACCCTTGCTGATTTTCTCTTGCAGTGTGTTCTCTTGAGATGTATTTCCATGTGCTTGTGATTCACACTAATTATTTTTGCAACAGCCAAAAATGCTTCTTGAGGTGAAGATGATACAAAAATCCAACATTCTTTTAGGGAAGAGATTGCAGGTGAGTTGCTGACATGCAGACACCTCATGTTATTTTATTCCCTAGGGATACTACAGACTTCATTATTCTTTGAATGTCTACCTAAGACTGTAACTTTTGCTCTCTCCAAGTCACGGTGCTGGTTTCAGGTTTCAACCAGTGTCAAATTTCCCTTGAATTTTTTTCACCAGTGCATAATGTCAACTTTTTAAACTTCCCAACAATGTCCTCGATTTAGTTTAATTGTCTTCTTGCAGCTCTCAGAAACCAGCTGACAGTTCTTGGAAGTCTTGCCTATTAGAGCAAGGACCTGTGATCCTTTCCCTGCAGCTGACACACACGTCCTGCTAACGAACCCCTTGACAACCACAGCGCTCCCATTTGTCACTTCCTGCAGCAGATTTACAAATCACCATTTACATCACAACTGGAACATCATGCTGCAAGGAAAAAAAAAGCTCTTTCATGCTCATTCCTTGTCCTTACTGGTTCACAGATCACAGCACTTGATTGCACCTCATTCCCCCTTGCATGACATGTACAGGCTCAGAAACCCATTGCTCGTTCTCAACCAATCAAATGTGATGCTTCCTTTCTCCCCTCCTGAAGTAATTCCTTACATTTTTCTTTACAACTCACAGCAACAAAGATATTCTTCCCATAATGTCTGGTTTTATTACTGTGGTTGCATAGGGAAATAACGACCTCATGCTGTGCTTTAAAAACTGTGTCCCTGTCTGCAGTTAACTCATTCCCTCTCAGAGATCACTGCATGTGTCTGTGCATATCGAGGAACTACTTTACCTGAAAAGAGATTTTGCACAATCTGAAAATGCCCAGGAGGCAAATTGTTTTATTAAAGCTCATAGTCAAAATCAACTTTGCAGAGGAAGGGTTATCTGTCTTTTCCAAATTCCCCATTACAGCCTGACAGCTTGTGAAAAAGCCTGGCTAAACAATCCCTTCATGTATGTTTAGCAACTGACAGTTTTCTAGAATGTGGGAGTTTTTGTTTGTTGGGGTTTTTTGGTTGGTTGGTGTTTTTTACGTTGCTGTTTAGTAGAACTACAAATCACAGCAGGAATCAATTAGTGTAGCTGTAAATATTTTTCTGGAAGCTTTCCTCCTTTAAGGTACCATGTAACACCTTGAATTGAAATCTAAGCAGTTCTCCAGTACTATGTTCTGACCTTTGGGCTACTCACTTTTTTGTAAGGCAAAGGTTAGTTTTAATTCCCTCTGTAAAAGCACATGCCCATGTGAGAGTCTTCTACCTGTGGATGCTGGGCTCTGACCCCCAGCATCAAACTCCAGCCCAACCCCAGGCTTCTGAGAGAGCCCCCTGTCCCTGAGGCTCCCCAGGGGCAGATGGGACAGGGCAGGTGGAACACTCTCTCCTTTCCTCCTCAAAATCAGTGTTTTCTTCTTGCCTTAATACAAGCAATGCCTCCAAATAGCACCAATGGCACTCATTTGTGTGGATGTGAATGAGCTGAGAGCTCTAGGATCACATTTGTCTCTGTAATTTAGAATTATTCAGAGAAAAATGATAGGTTTAAATTTTTCTTTTTAGATCTAAAGGTTTATATTCATTCATTTCTAAAAGGTCTATGCATCCCCTATGATCATGATGAATATTTTTGATTACACTAAAACCAAAGCTTCACTATGAACCTTTTTCCCTTGACTTTTAGCATTCATAGCTCTGTCCTGGTCTCTGCTGAGCTCTAGAGGATTAAAGTTACACCTTGGTTACATGCAGTAGTAGCCACACAGAATGCATCAGCCTTAAGGAACTAAACCCATGCTTTTCTCTTTGTACCCCCACAGAATTGTATTTTGTTCTTCAGACTCTGAAATTCAGTGAAAAAGCAAGGTAGAATGAGGAGTGATTTCTTCATGGCTGTTAATTTGAATCATGTGCTTGGATGCTTTTGATGTTTCACATCTAGACTCACTTGTTCCCCTTCCTACCTGACTCCCTTCATTCTCATGTGATCTACCAAGAAATACAACAAAACTGATCCTCTCACAAACTCACCAGGAGAGGGGTGCACCTTCAGCAAAAATACAGCAGATTCCTTGCCTGAGCTCACTTGAGGACAGGAAACTCATTTTCAATTATCCATCCTAGGGAAATTCCTACACATGAAACTCTATTTGCCCAATGCCTTCTATTGCCTTCAATCCTCTCCCTTAGTGACTATGGCATTATTTGAATTACTTCCATATGAAAAGACTGAGAATGACACAGCAGACAATTCTGGCAGTGCTTGTTAATGGCTGGACTTGATGATCTGAGAGGTCTTTTCCAACCTAAATGAGTATGATCCCATGATTCCCTAAAAAGCTGAAATTCTAATATCTTATTCCAGGATTAAAAGACTTCTCTAGTGGTGTACTCTGAGAAATATTTGTCTGTGTAAGCTCTATGAAATGGTGTGATTATTCACTAACTACTCTTTTTATGCCTTCAAAATATTTCTCAAGAATGTGGCAGCAAAATCTTATTTTCATTCCAAGCAAAGACAAACTGAAGCCTTTCAAAATTTCTGACAACAGCACTTTGTGCCTCTGAACAGCTAACAGTCAGTGAGCAGGGAAATCAGTTGAGATGACAGTCCCAGCATCAAGCATTTCTTAGTCATATTTTTATAAAGAATGAAAAAGTTCCAGTATGGGAGGCAAAAAGGTTTTCACCCAGGAGAAGGCAAAAACTGGACAGGATGCTTCAGTGCAATCTGAATGATCCAAAAGCAGCTGCTGCAACCCACCCATCATCTGGACAACTTTTTTTGACACTGTTTTTTTTAACAGATCTGTTCCAATGCCTGATTTTATTTCCTTGGTTCTGGAGGGGGTTTTTGGACAAATACAGTTTTTTATTAAAAAATAGAAGCACATAATCAAAACAGCATGATCAATTCTGTTTGTAATCTTTCATTTTTCATACAAATGGTGATAGATAAACATTTACTTAAGCAAAGACTTGCTTTGTGTGCAAATGACTACTACAATAAAGCACTTAGAAAAGCAGATCAACAGTGGTTTCACTGAGAGCAGGAACATGTTTGATAAATAATTCATTTATACCTACTGTGCATAATAATCACTTTTCTTAAGCCAGTATTTCTTAGAAAAAAATCATCAGTCAACAATTTGTGTGGAAACATGACATGTAGCCTCTCTCACAATGGCAAAAATCTAAACATTCATAAATAAGGCATCTCAACTTATTAAAAAATTGAACTCCTTCAAAATCTTGGTTTTCTCGCAGGTTTTACTTGTTACAGAGCATCTGACTCCAGATTCTAGTTAAGCACATCTAAGCATGCCTTGATAAGCCTTCTGCTCTGCATGTGCATGACAGCTGCAGTCCTGTCCTGTCCCTGTACACAGCCCTGACTCCCAGGGAAGTCACCATCAGTGTCCAGGACTGGCTGCACAGCTGGAAACGAGAGCAGGGGCTTTGGCATCTGCACTGATTGCAGCAGCAGATTTTCTGAGGAGTGCAAGAAATCATAACACCCAAGATAAATATTTTCTAGTCTGGAGGATGACTGCCTGTGTTCACTAGCATCACCTTTCATAGCTGAGAAAGTACTGGAGCCAAATGTGCAGCTTCTTTATAAAAAAATATGTGTTTCAGTGCTTGGAGTCCATGTAGATTCAGATGTAAATTACTCAAGAAAGGAGACACTGCTTGCTTGTAAAAGCAAAGTTTTGATAATGAAACCCACTTTTATCTATAACTAAGAGTACCAGATACCTCAGTGTATTTCACCCAAGGCTCCTGACTCTTTCACACAGATCCTTCTCTGACTAAAGCAGCTGGTGGCCCACATGTCAAATATCATTCTTTTTCATCCTGTCAGCCACCAAACCAAGAGTCCTAACCAAAAGTCAGGTTTGCAAGATGAACTGGAATTGTGTGATTTTGCTTTTTCCATAACTTACATCTAAGAGCTAAACACTCTCACAAGAAAAAACCAACAAAAAACATCACACATGCAGATTGTCTAGGAAATGCAAATGCAAACATCCTTCAATATGCTCAAGAGGTGCATCCCAAACCAAGCTGAAATCAAGACATCTTTCAGCTGGTTTTGAAGCAACTCAGTTGTGTGACTGATACATTTATGTCATTTATGTACTGTATGTGTTGCAATAACATCTCGTGCTGAATTGCTCTAATTAACTTATCCCAAAGGCTTTTGTAAGGAATAAGAGACCCATTCTATTGAAGGCTTTTCAGCCTCTATGACAAATGGAAGAAATGTCTTTATTCTCCATGTAAGCACTTGGAAAACAGGAGGATCATAGGACAAAGTGTGAACAGAAGCTCATGTTAAACTAGGTGAGGTTGCCTGCTCTCTCCAGCACATTCAGGAACCAACAGAGAAATCACATTTTCAAAGAGAGCAAAACCATTTGGATACAATCAATTTAAAATGTATTATGATATTGCCCTAGTCTGGAAGCAGGATATAGCAATAAATAAGAAAATCAGTGAAGAGGAATTGAAGAGACCCCTATAAAGATCTGAGGAAAATGGAATTAACTCCCTCAGAGCTTCTTACCAGATGTTGGCAATTTCGCTGTTACACCACACAAAGCAGATTTGTATTTCTATAACCTGGGAAAGATTAATCTGCTGCAATCAACAAATTACAATTTGAATAATAAATTCCAGGTTTCACCAACATAATCTCTAACCTTGATGAGAAAAAACCCACCCATATTAAATCACTTCAGCAGTCCCTTAAAAGTCCCTTAAAAGTATCAAATAGCAAGATATGCAAATTAAGTGCAGATTTTTAAACTGAATCCTGGCTATATTTTGATTCTAGCAGAGGATATGTGGCATTGGTTAACCAGACTGATAATTTAGTTATATCATGCTGGAAGGTCTCTCTGAATCAAAGGATGTTTACATCTTGGGAGGGGTTGTATCTCTTCTCAATTAAATTTCTTTTAATTTTCCAAAAACTGATAAAATGTCAGAAATTATTACACTATATACTTTTAATAACTACAGGTTCTGAATGATACACAATTTCATAAAGCCTTCAGTCTCTGTCATGACCATAAATTAACTGCTTAAAACAGTGCACAAATCTAACTTCAGTGCACTAGAATTAACTGAGATGAGGTAAGCCCTGGGCTGTCCAACCCATAATTAATTAATCATTGTATATGATTTTCTTTGTGTAGAATATATGTTGCATGACTGGGTAACAATCTATTTAGCACATCAGAGGAGGCAAGGATTAATTTGGAAACAATTCAGAGATCCCACTCAGTCCTTAGAACTCTACTTACTGTCTTAGGAGTTAAAAATAATTGACATACATCCTAATTGTTGACTCATTGAAAACATACCATATGAAGAAAATTAGGGAAGTTGAGCATTTGCATGAAATAATCAAAAGAATTAAATGTACATGAGAAGAAATACTGTTTATATGCTTGTACACAGGCCTGATGAACTGCAGCTATAAACAAGAAAGAAACTTTAGGGAAAACTGTGTGCACCACTAGGACAAAACCTGTCAAACCCATGGTTACAGAAGATGCATGAGCTAGAAGTGACAAGCTGACTAAAAAGATGCAGAGAAACGAAGAAGGTAAAGTCACACATATTCAGACAGTTTTGCCAAATTCAGAGAAAGGAATTTTTCACAGGTACACTGAAAGTGCAGTTTGGAACTCAAACTCGTTGATATTGGTGAGCTACTTTACATCTAAATGCAATTTAACTTGACAAAGAGAAAAAAATTCTTGTTATTTTAATTGAACCAATGTTTTTTGGTTATACCTTAGCATTGTTTATTTCATGCATTCTTCAGTCATTGTGGCTTGAGCTAAAATTGGCCTTGGTGACTGCTCATATACTTAGAATTATTTTTACACAACCCAGGCAATCATGGGTGCTGCTATTACACAGGGTTCCCAGCAAAATTAGGATCCTTTCTTTAGCTATGTGGGCATGCATTACTTGTAGCTGATTCAATTCACCAACATAAAGAATTCAACAGGGGACTGAAAGAAGCAAAAGAATTTCAGAGCAATGAAGCCTCTGGAATAGGATCAGCAAGAAAATTGTAACATGCAAGGGACAAAGTGAAGTAAGGATTACAAAGCAGGTGTTTTAGCAAGAGTTCCTCTCCTGGGGGTCCATGGAGGAGAAACCAAGAGCAGAGGAGGGGCTGTGCTGTGTCCCGGTGCCTGGAGAGCTGAGCTGTTCCCCACCTGCTCTCCCTCATCCACACCCCTCTCCTCCTCCCAGAACCCTCTCCCACCTTGCTGTAGACAGCCACACTTCCATAATATCAATGGAATATAATCCTGGAAGGATTTCTGTATGCTGTATCACCACTTCAAAACATTGCAAAGGAGGAATATAAAACCCTTGTGCAGGATAGGGTTTTTTTTTTTTGAGTAATTTCTACAGTTTTGTGTGGTTAAGAGAGAGCATATTCTGCAAATATCAATAAAAAGATAAGAGGGGATGACAGCATTGCCTGACAAAAGACAGAGAGATATTTATGAGGATAATTCTGAAGTAGAACTTTTTCTTTTTTTTTCCTGTTATTTCCACCAAGAACTTTGTAGAGAAAAAAATAAACTGTACCATATGCTGGGTTTTGCAAGGGATTTAAGGTTCACTTACTACTGCACTTCCCAGGATATAGGTATATTGACAAAAATCTCAGAGCCAACATGCATAGAAAGACACATTTAATAAAGAAAATGAATGCTCTTATTTAATTTTTCACTAGCCTGAGCAATGACTTAGACTTGTGCTTTCTGAAGAGGTGGTGCTTGCACAGCTCCTGCTGCTCAAATGCTCTGGGTAAATCCTTTGCTGGACTCCAGTGCCATTGCAGAAGCACTACTTAGTTGATGTTACCAAGATGATTATTTTCTCTTGACATCACAGAGAGAAAATAATAGAGGAGATGCATTTTAAAAACAACTATTGCCTGAAGATAAAACAGTGATCTGACCCTGTTAGCAATTTCAGTTGAACCCTAAGAAGCACATCTTTAGCTATGCATGTACAAACACACAAAAAACCTCAACACAATTCCAAATCCTGCCTCTTACAGGTTTCTTTGGGCTTTGTATTTGTTTTTAACACCTGCACTTTCACTATATTTACCAGTTTATTACTTTAATGTATTAAGGAAATTTGTAATGAAAACTGTGTACAAACCCAATTATAAATTGTTGAAATAACAGTTACAAGACTAGATAATAGAATCCTTTCTGTAGTGTCTTGGGGATTTTTTTTATTCCTAAACACCACAAGTACCTAGAAACAATTTGGCTTTTTAGATCCATTGAACATAGATTACAAATTAGAATTACTATCATAATTACTATCAAATAGTCATGGCTGTCACACACAACCCCTCACAGGCTGTTATGCATTTACTGAGTGGGAGTTTTTGACTGCAGTTACTGCATTCAGGCACTGGGCAAAAATTCCTGAGTGTTCCTGTGATCTGCATGGTATTTTCCTGGACAATGACAGCTGGAGTGGAACAGAACACACCTCTGAAGGAATATTTCCAGGCCCCTGGAATGTTACTACAGGTGATCTAACTTAAGGAGTGGACAAAAGGCACAAAGGTAGAATGAACAGACTGTTTTAATTTTCTTGGGTTCTAAAACATTTTGCAAAGACATAAAATCTTTTCATTGACATCTGTGTGTAAACTCACCTGTGTATGTCATACCTAGGTTATACATCTGTTAATGTTTGAGTACATTTTTTCAATTTTTTTTTTACTTTTCCTCTAAATATCTCACAATATTCATCAAGAAAATAGTTCTCAACAATAATTTTATTTGAACCAAATGGAACTAGCACAAAACAAATCATTGGCTCCATTTGTTGCATTTAGCAGTCACATTTTCACTTATTAACTGGAAGACTATTTCCCTTTTCTTTCTCTCACTATGAGCAAGGATTTCAATACATTGCATTTGAGAAAGGGCATTATATTCTTTAAATAAAGCATGTCACTCAAATAATCACTAAGCATTCATGTGTAAGGCCACTGTAGATCATGCATCAACAATTGTTTTTACATACATCTTTCACTGAACTTTAGAAAAATTCTGTTTGTGAATAAAACTGCCACTTCCAGGGTAATTGCAAGAAATTACTTATTTCACAATGTGGAGCACTTGAAAGGTTTTCAGTCAGCATCATACTCAATGTAGGGTATTACAGTAATCTGGAAGCTGTCTGGTAGATCCACCAGAAGCTGACCCAGTATTTAGATGAGCATTGATACAGAGTGGGCTGTCAGGCATTTTTTAAAAATCACTTATTTATAATTTTTGTCTCCAAATAATAATTAATATTTAATTCAGTATATTGGATATGAAAATACAAACCTGTGTCATATTAATTTGGTTTAAACAGTGGGATATTTAGTCTTTAAATAAGAACAAACACTGCATATACTATTTCAGAAACAAAACACAGGCAAGGAAAGGATAAGGCCTGCAATAAAATTCCTTTCTTCTTTCACTCTCCTCTCACCTTCTAATCCTTCCAAGAAAAACACAAAGCAAAAATCCAGCTACATCAAATTAGGAATTCACACAGAAGGCATAGGAGTATCTAAATTCCACACAAAACCTCACCAAAAGAGCCAATTTTGGGTGAAAAGTGACAGTCAACAACCTTTAAAAGAAAGAGCAGAAGCACAGCAAGTGTCATAACTTTGACTGCAGTAGCTGCATTTCCATTCCCTGACCCAGCCCCTGGCTCCTGGAGTGCCAGTAGCCATAGCAACCCTCTCCATGCCAAGGCTGCAGCCCAGCTACCAAACCTCTCCATGCTTTCCCTCAAATCTCCTTTCTTCTATCCCCTAAGCACATCAGGGGGCTTTGTCTTCTTTATAAACTTGAATTCCCTCCCTCTCTCCCCATTCATCTGAGCCTGGAGCCCCTTTCATTGCTGATCATAGCCAAGGCAACCTGAGGCAATGATGCAATTGGATACCATTATTTGCAGCCATGCATGGAAAAGACACTCAGACCCAAATATTTCAACCTCAAAATTGCCATAGCACCCTCCAGAGACACTGCAAAAGATCAGCACAGACTGTTGCTAGAAGAGAACACAAGGTGGCAGCTATCATGCTGGAACACAGTACACCTGGCCTTTTATTTTTTATATATCCTTGTCCTCCTTGCTCCTTTTCACAGACAGGTCTCTGGATGTGTTGAGCCTCTCCCACTGTGACACATGGGCAAGGCCACCTTTCACCTCCCAGGTAAGTGTGGTGTGGCCTGAGGTGTAAAATATCCAGCCTGTGGGATACAGTGCAAAACAGTGGTCCCCTTCCATCCTTTATCCACCTGGAGTTCATCTTCAGTATCAGAGAACACGAGATCTGAATGGATCTTAATTTAGAATCTGATATTTTCAGTAGTTACAGAGTTCCTACAGCATATAAAATAGCTATCAATAGCTATCACTATCAATGACTGATTTTATTGTCCTGCTAGTGTTTCCATACAAAAGGACTAGCAGGAACTCTTTTTGTCCCTAAAAAAGTAATCACAAGAATAAAAAGAAAGCTGAAATTGGTGTTGGTGCAAGTTACAGAAACCAAATGAAGGGCAAATACACAGACTCAGGAAGCCAGCTCTTTTGAGTGATTAGGATGATGTAATCAGTGCTACAACTTCACAGCAGTAAAGTGGATCCAGTCTGATAGAAAACTTGTTTCTTAAGAAAAATGTGAACATCATAATTAATGGTAGTGCTCAATGAATTATTAAAATATGCAGAGTTTATTTTAAAAATCTGAGAACAATCACCTAGAGTAGAGCTTGTTGGCAAAACAGTAATAAAGTGTTTGTGACACAAATAAGAGTGGCAGGATTATGTCTCACAAACATGCAGAAAGGGATGCAAAAACTGAAAGATCATTGAAAACTTTTAGCCAATATGAAACTTGAGATGCATTAGAAATTGTAACAAGACATAAATATAATCCTGTGCCTCAATTCACCCCTGAGCACTGTATGAGCAGAACAGAGGTAACACAAAATATTGCAGGTACTTTAACCTGGCAGAAATTTTACTGATGCAAAAGATGTTCCTTTCATGTTTAACTGCTCCATGTCACCTCCCCTCTTTGCCCTCTCCCTTGTGCAAGTTTTCAAGCTATTCAGAAATGGCTCCCACAGGGAATTGTTGGAGTTCAAACCAAACTGGGGAGAGGGGAATAATGCCAGTTTAAGCCACAGCAACATCTCCTCTGGTTCATTTTGCAGTCTGCTCAAACGGATGGAAGGGAAAGAAAAGCTTCCTCCAGAGGCAGGATTATATTACCTTTAAGTGCTCATGGAACTGTAACATATACTTAACATTTCAAATAGTTTGAATAGGTGTCTTCTGCAAATTATAATAAGCCCTAAAAATGTCACCTAGTATAACTATCATCATGTCTGCTGTAGGTACAACACTATGTTGGTAAAACAGTTGATTCTAGAGAGAGAGGTTTTGCTAGTTCCTATAATAAAATAGAGAGATCAGTCCAATCATGTTAACATGTTTACGTTGAAAATACATTACTTCATTGTGCCAATTTGCTCATAGAGAAGCCTTATTAAAATAACATTTGATTTACATTCCTATCAGGTACAATTTCTAACATGAAGAGAATTTCTACTGTAAATCAAAACTAAAGCTCTGTCTTGTCTTGGCCTGCATTTTCAGGGGTACTTTGTACATGTGCGGAGTAGGAAGTGAGGGATCAATACTGGCTCTCTGCAGTAAATTTGAGATGCACATTCAGGAAGATCATTCTAAGCAGTAATTTTACTGGAGAATTCTGTGTACAACAGCTTTAGGCTCCTTAATTTATATTTGCAAAGGAAATGTACATTCTGGAAGACAACAGAATGATGCCCAGTTCCACTAGGTACTCTGCAAACACTGTGTAGGAGACAATATTTCTCCCATAGATGTTATTTAAATGAAGCATGAGAGAAGAAACAGCCAGAATATTTTAAATAAAGTCATTAGGCAAGTATCATGGGAAAGGACAGTCACCAGATCACAACTTCCTTTCACTTTTGACATTATTATACTGCCTCTAAACAGAAACACATGCCTGTGTATCTGGTATTTTTGATTTGAATACTTGAATTCATAAGACATATTTAAACTAATATTGTTTCAACTCTTTGTTAAAGAATTAGAACTTCCCCAGGATACTCAAAAAAGAGGAAATGGGGATCCAGAGCTGGCATACATCCCACAGATGTGTGATATGAGCTGGTGCCTCTGTGAGCAGAGGGAGGACTATTGCAGGGAGCCGTCAGATTTTGGGGTGTCACCCCACAAAGAGAGCAGTGTGGGGCTGGCAGACACTGCCCTGCTGAGAATGCAGAGGCTGAGGAGCAGCACAGGAGGCACAAAACCAAGGTACCAGGTCACTGCATCCAGTCAGCAAAGCTGATCCCTTCTGCAAGAGGGACAGAAGTCTCTTCAAGTTTGACAAGGCCACCTCTGAGTCAGCTCTGACCTTTTCCTTTCATAGTTTTGGAACATTTTAAATCATAATTTTTTAATCACTAAATATTTGATATGGAATTCAGGTGGCTGGGGTAGACAAATCAGTGTAACACTCTAACAGAGAGAGATGAGGTAGAGAGAAAGGNAGAGAAAGGCACAGGCTGCCCTGGACAGAGCAGTTGACCTCCTGCTTTATTCCACTTCTGTTATGGCAATTTTCACCACTCTAAACAGCTGCCCTGTAAAAGGCCTAAAAGTGGCTACATCAGCCAGTAAATTGTTAAAATCTCTTATTTTGATGCAATGCCTGCTGACAAGATACAGGAAGCTACTTTTTAGAATTGGAGCAAGCAAATGCTTCGGTTGGTTTGACATTCCCTACCTTTTTCATTTCCTTGTTTTCTGTCAGTTTTATTAGGCAATCAAGATTAAAGAGTTATTTTACACTGATAAAAAAATAATAATTCAAATTAGATTTTGTGCATACTAAAAGCCAAAGGGAGTGCTGCTGCTGAATCAAAACCAAAAGAATTTCAAACTACTGTATTTTGTCTCTGTGAAAAAAAAAAAAAATTAAGGAGTTATCAGCTCAAGCTGTTAATCAAATTAACTGGAAACTACAAAGGTGAATTAAAAAAAAGAAAAGAATATTAGCTATTCTACACTTAAAGAACTGAACAATAATAAGCTTCCACCTGTTAACATATTAATAATGCTGTTAAGAATATGATGTGCTTGACACTGTGCCACAGATTTCATAAGCCTATGCAATTCCTTATCTGTCAAGAAGCACTTTTTAGCTACTGCAAGAAATGTAAGAAGGAAGAAGGGGAGGAAGATAGATGAAAAAATATACTGCATTAAGGCTTGAATGAGATTGTGAAAATCCAGTCACTTGACTCCTTTACCATCAGGCTACATATATTGGAAAATATATAAAAGCCCAACATTGCATCAGGAAATGGATTGTACTGAGTGACCTCACAGAACTTTTCCATCTGTGCCATTATTAATATGATGCAGACACCGTAAAACAGAGTTGGCAAAGCAATATATGTTCTCAGAGATGATGGATACAAAGGGAGAAGATAATGCTGATAGAAACAATTACTTGGTATAACAAGCAGGGGATTTTGTAAAAGTGCTATGATGTAATGAGGAAGATAAGTTGATATTCCTAAAAGTCAAATTATTAGATTTGCAGAGCTGAAAAAGTAACATGACGGAAGGTTTTCAAGCTGAGCAAATAAATCAGAATGAATAATTTACCTGATGCTTTGCTCAGAAGAGGTTCTCTAAACTAATGACACTTTCTCCACGTATCTTGCTTTAAATTCCAGATTTCCATGATTTTCCACAAGACTTGGACTATGTGAATTGATTGAAATGTTTTACTGTACTGGATATTTGAAATTCACATTAGTTTTTGAGTTACATATGCTAGACCAAATTCATGTTGTATTTTCTTATGGCTCATGAGTCAAGTGGTATTTCAAGAAAAGTGAACTTCAAGTCCTCAAGACAGCAAACAGAGCAAAGTTTATGCAGAACTTAAAAAGTAACACATTTACTGTAGTGGGTCCCTGGAGGATAAGCTTGATTGTTTATTCAGCAAGCCCATTCAACAATCTGTAGTATTAAAAAAAAAAAAAAATTATCTTGCAGAACTTTGTATCCAAGCATAGTAAAAGGTGACCTGCACTACAGTAGGTGCCCAAAGGGAAACTTAAAGAGGAATGGATGTTTAATACATGCAGTTGATCAAAATTTTCAGTCTAATTAAAAGGTGAGTCAGAGGACAAGAATTTTTTTGATAAAAAGTAATTAAGAGTAACTGAGGATCTGATAGTGACACTGTGTGCTACACAATACTGAGTAAAGATTGTGCATGCTGTACAGCAACTCTGTGGACACTGCAGGACAACAAGTGGAGAAAAATGTAATCATATTCAGCACAACTCCATCTGAAGGAAAGTGCAGGTCTAGCAAGGTCAACGCAGTGACATCACTGCCAGCCTCGGGTCCCGCTCACTGCCTCTGTCAGGGAAAGGCCGCGTTCCTTCTCACACAGTGAGCGAGTCCTCCCCTCCTCGATCATTTTTCTGACACTGTGGCCTCAATCATTTGCCCTGTCAACTGTTTAAGCCACCTCAGCTGGGAGCCTCGGTGAGAAGAGCCAGAAGTTCACCTCTGCTATCAGCATTGAGAACAAGGTCAGCCCATGGAGAAAGCAAATTACTGCAGAACTTTTATTTTCAATGCCTTAATCCTACCATTGGTCTGCACTGTCAACCCCTTGGGGTTCCAAGAAGAAATAGGCAAAGTGCAGACTACCTTAAAAAAGAAGTTATCCTTTGCTGAAGTGCCAGTTTCACTCGCCACAGTTCCACATTATTCCAGGCTGCAGACACATTTTCCCTCTCAGCCCACACTTTAGGTGAGTGCTCTTGCCATTTTAGTGTGAGGTTCAAATGTGAGGTGTACTTTATTAAAATGAGAGGGAGGCTTTGGTTAATTTTTAGCATCAATATCTCTTAATTATTAATTTCTAATAGCTGCAAAATATGCTACAGCTGACAAAGACAGCTTTGAAATACCAGTATTTTAAACATTAGCTGTAACAGACTCAAATTATTGTTCCAATAATTGTTCTAGGTTTGCAAAGACGAATTCTTCAACAAACTTGCTTTGGTAATGTCTGGCCTCTTCTTTTGTTGAGCAAAGTATTTTAATTGGCATGAATGTTTGTAGAAATTTAACACCAAAAGATGTTATGAGAAAAAACTTGTGGGCAATTAATTTCACATTCATAATGAAATTTGTCAACAGCAGAAGTGTTTTAAGTATTCATTCACCCTGGAATCAGGAGCAATAACACCTAACCAATAATGTAGCTAAAACTACAACCCTGACCATGTCTATACAAATGAAATGTTTGCATAATCAATTTGCCATTAATACATGAAATTAAAAATACATTCTAAGAACAGGCATAAAAATTAAATGCCCCTGAATAACTGGTGTAGTTTAACAAAATGTGATCTACATGTAGACATTTTACAGCACAGCAAAAAGGGTGAAAGCGTGGGATATGTTCAGGTTGTTGCAAACGATTGCTTCCCCAGTCATACAACTCTGAAATAAAATCTTTTTGTTGTTATTTTTGCAAAAACAAGGGAAACCATGATGCAACCTGCCAGACTTTTCAGGAAAACAAAATATCTTTCAGTTTAGATGCTTGTTATTAATCATTAAGCATCGAGTTTCAGTAGCAGCCAGTGCTGCTGCCCTCCATAACACTGGAGCACTTCTGTGCTGAGTTCCTGTGTAAATGGAAATGCATTTTGGTACATATCAAAGGAAGTGCAGATGCATCTCTGATTGTTTTAGCACAGAAGGGAATTTTTAATACCATTATAATCAGCTTAGACATGAGCTAACTGATACTTGAAGTGCACTGAATAACAAAGCTTGAATGTCATAGCCATGGTTATCCATCAGAGATCATCCAGAACTTTCTTTCAATTGCTGAATGAACAGATATTTGAATTCATAAGAAATTGGCTCCTAAAGTCTTATATAGCTATTAAAAGACAGCTTTTTACCAGCATTTACCAGCCACTTTCACCAGCATTTTATTTCACTCCCTTCACTCATTCCTTAGGTAGTAAATTCCTCTTTTTAGCAGGAACATGGAGTACATTTTAATTGCACAGAATGGTTTGGGCTGAACCTTAACCTTAAAACTCATCTAATTTCAAATCCTCACCATAGGCAGGGACACCTTCCACTATCCCAGGCTGCTCTGCACCCAGTCCCACCTGGCCTGGAACATTTTCGAGGGTGGGGCTGCCACACCTTCTCTGGGCAACCTGTTCCAGAGCCTCAGCACCCTCACAGCCAAGAATTCCTTACTAAATGTCCCATCTAAACCTGCTCTCCATGAGTGTGAAGCCATTCCCCTCTTGTGACTTCAGGCCCTTGTCCAAAGTCCCTCTCCAGCTCTCTTGGAGCCCCCTTAGGCACTGGAGGGGTCTCTGAGGTCTCCCCAGAGCCTGCTCTTCTCCAGCCTCAACAGTCCCAACTCTCTCAGCCTGGCTCCAGAGCAAAAGTGCTCCAGCCCCTAAACATCTCCTAGACCCTCCTCTAGACTCTCTCCCAGAGGTCTGTGTCCTTGTGTTGGGAGCCCCAGAGCTGGACACAGCACTCCAGAACCCTGAACATCCAGATCCTGATCAGAAGTATCCAATTTTCTTTGGATGAAAGAACTTGGAGAAAACCTCTCTTCAGGAATTAGACTGGGCTTCCACACTTCAGTGCTTTCCAAAAGCAGAGAGGGACAGTATCAATATCCTTCCTGACAGGAAACCTGTGACAGACCATGTCCATAAAGGCTTTCCAGTCCTCATGTACAAAAGCTTCCTTCATAGAAGTTTCAGTTATTTGGATGTGACTTTTGCAGTTCAGACAGGTGAAAGCTTCCTTAACAGAGGGATGTATTTTGTGCCACTAGGTATCAAATTTACTTAGCCTTAATAAAGCTGCACAATCCCATAGGGGGCAGCTGCAATGATTTCCAGCCTGAAGACCCCACTGCCCTCAGGTTCCTTTGCATTTCCACTGCCTTGCCACACACCTTGTCAGAATTTGTGAGGTCTCTCAGGTTTCAACCAACAACCACAAGAGCAGGCAGAGGAATAGGGAAGGCAGGAAATCTCACACTTTTAAACAGCATTTGAGCTGTGCTTCCTTTGCTGTCTGTGTGCTCGAGAGGGACCCTCTTGGCAGCTCTAGTGCAGAACTGAGGTGTTACCCTTTTACTCTGCCAGCCACACCTTCCCCTTGCACATTCATTGTCCATTCAAAGCCTGAATCACTACGTCCATGGCTAAGAACAAATATTGCTGCATGTGGTAGTTTTCTCTCCACGGTTTTGGCATTGGACACAACATACTAATGATTTGATTTCACAGTTCCTGCAGAGCCTCTCAGAAGTACCTGCATTTTCAGGCTCAGTACATGCCATGTGTTTTTAGGTGGAGATTGAGCAGTTGTTAGATTGTATACAGAATTGATGAGGAGCAATGATTTGATTTTACTTGTCCTTAAAAAGCAGCCTTTAATGAAACACTACCATACAAGTGTAAATGAAGTCAAAAATGTTATTTATGCTAAAGTTTGCTGTAATCTACCAAGTTTATAACAGTTTTATGAAGTGCATGCTATGATAACTATTCTTGACATCCTGTTCTGTATTTAAAAACAGTTTACATTAAGCAATTTTTCTCACCAGCTCAATTTAAAACTTTATTTTAATTCTACTGAAATGAAAATTTTGCATATGTAACAAATTTTTTCTCCCAGATTTTAAACATTAAACTATCTTGAATCTTGAAACCTGAAGATTTTTGAGCTGATAAATTTTTCTCCTGCCTGTAGCATTTTAAAATGCAGTAACAAGTCAACCACTCAGCACAATATCTTTGTCAGAATTTATGACCACAAAGCTGCACAACACTGAAGATTACTTCAATCTAACACAATAATTAAAAGATGATCCCTGTTATTTAAAATCCTAGCCATGCAGTATTTCTTACACACAGTACTGGTATTTAGAGGGGAGTTCCACTCATGTACACAGATTTTACAGAGCCTCTATTACCTTTTGATGCAATATGTTTGCCCTGCTGGGTCTGACCAGCAGGAGCTGGTTATCCACATGATGGAGCTGTCCTGGACAGGCTCAGTCCCAGCTGAGGTGAGGCAGAATGTGGCCAGGGGAAGGAAACAAGCACACACTGCTCCTCTGACCCCAGTCAGCAGCTCACTAAGGCTTTGGCACAGCTGTGGTAAGAGCAGTGCTCATATCACATTTTCCCAGACCCAACACCTTCAGGCAGGCTCTATCGACATGTTTGGCTCTGTGACCTTTCATGACTTGATTTTGAAGGCAAATTTCACCACCCTCAGGAGAATTGCATTCTGCAAGTTGCCAACTGTAGCTGAAAACTTCTGTCAGTGTGACTGTGCTAGAAACCACAAAGTGAAATATAATACCAGCTGGGTTCGAACACTTTAGAGAATGTTCCAATCTAGCATTTCATTCCTTGGCCCAAACAGGATACCCACAGTATGTCTAACAGCTTGGACTCAGTTTTCTTGGCCTGAAATAATTTTGCATCCTGGCAGGATACTTCATTCCCTCTGCAAATCTCTGTCTTTCACTTAATGTTTCCAGAACACCTAATTTTTCACACCACACTTTGCTCATTATTTAGGGGATCCTACATTTCCAGCAGGGAGAGCAAAATAAATTGAAATAGTATTGCATTAAAATGTACCTGTGATGTAAAAAATCCACATAAAGTTGCTTTTTGGAGAATTTCAGGCTTCAGCTTCTATTAAGCTTTTGATTCATTGTGAAATCTGCTTTCTGCATGAAGATTAAAAGTTGTTCTTTTAAGAGAAGAACAGAAGTGACAAATATTGCAGGGTTGATATGGAGCACAGCTAAGTTCTAAAACATTATACCAAATACTAAACCTTTAATTTCTCTAGTTTCATTCCAATCTGAATTGAATCAAAACACATTTGAATTGCCCACTGCAGAGCATCCCTATAAGTAAGATAGTCTCTTTTCATTCTTCTTGTATTCAATGGTGAAAATGCTCAACTCTCATTAAACAAAACTTTTGACCTACACTGGTTCATACTGCAATTTTAAGCAGAGGAAGCATACTGAAGAATAAGGAAAAAAAAATCCCATTTTAAATAGTTCAAAGGTAGTTAAAAATGTTAAACTTGGCATACTTTCAACCCAATAAAATTAAAAACATGAATCAATGCAGGAAAAGATATAGCAAGATGACAAATAAATAAATATTCCTACACATACTAATGACAGAGTAATTTCAAAATCTAATGTACTTTTCTAACCAAAATGTACAAGCCCTCTCCAGTTATTTTTGGCCAGATATGTTCCCTAGGATTGTGCCTACTTCTTGAGCTGAGCAATCATTTTCCATTAACATTTTTACCAGTCCAAATTATTCACTTAACTTTGCTGAAGGATAATGCAAGAAGCTCAAAATCATGACTGACATAAATGTATTCCAGTCATTTGTGGATTAGAGCTTCTTTCTGGTGATTTCCATGAGATAGAGATTGGTTCCAAAAAGACTTATTACCATACCATATCCTTCTGCATAAAGATACAATAATCACAGAATATGGAAAAAAGTGAGGTGGAAAGGGTGTTAGACCATTTAATCCATTCATTGCAGCTTACGAGTCAGAAAGAAATGTGCATAACCTGCTCTAAAAGACTTTCTATGTAATGATTCTTCCTCAGTTTCCCAAAGCAGTATTTCAATGCTTCAGCTCTCTTACTGTTAGAAAAGAGTTTTTTATAATGCAAATTTTCCTTCAGGATATATTCTTCATTTTTTCCAAATAAATATCAGAATACATCTTCATTTCTCTTTGCAGTGGCTGACTACATATTGAAAGAGTTTTGATGAGTCTGCTCAGTTTCCACCATTCTAACCCCAAAAATGCCAGTTCCTCTCCTCTTAGGAAATATTGAATTTGCTATGTATGATTATTCTCCCATCCTTCTCCAACTGCCCACAGTCTTTTTTTTTCAGGTACAGCACCCAAAACTGAAACAAGTGCTCTTTACAAAAGTGCTGTGCTTTATGTTTCGGCTTTATGCTAAAACCCATTCCTGAGTGTTGCTCATTTAAACAGAAGGTCCCAAATGAGCTCCCAGGTTCAAAGCCCAGGTGTTCAGGCAGGGTATCTGTACCCACTCTGAGCTCAGCACTGCTCACATGGGCAAGGCTGCAAAGAGCTTCTTACCCAATAATAGATTTATATACTCAAATTCAACCTGGGATATTATGGAAGAGAGCTCTTCCTGCCCAACTGTTCTAGTTGATCCTTTCATTTAATTTATGTGAGGAGATAAGATTTGTCAATATTTTAGGTCATTTTTTTTCCTACAGATTTTTTAAAATATTGCTGTTCTGTAGGCAGATTAATAAATTTATTTTCACTTCTGATTTATAAACTGCTGTTAAAACAAAACAAACAAAAAAACCAAATCCAAACAAAACAAACAAACAAACAAAAAAACCACCAAAAAACAACCACCCCCCCAAAAAACTCAGAAAATAAAACCAACCCAAAAACCAAAATCACAACCATAAAATCTAATGACCTTCAAGTGGTCAATTTTTTCCAACTACACATTTGAAAAGTATTGTGTGAACACCTTTTCTTACTTTTAACAGCAGGAATGCACTCTGTACTGCAAAAGTCAGAACAAGTTATTATGACTTGCTGGGGAAATAGAGGGATATTACAAAACAATCAACTTCTTTTATTGATTTTGCACTTTGCTCATACTCCATATATGTAGCTCAACTAGCACTGTGAAAGGGAAAGTGCTTCTTTGACACTGCCATGTGCTTATTTGTTGAAAGAATATTTCTAAATTAAAAATTTCAAAGCAAACATTCAAGAAAACCTTGATGCAATTTGACACTATCATAAACCCTATTTTTAATTTGTATTTAATTTGTATGCTTTCTTAAGATCCTTTTTTTCAACACTGTTTCAATAAATCAGTAGTTATTAACACTTTTGAGCAAATAAGAGCTCATTCAGATTCACAGTTCCAATGGAATTTTGTGACTCTAGGTGATACAATTTTTAAAACTGAAATAATCCAGAAGCATTCAAGCTAATTCTCTGATTGCTAAGAGAAGTGCAAGTGCTTCATCATGCATTTAACAGTGGTGTTATACAACCTTCAAGTCTATGGCATGCATGAAATTCAACACCTAAAGCATTACAAATGCTTAATGAAATCAATTCTGCAAAAATTCACATCTATGTTTTCTATGCAAGCAATACTTATTTTTAATCTTCTCACATCTCTCTTGCATATAAAGAAATTGTTTACAACTTCTTAAACAAATTAAAAGAAATCGTGCATGTCAAACAATTCAAAATAACAGAAGTTGTGCTGGTAACTTGCTGCATTTTGAGCATGTTTGTCTGGAAGCTGAGGAAGCCTTAAAGTCAACAAAATTACCCCAGTTCCACTGGTTCAACTTCACAGGAGTCAGCTGACTGCCACAGCAGAAGATAATTTGTTCCAAATCATTTTAATGCTATAGAGGCACACTCAGTAATGTTATCTTGGGCAGAAAGGGCACCATGAAGTCTGTCTGAAAGCACCAAATAGCATTTGCACTTAGTGTGAAAAATCTAAACCTACTCTTTTTTCACATTCAAAGCCCAGCCTCTTAAAGGAAATGTATTTTTAGCCTTATCTTAAAGGGCAACTGAGCAGTTTCCTAGAGCAGCACAAAGTTTTTACATAAAGATGATTCCATCTCTGAGTGCTGATCAAATGTCCTTGGTGAATGATCAGAGGACATCCTGAAGACTTCCCTCTGTGGAAACTGAGATCAACTTTGCTACCTTTATGAACACATATATTGTCCTGTGTGCACATAACAGTGACTGATCACTGATTAATGTGCATCTTTTTATGCCACAAAAGGCCAGGGAAGGCCTCTTTGTCCATACAGTCCAGGAAACTCATTTCAGCTCCCATTCACATAGATCTGCAGCCACTGTGCAGATAAACAGCACCCACAGAGCTTTCACAGTGAAAAACAACAGTATTTCCTCGATCCTAAATGTTAACCAAATCCTGCACTTGTTTCACACACTGTGAGCATCAAGGCACAACTCTTGAGAAAGATCTGGAGAGAGGATCTACAGCAATTCCTGGGAATTCTCTCAGAAGGACTCAGGCTTGAGTAAGGGCATAGAAACTCTTTCAGAGCAATTCTTTTTAAATGAAGAAAAGGGAAACACGAAATTGTAGCAAAATCAGCAATCCTGATCAAGTCTAGACTTTTGAAAATACCTCTCAAATTCATCACTGTATTTTGAAAATCCAGTCTTAAGAGACTTCTTTTTTTTTTTTTTCTGTGAATTCTGCTTTATCTGAATGAAGAGTATAAATGAGGAGTTTGAGGTTATTTGCTTTTCCTAATGCAAAGGTACCTATTTCTTCCTGTGGAGGCAGGAAATCCTGGCACAGGAACAGAGAATTTAAGTAACAGACACGAATTCTACCTTGGGTGAGCAAGTAGTAAGGATTTTGTCATTATGCAAGTGCACTTTGTTGGATCTCAGTGTCCTGACATGCCTTTCACAGAACACTACAGCATGAACTCTGTGAAATATCTTTTGCTGGTTGTTTATGCCCTCTGATATGTATTTACACAACACTGCTTCTGTCATTGATTTTTTCATATCTGCTACAGAATGTCAGATGACTTTACAAGCTGTAGAGTCAGAGACTACTTATTTCAGATAGAGCATAATAAAAGGAATAATGCTTTTTGGTCTGTCTTGCTCCCCTGCCCACAAATTTCACCTTCAGAGAACTACAGGTCAACCTAGTAACCTTATGCTTAATACATGGAATACCATAAATCAAAAAAATATTGGTGTGCTCCAATTTATTGGACTTCCAATTTATTTTATGGGACTAATTGGGACTTATGACCTTTATTCCAAGTAAAAACATGAAAAAAACATTCTGACCTTAAAAAGATACTAAATAAATCAGTTAATATATTTTTATCTTAAAACTGTCACAAGGACTTCACCTTCTAAAGTTAGAGCTTTGAAGAGCAGATTCTCTTCACTTTTATACTGGTTTTATACTGATAATGTTGCATTATGCTCAGAAGAGCTTATCCTGTCTTACAGTACCACGAGATCTGAATCTGCACCTCTGCAGCCTCCTGCAAATGCAAAGAGCCAAAAGAGAATGTGCCTTCACTTATTTCTGATATTTGCAAAGGAATTTCAGCCTGTATCCAAAGTGCCTCAACTTCATCCCAAGCAAAGGTTTCCATGGACAGCAAGGCCTTGCACACAAGTCAGGATCACAGTCCCAGGGCAGTCCTGACTTCTCTCAGCAGCAGCTGGGGCTTGGCAAAGCAAGAAGGTTTAACTGAGGTCAACTGGAGGCATCCTGTGCTGGACTCGAGGGTTGGGCAGATAACTGTTTGGGACAGACTGCATGCAGACTCAGGGATAAGCATCAGCAGAGATCAATACAGCAAAAGCAAAACCTCAAGAGTTAAGAAATCCTACAGCAGCAGCTTGAAAAAAAAGAAAAATCAATTTTTTTTTCCTATCCAGAAAGCTACTGGCAAGATTATATTTGGGTCAATGCCACTCAGACTTTTCAAATCACTACACCTTCTTGGACCTTATATCACACCTATTGCTCCTACAGTCTCATCTCCTCCCTTTTCTCTCAAAAATGAGGAAAGCTAACAAAGCAGAACCAAGTGTAACTCAGATTTCTTTGGTACTGCAGCTTCCCACTGACCTTCACACAGGGCCCTGACCATGAAAGTCAGTGTTTTGGTGTGTAGGTCTGCCATCCTACAGCCAGGACTGCAGGGAAGGATTTTTGCATTATTATTTGCTTCTCCTTTGACCCTGTAATTCTGGTTGCTGTTGAAATAGATTGGCCATTTTCATACTCTTGAATTAGGTAGATGTGATACAAACTGGAAATGTTTGCAGTGTGTCCTAACAGAAAAGTTCCTTAGATGAGGAGTCTTCTTCTTTCAGAATTAGAAATATAATTTAGAATCCATTAAAAAAAATCACCTTCTGCTTTATGGTTTCCCTATTGGTGTTTCATTCATGAAGCCAAAAAACATAATCTAAAATTTACTAGAAAAAGTAGGTAAAAAAATACTGTAGAAAATTTGGAGGCAAACAAGCTGAAAAAAGATTTATTGCTGTAGTGTTTTCTACACTCTCTACCTTTACAGCTCTAGAAAAAGAAGAAAACACAGAAAGAAGATATTTTCTTTCCTCTTCCTTCATTTCAACCCAACTAAAAGAAAATAAAACGGAATATCAGCACCGAATCTATCACTGAGACTTGGATTGAAAATTCCTCTCTATAAATTCAAGTACCCACAGATTCAGCTGATATTCACATTAATGCCCAGGGAGTGGAAGAGAATTCATCCCTGCTTGGCTTGAGGCCCTCAGAGAGGCTCAGCCCAGGTTTACAGCCTGGGCAGCCAGAGTGGCACAGCCCTTCTGAGGAGGCTGCTGAGGTTTCAGCTGGGGAAACCCAAACATTTTCCTGCAATGCCAAACAGTTACAGCCCTGAACTGACTCAGCAGGCAAGGTAAAGAGACACTGACAGCCACACTCAGCACACATCAGTTCATCATTAGCTTAAGAACCTTGCAGATTCACAGATATCATCTGTCCAGGCATCAGGAGAGTTTTAGATGTAGAAAAACAGTTCACTGTGTTCTGCTTTTCACCCAGATTAAATGACAAGTATTTTTAACTCGCCTCAACCACAGTTTTCTCCTGTAAAGAAGAGTTTTTCTCCTATAAACAAAGATCTTAAAAAAAAGTTTACAGACATTAGTTTGTGGTCAAAAATACAGAAAAAATTGCTTCATATGCTGCTTATAAATCAAATTCTCTCTTTGCCAGACTATTAATCTATCTTCCGTTTTCATCCCTTCCATCCAGGGCTCCTGACACATGATTTGTGTAATCCCAATTATTCATCTGCTAGCCCTCAGCTGCATGATCTCAGCTATTACATTATATAAATTGTGCCTTCGTGTAAATTACACATCACCAAAATTCCTGTCTCATGCATTCAGACTGGCATCTCTTGATTCACTGTTTCTTTGATTTGAGTGCTTGTATGATACCATGTTCTCTTCCATAACTAGAATTTTCCTGGTTTTTTTCCTCCTTCAAACTTGTTCTGATTACAGCTTTACTTCTCTCTTCATATTATTTGAAATTTCCAGAGCAAGAAAGAATATGGGCTGGATGACTGAACTGTATAATGAAGAAAAAGGGGAGAGCAAAAAGCAGACATGGTTTGGAGGAGCTGAATTTTAAAGGCTACAACTGATGTGCTGTGGTGGTGGTGGTATAAGCAGAAACTTGCAACATTTCCTGAAGACATTTATTTTATCTTCACTGCTTTTTATGACCCAAAGTTGTCTCATCCCCACTCTCAAACACCCTTAAATACATTAGCAGAGAAGCCATGCCAGAACAGGTAGAGCTTGTTTTTCAGTGCAGGCACTGAGTGAGGTGGTGAGTGCTGGTAATAAACCTAAGAGAAAAGGGTTCAAGGCTTTTTTTTTTTTTTTCCCTAAAGAACAGTGGTTTACCCCATTAGTTTTGTCTACAAGGCAATCTCCTCCTGGTCAGTGTAACAAGCTGCTACCCAGAGGGGGCACAGCTTAAAATATGATGTACATATGGTTTGTTAATCACTGTGGGATGATAGAGGTAAAATAAGGTTATGTCATCAGCTCCTCCATGTCTTCACTCCAAGAAGAGCTTTTTATAAGACTAAAGAATTTTACAATTTCCATAAAAGCTGTACAGCTTGTAGAAGAACCATCCATTGAACTTAGCACAAATACTAATTGCACCAATTATTTCTCCAAGTGACAAATGTGTTGATAAATATGTCATTACAAAGCTTCTTCACAGTGCCATTCCCCTGAACAAGAAAATGGTAGCTTTGTTTCTAGTTGAACATTACCACAGGTTCTTTTCCCCCACACTTAATAACAGACCTTCTGTAATCATGACTATTCAAATGTCTCTTAGCTACATCTCCCATAAATGATTTATGGTACGTGGAGAGCTCCTGCAGGTGACTCTCCTCCTCTGTGTGATATTTAGTTATTAAAACAAGACTGTGGTTTTTTCAACAAGTGCAGAGGAAGGGAACAAGCAATTTCTCATTTACTTACTCACTTTGAGGGGAATATTTCCTTCCCAGGAGAGGCCATTATTTATAGCAATCTGAAGCATCCATATTTCCACCAGTAAAGGACAGAATTTAGAATCATGGTTTAGCTGATAATATTAATAGCATTTGAGACTGAAGCTGAGAAAAGTGGAAATAACTTATCCTTCTGAAGAAACAGTGGTTGGAAGGAGTAAAATACTGTAGGAATTTGTGCTGCAAAGGAGCAAGGAAAGCTTTACACAGGTGTGCAGAACAGGTATTAAAAGGACACTATTTTACATGCTATTTCCCTCTTCATGTTTTTCAAACAGTTGGCACTGAATCCTGCACAGAGAAAATACATCAATTACTTTAAAGTTGACTTTCTTTCCCCCCAGTAGTCAGAAATCTTTCTTAGCATCTTTTTCATTACAAAATCTGTGATTAACCACCACAGGCAGAATATCGTGGTTGAGAACATAAGCTGGTTTAAATCAGCACCAGCCTTGTGAAGTTGTTCAATAATGTCAGTTTTAAGAGACAACTCCCCTGTCATTAGGTGTGTAAAGCTGCCTTATCCTTTTGGCATTGTATGACTAGAAATAATAATGTACAGGGCTGGCCAGCTAGGAAAACCCTTGCCTGCTTTTAAATAGGCCATATATTCTGGTAAGAAAAAAGACATAAAAAAAATTTAACACAACTTGCTGCATTAACAAAACACAGAGCAGAACAAAATTTCATTCCATGGAACAAAGCAGGCCTACACCTCTGGTCACAGGAGTTGACTTTCCTTTTCCATGGGGAACTGGGTGACAGACTTGGACTGCTGAGTGCCACCCCTGGGATGGAAGAGGACAGGGTGACACAAGCAGGAGAGTTTCTCCATGTGAGTGGATGGCAGCCTTTGGACTGAGAGGGGATTGTAGACTGGCACTGGCCACCTGTGAAATACTTGGCTCACAAAATGGAACTACATCAAATTTGCCTTGGGACATATCTTGACAGCAAACTCACACATAAGTTAAATCTTTCACAAAAATATTATTGAGGTGGCATATTGATAGCTGGTTTGGGTGGGTTTTCATCACTGTAAAAGTGTCACCAATACACAAACACAGAAATTGATGTAGGGCAAATCATCCTATTTTCACCATAAAATACACTTCCTTCTGAGAGCTGATTTTTCATAACATTGAAGCAGGTAATTTTTATGTAAGCAAAATAAACATAAGCAATTTTTCTAATAATAAACTTTTTGATCTCTGGAAATAGAGCATTGAGAAATTATTTCTTTTTTGACATTAGCTAACCCAGTTAAAAGTTGTGATTATTTATCATGTGATTTATTTATATTAAAGTGAAAAAAGGCTTAGAAAGTATTCTGCTAATGAAGGACAGAAATAATTCTCTCCTTGAAACAATTCTATTCTAAATGTATACAAGTGCACAGAAGAGTCCAATATGTCCACTTTTGTACCTGAAAATATTTTATCAGCTATTAACCACTCCCTCTTGAAAAATACAACCTGAGACCCCACACTCAGCTCTGCTTTTCCCAAAATTGTTTAATTGCTTGAATTAATTGGGGAAAGGAGAGATCAGGGTTATTTTTAAGAAATAGCATGGCTTGGAAAAGCTCTACATGTTCAGCTAGTCATGCATGTCAGCAGCACCCGATACAATTAGCTCACTAAAAAATAAAAAAGACAGTAAAATATTAATGGCAATGTTGCTGTGAGAGCCACCATTTATCAAGCACACAAGCTGCTGCTCTGGGCTGCCAGGAGTCACTGTCAGAACAGGGAAAGGACATTCCAGAGGGCTGCAGGGAGAGCACTCCCCTGAGGGTCGGGAGGGTGTCCAGTGCTCCCTGCCAGGGCAAGCAGTGACCCGACTTTGGAGGGTAGAAGATAAAATGTGATCAAGGTTTGAACATCCACATACAAGGTCAGGGGAGGTGAATAAAGCACTTTTTGCCCTCCTTTGGGGTCAGGAGTCCCTTAGCTCCACTAGCCAGACTGTGACTCAGGACACCTTTTTCCTTTGGGAGTGTGAGTGACAGCTCCTGTTTCTGCCCCTCCCCAGGGGCCAAAACGACACCACTGGAGCAGACACTGCCCCTGCTCCTACAGAGCTGTGAGGGTGAGGATTTCCCTCTGCTATCAGTTATAACCAGGAAAGCATCCTCTACACAGCTGCTGGGAGGAAATGGCCTCAGCATCAGCTGGGGGACCAGGGGAACCCCCTCTTCTATAACAGGGACATGAGGTATATCCTCTCCTGCAGCTCCAAATGGAGATAAGCAGACAGAATCTGATCATCTGACTTAAACTGGTCATCTGAGAGGCAGAGTTTCATGTTGGTAGATAGGAAATAAATACTGAAAATATCCTTTTACACTTGCTGGCAAAGACAAGGGTTCCACAGCTATAAAGTGAAACACTTAGTGTCAATATCAGCATTAATGAGCTATGCAGCCATCCCTGACCTCACAACCCAAACAAAAGTTTCTGACTTTGAGACTATTTCTTCTGGCTACCCTATAACACCTTCATGGAGATTGAAATGCAAAGAAATGCACCTTGATTCATAAAATGCAAGCTGTCAGATTTTAAGACCAGATCAGATGACATTATCATTTGCACAAATTGAAAGCATTTAATAATTTATCTACTTTCAAATTTGATTAAATCCATGACTATCCCACTACAATGACCTTATGGACAAATGCACAGATGGAATATGGTAATCACAAGGGCAGAGTGTGTCACCTTATGCAGAGGATTCTCCAGTACACAATGGAAAGGAATAGTTCATTGCTGTGTGGTTGTATGTTTTGGGTTGTTTTGTGTTTGGGGTTTTTTTCAGTGTTGTTGGGTTTTTATTTATTTGGGGTTTTGGTTTTTTGTTTGGTTTTGTGGTTTTTGTTTGTTTGCTTTTTATTTTGTTTGATTTGGGTTTTGTTTGGTTTTATTTTTAAACAAGAAGTAAAATATTCTTCTCACTGAAAATACCTAAGGAGCAAGACAATTTGAAAAAACTCCCCGTTACAAGGAAAGGTTTCTGTGAGAATTCAGATCACCTGAGTTGCCACAGGCCACCACTCTCATGTTCATTCCAAAACTAATTTTTTATAACGCAGTACTGGAAATGTTTGCTATAGCAATCCTTAGAACAAAAAAGCATGAAAGATTTCTATTTGTTTCTGGATTCTGCTCTTTGGAATTGTAGCAAAAGCCAGGAAAGCAAAGCATCCCTAATGCATCCCTGTAATCTCAAGGAACAAAGGGAGGAGGATGCCATAGACAAGAGGTGTGAGCAATGTCAGAATGCCTGAGGCTAACAACATTATAAAATAAGCTTTGGCATAAACAAGTCAAGGGAAGTGCCTCACATTTAAATTCCTTGAAGCATGTGGCTCTTTCTTCTTTATTTATGTGCACACGTGTGCCTGTAAAATCACTGAGTTTTCCAAGGACAGGTACTTCAAGAAAACATTTTAATTCTAGAAACCTTTGGTCTTACTCTACCTTTTAACTCTCCTGAATCTGTGCCTTAATAAGCACATTAAATCAACTTTGACAAGAAAACCAAACCAAACCAGTCTGTTTTCCAAGGGGATTGATATATTTTCCAAAGCTGACTTAGTAATGCAAAAAGACAATTAACCCTTATAGAAAATTGTGATCAAGACAAAACTTGGCTCCAAGGTAGACATTGTAGTTCTGTTCAGACACAGAAAAAAAAATCAGAGATAATTTTACAAGCAATGTCTCAAAGGTAGGCAAGATTTTATTAACTATTTTCTCAGCATTCTATTCTTAGATGTTTGTTATTTTTTCTATATAAACACAACTAAGGAATCTAGAGAATTTAAAGTTTCTCAGGAACATGTTTTTGCAATCAGAGAAAACTACCACATCTAAATAAAACATGACAAAAAGAATATCTAAGCTTTAAGAAACATGACCTGTGGAGTTACCAGAGATCTCATGGAGTAATTAAGCCTTGAAAATAATCTTACAATGAAGCAAAATAAAAATTAAAAAATAAGTGCTTAAATAAAATTGCAAATGCTACTGATTTTGAATTTGGATTTAAAAAAAAAAAAGGTAGAGTTATCCTCCTAAGTCCAAAATAAGAGAACCCAAACGAAACCAAAAATTTCTTCATTATCTTTTCAGTGCTTGCACCTCAAATGAGCATTTGAAAGCAGCATCCCCAGAGCAGCCCCACCCCAAATCAGAACCCTGACAGCCCTGACCTTGGGTCCCTCTCCTTACCCAGTTTGGTTCTGGTAAGACACAAAAGCCACCACGATAAGAAAGAGAGAGAGCACATTCACAAATTTCTCTAATCTCTTTAAAGTTTTTCAACAGTCCTAAATTAAATCCCTTTCACCCTTATCACTTTATCCATCAGAAAATCCGGAGGATATTTGGATTCAGATGTCCATAGCACCAAAGATCTTTCATTACAACACACAAACAAGCACTTTTATTGAACAAGAACCCAATTACTTAACCCAGTTTCAGATTTCACTCTACCCTGCTGCTTCCACCTCGACATGGACCTGCTAATCTCTTCTGACGGGCATTGCTACATATCAGTTCTGATACACAGAGATGATTCCTAACCTGCCTTGCAGAGCTGCTGATTAAATAAACTGAGATGCCCATCTCAGCTTCTTTGGACCAATGAATAACAATGAGGAAATAAAGTTGGGAGATAGAGACCTTTTTCCCTTTAATATGAACAGCATTCAGAAATTCAGAAAATGAGGGAAAATAATTCAGTAAAAGAAGCAGGAATGGAAACAGCTAAGTGTTTATTGTGCCCTGTATGAATGATTCATTTATTGTAGCAGCTAGAGGTTAGGCTTCCTTCTTTTGTTTCTCTACTGCAAATTAGTAAACTGTTTCTTTGCTACTGTACTGGATAAACGATGGTATAACTTCAAATTTACCAAGCTGAGGGTTATGAATATTGGAAGGCAGACTTCAACCTGCAATGCAGAAGAACTCCACTGTGATACATGAACTCCTGCTCTTCTTCCTGGCCCCAAATGGTGACAGAATCATCACGTGCTGCAGGCACATATTACCCAGACCATAAGCACAGAGATGCAAGTTTGTTGCTAATGAACTGAGGAAACTGGACTAAATCCATGTAGGAAAAAAGAGGGGGATCAATTATATGAACAAACGACCTCTCTCCAAACCAAATCAATTATTAGAAAAAGGTTGTTAGAGCCAGACTTGTATTAACTTCAATAACCCCTGGTCTCCAACTCCATGTGTGAGATGCAGCACTCCTGATAAAGGAGTTTATGCCTGCTGGTATAAACAGCCTGCTTTCTAATTCAGCAGCCAGCATACAGAAACACCAGAATCTGAATGAAAACAAAGAGCCATTGTAAAATATCACAAATAGGGACATGGGTATAAACAGGCAAAATGAAAAAGGAGAGATGGATAAGAACAGAATGAGAGAAGAGAGATCAAAGCAAGCCAGAGAACTAAATGTGATCAGTGATAATGTAATTATATTGAAGAAGTAGGAGAGCTCTAAAACCACTCATGTCAATCCAGGGGGAGTTACCAAACACTGGTGAGCAGGATCACAGAGCTTCTATGATCAATTCCCTTCAATTACTTTAAGATTCATACTGCTGTAGTATTTCTTCTGAGACCAAAAAGAAAAAATAAATTCTGCAGTTTGACCATGTATTCTGAAAGAAATTTTAAAACAAGGTTTAGAATCAGAAAAAGAAAGTGAGCAGAGTCTAAGCTATTTTATCTATGGAGGAACTTCTTTTGCTTCTATCAAAATATCTACTTTTCTCTGCTACTGAGAACCTTCTTTCATACAACTGTGTATTTCCGATACAAATGACTTTCTGTATTTAGTTGGAGCTATAGATGAGTATTTTTAATGGAAAAAAACCCTTAGTTCAATACAAGCTGCATGGAGGAATTTTAAAGAAATATTAAAATCTCAATATTATTTGTAATTTCTCTAGAGAAAAAATCCTATCTTTTGAAAAATGTCCATCCTGTTCCTTGTATTTCTACTCAAGATCCTTTCAAACTAAGAAAGCTACACAGAAAAAAGTTTTGTGAACAGCCCTTTACCTTGATAATGTCTATCTAAAGATCATTTCAAAAGATATCTGCTGTCTTTCATCACTATAAGACATTTAGAAAACTATAGGTGCATTTGAGAGTATCTTCTGTTTACAGGAGTTTGACCCTTTGAGGAGCAGCTAACACAACTACAACAATAAGATACTCACATTATCATTGCAAATTTGACTGACCCTTGCTTCTGGCCTTAAAGGAAGAAAAAAAGCTTCTCTCAAACAGAGCTTTGTATATGTTAATCCCAATGTTGATGCAGACCTTTTTTTAGCCAGTATTGTTTACCTTTTGTATTACTTGGTCACATTTGTTTTTCCTCATACTCCCTCCATCTCTTTATCCAGCATGTAGTTGATGGCAAAACCATTCTTTTATTTGCAGAATAGTTCCCTTCTGCATATTCTCCACATAGTACCAGGGAGATTTATTTAATTTATAGTAGTGGACAGAGAGGAGAGGTCATGGGAATAACATTCTTGCAATGACTCAATTGCTAAAAATATGCCTTCCCACCACAAGGAAAAAAAATTGATTTCAGATTTGACAGGTTTCAACCAGCAGTTACCACCTCCCCAGTGAAAATCTATAACCTCCCCCAAGGAAAGCAGACTGATGGTTTTGAAAGTGCTGTGTTCTGCCTGCCACCCAAGGTAAAAAGATGCACATCCAAATGCAAAATAGTGGCTCCTTTGTTCAGAATCTCTCTTTTGGAGCTCTGTGTAGTGTAGGCAAAGTTTCTGTTATAACATTCATATTGTTTTTCCTCCTTTGTCATTGGACACAGAGTACTACGTCTTTCATCATATTTGGAAACAAATTACAGCACTTAATTATATTAGTTAAATAGAGGTTGATTGATGTCATCAATGCAAATTAATTATGTCTAGTTAATGTTTCTGTGCCAGATTCCCTCAGCTAATAAAGTGATAGGAAAATGAAGTGTCAGAAAGGACCATTACCTTTTATTTTCAAGGTCAAGTTGTCAATAAAGCTTTGACATGAACTCACTGGGCAGGGACAAGACTCACTGAAGGAGGCCTTTTAATCATGTTTATTAGTTTTGCCAGCATGAATGTATTACCTAAACCTGTGGCAATGATCTTCACAAGCAAACATTAAGCCAAAAACATCTGTTTGTTATCACTGCAGGTCAGTGTGAGAAGCTGCAGATCTATTTGTGCATTTGATCAGAATTCTAACCTCCTTCTGCTGGCCAGTGTCAAACACGAGTCTGCAGAGGTGACCACAAGTGTCACTCCTGTTCCATCTGTTGATGTGACTGAAATATCCCTCTTGTCTACACTGAGTGCAGCCAATCTGCATGGAGCACAGACACTTTGTTGTCTCCCATTCAGAGGTTTTCCTTTCAAAGGCACAACTTTCAGACTGGGCATAAATTTACTCAGAAGCTGGGAAAATAACGTGGGTGAAGAGAGTTCCTTCCAGCTGGTTTTCCCATGTTTCTGTGTTGAAAGACATGGATGGCACCCCTTACAAACCTGTGGATGTGCCTCCCAAGAGGAGAGTCATTCATCACACAAACGTGGGATTTGGTTTCTCTCTACCAAGATTCAAGAAGAGCCACTAAACCAAATGGACATTTTTGAATTTGTTTTGCTATCTCTGCACCATGGGTCTAAATTCACAGATTACACTAAGATCAAATGAGATATCCTTTTATTATACAACCTCCCCTTAACAATAAACTAAAAGCCTTGAACAATTCTAGCTAATAAAGACATAAGATGTGAAAAGGATCCACCCTTCAGAAGGATCTCATGGGGCTGTACAGATGGCATGGAAACAACCCAGAGGAAATCACAGATGAATTTTTCACCTGTCTGCAGTCAGTGCATCAGACACAATGTGGAATAGACCTCATAAATCTGATGCTGTGGTCAGATGTTCACTTCAGAAAGAGCCTTGTCAGTTACAGATGCAAATTAATCTCTCCACTGTCACTGCAGCTCCTCCCCTGTGAGTCCAGCCCATCCATTCCAGGGGTTACTGAGGCACTTGCCCTGCTGTGGGAAGCTTTGGAAATCTCACAGCTGGCCAGACTGGGAATGCCAGCACCAAATTCTCTAGCACAGCTCAGCAGCAGAGGGAGTTCCATGGCACACATTCCTTTCTCCTGAGTCACTGGAGAAAAGGCTGTGGATTTTTCTAGAGGCAGCAGCCTCCCTGCTTCTCATGACTGGGCAGAATAGAGACTGTATGCAATCATGGAGGGTTTCATAACAATATTTTAATTATTTTTATGATAAAAATATTGATACTCAGGTTAATATTAGGCCCCAAGTACTACCAAGAAAGTGTCTATCCTCCCTGCTTTGACTTTGCTATTACTTTTTGATTAGAATTCAGTTGACAATACAGACTGACATAGAAAGTACACTCAGATCCTGCAACACAGGCAAGTTAAAAGAGCAAAAAGGCAAAGAAAGAAAAAAGTAGAAAACCCTAAACCTTTCAAGGCAGAACATACACACATGCTACTCCTAAAAAAAGCAAAAATAACACAATACAATATAGTCTTTATGCCAACTAAGAGTTTTTCTCCCATTTAACCAGTCACTTTTCTGCCCAGTACTGCACTTTCATTTTGAACCATCCCATTGAAAATATTCTCTGATATAACCCTTTTAGGAATTAATAATTCATGGAGGTTTCACTGCATGGTACAGTTCTAAGATTAGATAGCACAGAGAGAATCTATTACAGCATAATGTAATAGCCAGTAAAATATACAAAAAAATTACACTATCTTGCTTATAAATGTATTATCTTCATATATATATTTATACATATACTGTTTCAAGAAGGTGTCAAAAAACAAAAGCAGAGACTGGGAAGAAGGGCTTACCCTACTTGAGCACATTCTTGTATGAGCAGGTTTCCCAGGCAAAAGCATTTGTGCAGATACACGTTGCATGCCCTCATACACACATGTATGCACACACAACAAATTAACATTTCACCATCTCCTAGCCCTCTGGCTTGTTCAAACAGAGCCATGAAATGAATGCAAAATTTCGGTGTGAAAAAAAGGAAAAAAATAAAATAAAAATACTAAAGTATTTTCCCTTTTGCATCTCTGCTAACACTTTTTAGTAATACTACCTAGAGGGCTGCAACAACAGAAGGCAGTTTTGCCTAGAGACTGACAAGCTGAATATATTTTTTTGTTTTATTTATTTATGACTTGGAAGTGCTCAGCTGTTAATCAGAGCAACTCCAAGATCCTACTAATATCTCTCCCTGCCTTGAATCTTATGGTGTATTTTCATTCTTAATAGGAAAACAATAGCAAGTAAATATCAGATTTATTTCACTGTATGTACTTGGAAATCCGTGGATACCACATTCAGTGTAATGTTATCTATGCAACTATGAAATATATTAGCATGTTTTTCAATTCTCTGATTATAATTGATTGCCTGCTTGAATAAACTGGTTCAAAGTAAACTGAAATGTCCCTACATAACAGCGTGGGAACCCACATTACTCACTCTCAGTGTTTCCAGCAAAGCAAGAATAAAAGCCAGCCATATTTTTGCACTAAGGCTGAAAAAAAAAAGTACAAAAGCAGATCCTGTGCACCTATTTAAGCTCCACTGTGTTTACAGTTTTGCAAAACAGGTACACCAACGTCAGTGAAGAATTACTACATGCCATAATCACATCCTTCTCCCTACTTTTTCAGTTGCTGACATCATTAATAGCAAATTTAATAAAATTGAAAAGGCATTTTTCCTTCTCTGGAGACACTAACTCAAACCAAGCCTTGAGAGAACAGTTAGTGCTTCTCAGAGTCCACTTGCCAAAAGCCACAGGATCCAAATCATCTCTATGCTATGTACCCATGAGAACTTCCTGCCAAACTGCAGGCTCTCCTTGCTGTGGCACAGCCTCTCATTAAGCTCCTGCCTCTCCCTTCCAAGCTTGTCAGAGCAGGGATTTGTCAGAGCAGGGATCCCCTCTGCTCTGCTGGATATCTCCCCTGCAGCGGGCAGGAGCACAAGCTGCTGCTGCCTCCCTGAACAGGGCGGGTGGGCACTCTGGAAGGTTTCTTTTGTCTGTTTTCTCTGTTGAAACACTTGTTCACTGTATATGGGCTGTGTTTTCACTCTTTGAGGTTAATTCTAACACTACAGGCCGTCCTTTCCTAGACTCACACATCGCGTTCCTTTCTCCTGTGTGGTTCCTCTACATCTCTGTTACTGGCACAGCTGCCAGTCTGAAAGCACCCGTGTGGCTGTGCCTGTTTTCTCTGAAAGAGTCACCATATGAATGCAAATTATCACCCAATTTGATTTATCTACACCTATTTTTTCTTCTGGCTTTGAGTTCATCTGCAGCTTTGAGTTCACTGACAACCAAGCTAGGTTAAAGAGCAGGTTTTCAGAAGCTCTTAGAGAAACAAAAAGACCTTGAACAAAAATCTTAGAAAGTTAGCTTTCCTTTCTTTTCAAGTGCAAATATTAAAGTACAGCAATCTATCTTCTTTCATTAACTAGTTTTAAAAAAAAAAAAAAAAAAACAAAACTGGAAAACAAATTTCCATCAAATGTCAATTTGACTTAACTAGAAATTGATACAAGAGGTGTCTTCCTGCTCTACTATCTGGTAATACTTGCTTTACCCTAAAGGAGGTGCATCAACTTTCCCAGTTCTTGGAAAAAATCTAAAATTTGAGGGACCAAGGCCCTGAACCTGCTGCTCCCATGTCCAGGGCAGTCTCAGCTGCAGGCAGGGGCTCAGCACAAGCTGGAGATTCCTTCCTGGAGCGTGGGCCAGTGCCAGCCTGAGGGGAAACCTGAAGGAAACCAGCACAGCCACAGAGATGCTCTGGCAGGCAGGGGAAGGGGAAGAGCTGCTCAGTCTCCAGCTACAGGTGGACCAATAGCACCTTAATTTGAAAAACTTCTGGGCACTGTGGATGGCAGAGGAAGCATACAAAGCCAAACAAGTAAGAAAACCTTGCAAGTTTGCTTGGTCTTATTTGTTTCATTATTCTGTGCTGCCTGTGAGCCCTTGAAAGCAAATGAATGATCTGACCATTTGAAAAGTATTTTAGAGTCAGAGTGTTTAAAATTGGATGCTTGGGTTACAGTATTTTAACTTGAAAGATTAATTAATATTTGGAGAGGGGAAGCTTTTTTCTTTTAAGGTTCAGTGCTCAGCTGCTCATTAGGCACAAAATTGCATCTTCAGTAATTGCTTGCAAAAGCTGAGAAAAATGGTAAACATTTCTGTAGTACAAGCAGGAGTGCTCTGCAAAGCAGGGCACGAGACTCCCTCCTTTGGGAAAGGAAAGGAGAAAAACAATAAAGGGAGCAACCCTTCCACAAGTGAGTCTGGCCTTTTCATCTGTGTGTTCCCTGGCTGAGGGAGAAAGCACCGTGCACACAAAGTCCAGCAGCTCCTGCAGGGCTGAGACTGGGGAGGAGAGACCTCATGTTCAACCTCCAGCTGACAGCACAGCACCTCTGCTGCCCTGCAGGCAGAGCACCCTCCCAGCTCCACTGAGCTCTGGCACCCACACCAGGAGAGGAGGGAAGGGCGTTCCCAGCACTGTGACCCCCTTCAGGAGGAGAGGTGGAGCAGCCTGCCCAGCTCACAGGGCAAAGCCCCTTTTCCCCCTGCTAACAAAGCTCCAGCTGCACAGTGGGGAGCATTCCCCAGACAGCAGAGCTATGGAATTCAAATAAAGTATACTTTTGATGCAGCCAGACAACATATTTCACATGCAAATAGTGTGAGTGAGAGCTGATGCTCATACATATAAAATAATTTACATTTTCCTACAAGACATTTTGAAATAAAAATTAATTCCTGCTTAACTATGAAATATTCTGCTCCAGAAGGAATTTTTGGCTATGAAAATCAAGTGACCTTTCATATTAACATTGATCCAAAATGATATTTTTATTTCATTTTGAAATGTCATTTTGGTTTTTTTAGTCACCAAATCAAAATGAAGTGACATTTTAACTTCAAATTCATTGAAAAAGAACTGTTTGCATTTAAATGCCAAACTGAAATAATAAAAAAAAAATAAAATAAAAAAAAATCTCTTCTCATTATTTTTTTTTCCTAGAAGTTTTGAAACTTCTGTTTCCTACATCAACTGAAAAATATTGTCCTGGACTTTTGTTTCCAAATTTATGTCAGAAAATACTGTTTTGTCCAAGCACCAGTTTTTGTAGCAATTTAAATTTATGGATCAAAAAGACAAGAACATTATTACCATTTCTAGCTTCAATGTTCAATCCCCAAACAACCAAGCCTATTCTTTTTCACTTGCTCTGCAATACACTAAAAAACAAATTCCAAATCAACTCCCCCATTACCACCCTGCCCCACCTTTAATTTCAAGAGAAAAGGGGAATTCTAATAATTTCTTCTGCATTCTGAGAAGGTAAATTTTATTACTTTTGCTATTAAACTCATAATCCTATTAAGGTTTATCTCTCACATGAAATATTTCTCTCTCTCATGACTTTTTTTTTTCCTTGCGTTCAGTAGAAAATTAACGGATAATTCAAAGTTTAATAGTGAAGTCTCATCTCTAATGGTATTTCTTTAAACAACTCATCTTTCCTTTTCTTTTTATTTCATTTTACAGAGGTACCTTTTTCTTTTCTCAACTAATTGCTTATATATGAAAGATAATCCAGTGCATATGTGGATATGGAATGTAATTGATGCCAAAGTTGAAAAAAGTTTTTAAGACTTCAAAAAGTAATCTCATAATGGAGCAATCCCAATAATGGGAGATCATCACAATGTTCCACTGCCCATATCAAAAATTCTTAGACAATCTGAGCCTCTGTGCCTACCCACCAAGCTTTTTCTTGTTTGAGGTGCATGCAAAGTCCCGACCTTAATCTTCAGGTGTTGGACTTGTAAGATCAAACAATGGAATTGTTCAATGCCACAACTGTTTATTCTGAGAACAGTGGCCTTGCCTCCTGTGGCTTTTGGCAACAGCTGAGGTGTGACTGCTTTAATGCAAACTAGGTTTGTTTGGGTTTTTTCAAGTATTTGTTATAAATATCTGCACCACACACAAAGTGAATGACTGTTTCACTTTGGTCCATATTGCTCTCCCCTAAGGAGGGGCCACAAGAAATATGAATGTTCATGGAGAAATAAAAAGCTCAGTAAGACAGAGGCTGCTCTGTGTGTGCGTGCATGATGCCATTGTTTGGTGATGCTGGAAAGAGGGGATTATGAATTTAATCTCGTGGAGAAAACAAGGCAAAAAATGGTTTATAAGAGTAGCTGGGAAGGAAAGCACAGGGAGAAAAACCCAAACCCAACCAACCAAACCACTCCTATGGAACAAGCTTTCTTCAAAGGAAATGCTTTGAGTTTCATTAAGCCAGAGCAAAAGCCGGGAGGAAAAGAGGGTGGAGAAGAAGAAGAGGTATTTTGATAAAAGTATCCTAATTTCTACATAGGAATAGCTGTGGAAACAGGCCACTTCCCAGGGCAAATGCCAGCAAAGGCGCTGCCTGTTCGGGCTGCAGTCCGTGCAGCTCAGCAAAGTGCAGCTAATTGGTGCTCCAACAAACAGCACCTGACCGATAATTGCTCCTGCTCCCAGGGAGGGGGTGATCCAGCCCACCCTGAGCCATTATCACACCTCTCTCTGCCCTCTTGGTTTGGCTCTGACAGGACTGTGGGTAAGTGCTGTTAGCTCATTTCCTTGTTATTTCTCAAGGCTTAAAGCAAATGGTCCTCACTCGGTAGAGCTTCTTCCCACAATTTTAATTATTCCTTTAAAGTTATTAGTATCTTTTCTTAGGAAGCACTTCTATGAACGTTAATCACAAGTAGAAATCTTTCATTTTACATAAAAACATGAAATTGTGTCAGTCTTTTTAGGATGGGATTTTCAAGAGACTGAATTCTAGAAATTCAAACCCTATCCCATTACACCATTCTTCATTGTTTATAAACCTTTCCTTCTGCTTGGCACAAAAAGATTCTTCTTAAAAAGGCTCAAAGTGTAAACCTGAATAGTATAGACCCAAAATTATTTTCAGAACTGTGACCTGCATCTCTTGCTCTCCCCCTAGTTAAAGCACAGGACCCCAAATTGAGGGTAGCTGGGAAATTTTTCACTCACAAAGAGACAAACATTGAACTGTGTTTTATTTCTGGCCTTATCCTAGAAAATCTGGGCTGCTGCCAGCTTTTCTGAAAGGAAGGAATCAAGATTCTTTTCTGTGTGATTAAAGCAGCTGAGAAAGTACTGAACAACACCCGAGCATCACATGCAGGAGTTTGAGAAAGACTCGCCTGTACCTTTACATAAATCATTCTTAGAATGTACCTGCTTGTAAACACATGACAGGGTTCTTCCCTTCTTCCTACTATTAAAATGCAAATTGCTCCCAAAAGGACTCCACAGTCAGACCAGTGGGGTCTCAGCAAAGGTGGTGATGGGGCACTGGCACGGGAGAACTGCTGCAAGCCCTTCCTTCACCCTACAGAAGGTGTTTGATGGTACAGGAGGTAGCTCTGCCTTGACATCCTGCTGGGGGCAGCTCTTCCTGCAGAGAGAAACGCTCCCAGAGGGGCGATTCCATCCTGGATTCTGACCAGGCCATCTCCCAGCCCTTCCTGCTGCTCTCACCGTATCCACAGCAGAGATGCAGCAAGGGCTGAGCCCAAGGACACTCCCTGGCACACATCCTGCCCTGGGCACGGCACCCCCACTGCTGGACACACTGATTTATCACCCGGGACCAGGCCCCGGCACAGCCAACCGCAGTGATTTGTCCAGCAGGAGCACTTTAACTTCCCTTGAAGTTAACAGCAAAATTAACAGCAGAATTAACAGCAAAATTAACAGCTTGTCCCTACAAAAGCAAGGAATTTCTGGAAAATTGACTTAACTGGAAATGTTATTTCATTAACAGATTTCCGTTGAATGGAGTTGCACCAATCCTTTAATATAGTTGGGGATTTTTTAAATAAAAATACTAGCTACTATTAAAATTATCTTTTTTTATAATTCTGCCCTTGGAATCTTTAATGTTGATGTATTTCAAATTTGGAAAATACTCATTTTAAGACTGTAAACAATCATTAATTGCTTTATGCAGTGAAAGGGTAAATATATCTATTTAAACAAACATCTGGACAAACAGGTGCTTCCTCATTCAATATCCTATTAATAATTCCACTTACTTCTTTCCTGCTGATGCCAAACGATTTGTGAGGGATTTAAATCACAGTGGTATTAAGTGTCACCTGCTGATACCAACTTAACATATCTGAAATATCCAATGAATCCAAGTTTATCCTGTGTCTTGAGCTAAAGTTCTGTCAAATACTGTGAGCTAATTTCAGTCAACGTTGGGAAGACCTCAAATCAATGCCTGGGTAATGCAGAGATGTATCCATCATTTAGCAGGGGATGCTTTGTCATTTCACTCCCAATCTAGGCCCCAGGTTTCATAGAGCTCACTTTGGATTGTTTGAAGGGGTGGGTTTGTTGGTTTGAATTTTGTTTTGTTTAGTGATGATTTTTTTTCAAGGCAGAAAATCACAACATTTAGGAATGACAAAAATTCCCCCACTTTGTTTTTTTCAGGAGTATTGTTTGACCTAAGTGCACTGGCCAAATGCCAATTAAAATAATTACATTCTCAGCTCCCTAAATCCTGAATGAAGCCTCACCTGCATCCCCCGACCCTCTCAAAGCACACAGATGAAGTGGCCATTGCTTTTTCCAGAGCTGACTGCACATTACTGCACTGGGAAGTGACCATTTCATGTTTCTCACACATTTAACAGAAGTGTGATATCTTGCAGCTTAGTCAATTGTTTGTAATAGGAGACCAGGAGACGAATGATGGCATCACTAACAAGGATAAAAACCTATTGCTGGATGAGGTTTATAAATATGAATACAAATCCTGCTACTCAAGGCAGTAGAAAACACAAGTTTTCCTGGACTACTGACTTTGCAGGAGAAGAAAGGAGACAAAGACTTGTGTTGCAATAAATCACAAGGAAAGGTCTTTCAGAACAGCAAAAAAAAAAAATCAGTTTAAGATCAATGTTCAACTATATTCAGCAATTCTAGATTAATGAGTTCCTCTACAGATTATTTAAAATAAAAAATTACAAATACTTCTTTTAAAAGCACTTCTCCTTCTGCTATGAGAAAAGATGGTCACATTTGGGGTGCAATAGAAAAAAAAAAATAAAAAAAGAGGCAGAACCCAACAAGACCAAACAGCAAGGAAGATGGGCTGCTGAGTGCCTACATATTCATCTGAATCTTCTGTTTGCTCATCCCTAGGATTAATGTGATTTAGACCTTACAGACAGACCTGTGCATAGAGGGACCACAGGCAGTTATGTTCAACACTTAACTATAAACCCAGCTCGACTCTGTGCTATTCTTCACAGAACAGAGCATAAACTCTGAGGTTTGGTGACTTTCCACATGCATAAACAGCTCCCCAAAACTTTCAGTCAGACACAGAGGATAACTTTACACAGGGACTTTAATGCCAGGACTGAGGGGTGTGGAGAGGCTGGGGAAGATGCCCTGATTTTCATTTGCAGTGCCCCCTCTCACTGCTCTGAGCTGAACCCTTTATGGGCCACAGACAGCACAGCTCAGAGCTGGAGGGTTGATGGCAAACCAGTCCTTACAGGACTCACAGAACTGGGCTTTGATATGAATCAGAGAATCAGGGAATAATTGAGACTGGAAGGACTTGAGGAGGTCATGCCCACAGACAACAGGACACAGCTCTCACCACAGATTGCAGCCCCAGTCACAACACAGGAATTGGGTTTTCTGAAGAAATTGTCTGATTCTAAGAGGAAGTGGGCATAAAAATTGCATTCAGCAGGTCAAGTCATCACACACATTCACTGAAAATATAAAAAATTAAAAGAAAATCCTTCCTCCTAGACTGCCAAATTAAATAGAAATAGAACTTTTGTTATCACCAGCAAACAAAAGATGAAAAAGCTGGACCCTCCCACTTAGACTGAGTCTCTTTAGAGTCAGCATTCTATTTTTCTATTTCTCAACAGAGGAAAAGAGTTTCCATGGATCCATAAAACTAAAAAAACCTGCATTTTGACATCAAGCATTTTGTCTATTAATCCTCTTTATATATTTCTCTTGCAGCACTTTCAGTTCAGTAGTAACATGCTATCTCTCACAAATATTTGCATTGTGACAGAATCACTGCCAAATTCCAAACTTTTCTATAATTCAGAGTCAGTTTGAAGGGCTGACACAGTTTTCAGAAGCTTGTATTAATTTGGTTTTGTTATTTGTTTGGGGTTTCTTTAAACCTGAAATGACTTTACACACTATGCACAAATATCTTACACTGAAATATGAAGGCATGCATTTAGGAGGGAAAAAAAAAAATTGCTCCAGCATCAGGACTAAGTGGAATAACAGTATTATACCCCATGATATGAAATTTATTATCCAAAACACAGAAGGCAAAATAAGACAGAATTAAATAGATAGTGCTCTCAAAACCATCCCAAATATAAATAGCATAATTTTTATTTAAAAAGAACCAGTAAAAAATAGTAAAGTTGGATGCAAAAAAACACTGAACTAGAAACATAGCATGGTCCTCCAGAAGAGAAAGGGCAGGACTGATGAAAATTCCCTATAGTGTGTTCTCTAAAGAGCAAGACACAGTGGAGTCAGTTCACTCTCCTGAACATTCTCCTTTTCCACAGAAAAAACTACTATTATATTTGCCTTTCAAGAGCACCATGCTCAATTTTGACATCACTAATGATGCCAAAAACTTCACAAAATGAATAGAAACACAAGAGGATAAATAAAAGTAGATCTTGGAATGTCTGGATTTCACATACCACATGCTGCTTGTGACTGCCTGAAATACTGACTGCAGGAAGATTTACAGCATTGTTCATGAAGTTGCAGAATAAATTCAGAAAGCAGAGGAGACAGGAACAAAGGAATAAAAAGAATTAAAGTGCTGCTGAAAGGAAGATGGAACTGTTAAATGCAGTTACTGAAAATGAAAAACAGCTGAATGTGTCAGATTCCAGAGCGCTACATTTTATACTACAACTTAAATAATCAGATATTCTTACCAGAAGGAGTGTTGTATTTGATGTACTCTGATGAGAACCAGCTAAGTTTTCTCCTGAAAGGACATAAAATGAAAATTATGTCAGGGAAAGGCAGCTTGAAAATTCCCTGTCAAAACAGAAGTGATTTAGGTTGTTTATGTAGCATTGGTATGGATTCATTCAGGAATAAGTATTCTTAGTTATAACAATATAACATGATATTCTTTTTAATAACAGTCTTATTCTGGAAAAGGTTTTTTCACCCAGTTCATGTTAAGACAGACATTTTTACAGGTGCACAGCAGCTATTATATCTGCTTATTTACTATTTCTACTACAGAGTGCCTAGGAATCCAGCTGTGGGCAGAGAGGACTTTGTGATACCACTATACAGACATAAGAAGGTATAAAAATATATTCTTTATGTGAGAGACTTTAGGTGAGGAGAACTGAGGAGGGAAGTGGAAATCACTGAGCCTAAGTAACTTGACAAGAATTTCTGTTTCTGTTCTAAACCCAAATGTTGAGTTTCAAACACTTAATTCCATGTTAATGCAGGTAAGAGTTTGTGACCTGGTTCTAGCAGTCCATGCAATAAACCTCCCTCACTTTAACACTTTTTCTGTCAGCCTGGAATCAGGAAATCTTATGGAACAACCAAGGGATTGGCAAGGTGTGTTGGTGGCTTTGAGCATATTCTTATGACCAATCTGCCACAATTCTCACGTGTTTTGCTCAGCAGTTGCTCTAAAGGAGGCTGAGGCATGAGGCTATTTTGCACTCATCAGAAATTGCCCTTTTGTCACTGTGTCCATCAGCAGCAGCAGCTTTCACCTGGGCTGGCACATTTGCTTTGTGTGCCAATGTGTTTAATGAAGCAGCCACGTGTGCTAATGAAGCATTACAGCAGGGCTCAAGCTCTGCCCTCGGTGATGCTCAGGCTGTGCTGGTGCTCCCTCAGGTAAGGCAGAAACGAGCCCTTTGTGTCCACGTTTCCCTCTGCACAGCAGCCAATTCTTCTCATGCCAGAGCCTTTCCCAGCTGAATGCCTGCACTACCTGGAGCAGGACACGTGGTTTGTGACAAGCCACACGTGGAAGCTCCTGCTGAATGGCAGGTTTGAACTTTCTTCCACAAAACAACAGCAGAGCAATTCTTATCTTTTCTGTAGAGAAACGAGTAATGGATGTCAGTTACGTTTTTTCAGCCAGTAACTGGGGATTCCTAAAGTCCATCTTCCATGACAAATCTGCCCCCCCAGCACACTTTTCACACCTTTGGACGTGTGCCAGGACTGACAGACTCTCACCACAACCACCTGTTAGGCTTTCACATTGTGTCTCCACTAATTCTCTTTCCTGACTCAAGCCGTCGTTACCGATTAAACAAACACTCACTGGTCTCTCGTGAGTGCCTTTCTCCTGGACACAAAAAGAGGAAATTTAAGATCCAGATAGATGGGGCTATTGGCATTGCTTCTGTTGTGGAGCCCTTCCATGTCCCAATGCTGAACAGGAGCAGTGACACATTTACCACTTCACAATCACCTTATTTCCGTATACAATGGAATTAAGCAGTCAGTGGTGCTATCCATTAAATTGCATGATTATCCAACAGAGAAGGTGTATGCATTGAAGAAAATTAAGTATCCTTTAAGTTTGTGATAGCAGCTGGCTTTTGTTATCACTGCAGAAATCAGGACACGGGAGTACAGGAACTTGGGAGCACAAACCCTTTGCTGAAATTCAAAGTCGAAAAGGTTCCTGCCATGAAAACAGCATTGCTGAGCCCATAAAACAAACTTCACAGGAAATATTTTTTAGGTTCCCACTGCTGACACAGGCACAACTCATGCTCCTAAATGCAAACTGAAGAACTATCCCACGTAGCATCTGTACAACTCAGAGCCAGTCTACATTTTATTGCCTGGTACCAGCAGAAGTGGTGGTTTTACCCAGTTCTGGGAAAAGGGCAAAGCTGTGACAGCTTTATGATATTCTCTTTATTTGCAAACACTTTGTGTAAAGATTTTTTGTAGCCTTTACAAAATTTCACAAATTAAGAAATATAAAGCCTTAGGTAAATCAGTTATGAAATTGTAGCCTCAGTGCCCCGAGAGTACAATAATTACAAAGGACCTGTTACCTGATGTATCATTCACATCTCAATTTTCAGATAAAAACTATCCAGAAGAGATGAGAAAATCTGTACCTCACTAATTTTCTCTTAAATTCAGAATTGTTTTCATGGCCCCAGTATAAAGGCAAATAATTTGAAGATATCCAGAAACTAATACATATATGCTTCAATCATAAGCATTCCTACATTACCATCATGACTTCAGAAATATTAGGATAAGGATGGTAGTTCAAAACATTAGGTGAAGTGTGGTATGTCTTTCCCTAAATGAATACTCTATCTTTAGAAAAGAAATTCAGTCTCTAAAAAGCATTTTTGTTCTTCAAGGCTCTTTTGGACACATGTCAGACATTTGGGTAGATGTGGATAACACAAAAGATCAGTATTTCTTTTGACATGCTAGTTAAAAGAAATAGATTATTTTATTCAATTACAGTATAATTATTTTTTTAATCTGTTGAAGCAGAGAAATTACTATTGTTTCTATGAGAGTTGAAAATGACAGGAAAGCTTCTGTGCAGCTTCTGTGGGGTGGAATGTACTCAAAGAATTGAGAAAATCTGAAACACTTGGTAGCTTCAGATTTCTTATAGCTGCACATAAACCACAATTGGAATCTAAACTACAAGTGATATACACATGAAAATACAGCATGACACATACCAAAAATGAGAATTGCAATATGATTATCTTTACAGTCATTAATTTTTTTCTAACCAAAGAGTCCTAAAAGCCACCCCATCTCCTCTGAAGGTGTAGCTGGCTAGCTGCCTTACCCCAGTAATTTCAAAGTACCAACACACTTCTCCCAGGACCCATACGACATTTGCTGCTTCTCGGACAAAGCCTGCAGAAAGATGAACGCTTTCCAGTTTTCCTGGGAAGTGCCAGAGGAATGGGGAGGGCAGAGCTGTTGGCTGTGTTGGGCAGGGCAGGGCTCAGCAGTGGGAATCCATCCCACGGCTCGGAGGCAGCTGCTGGCTCTGCCCCCGAGCAGGGGCAGCCCCTGCCCGCTGCCCCGAGAGCCTCCAGCTGCTCGTGCCAGCTCAGATTCACCCAGCCCTCCAAAAGGGTGCTGCAAAGCACCTTCTCAGGGCTCTGGTGCCAGTCTGTGCCCCACTCTCCAGGTCTGAGGTGGAGCAGGAGCCCACCCTGCTGCTCACTTTGCTTGCACAGAGAGAAAGCTCTCGGGGCACTGCATTTCACAGGAAACCTTCACAGGACAACCCTTGGAATATCTTGCTCTGCTGAGCCCTTCACACCATCCACTCTTCCTCCAGCCTGACAACAGGAAGCTGGAATACAGCAAGTCATTGGAGATTGCTGTGGGCACTCACACTGTACCCAGTGGGAGATCTCACCTTGTACCATGTGGTGCAACAAGAGCCAACATAACCCCACTCTCTAGGACAGTAAAATCAGACTGATTTCGATTTCAAAGGATTTCTAGACACCATCTTGAGCTTAATCCAAGGTGAGACTACATTAGAGTACACCCAGTAGAGTTCTGAACATGTTTGAGGATGGAGATCACCCAACCTTTTCTTAGCTTCAGTGGCTGACTACCATCATTTTGGGATCTGCCCCTCTCCCCTCACATTCAAGGGCGATTTCTCTTGTTCTAGCTTATACCTGGTCTCCTCTGCACTTTTGCTACACCCCTCCAGGAGTATTCATCTCTGTAAAATCCCTTTAAGTCACTGAAAACAGCAATGGGATCCTCCCACAGTCTTTCCTTAGAAGAGACCCAGTGTCTCCCCATATGCTGTGCTCCCAACCCCTAACAATTTTAATCTCATGAGCAATACTAATTCAGAAGTGCCATCATGCCATCCTTACTACCTGCTGCCTTTCTGTATTTACTGCTGCCACTGAGTCACTCATTTCTAGGATTATTTTTTCATTTATTACACAAACAGGCATTGCATGGCTACAGAACACTTCTAGCCAAAATCAAGATGAATTCTAAATCAGGCCTGGATTTGAGCCCTGCTTCTCTACCAGGATAACATTTACTAGTCTTATCTTCCCAAAAACTAAAAGAATAAGTACAGCTGGCAGCAGCATGGGATCAGGAAAAACGTGGAAATATGACTTTACAGGAAGTACCAAAGCTCATTCATTCTCATGACTGCACTACCAAATGCAATTATGGAGGATGACAGCAGAACTCCTGGTATCTCCCCATCTGAGTTCAAACCATCTCTGTAAATAGCAGCATGTATTTCTTTCCTCCTCATTAAAAGCAGAATGCCTATTACAGACACAAATACAAAACCTAGTAAAGTTAACCACCCAGTAATACTAGAAAATGATATTTCAGCCAGCTAAACATGAGAAATCACAGCACTGGCCCAAGGTCCAGCAGTTTTACTGACACAGCATTACTCAGTATTCTTCAGTGCCTGGTGGGTTTGGAGTAAGCAGTAGGAAATGGAAGGAAAAATTAAAAAAAAAAAAAAAGTTAAATTTGAGATCAGTCATCAACCTAATCTGAAAGAGCTCTATTCTGAATGGAAAGAGGATGGTACATGGGAATGTATCACTAACTGCAGATGCCACTTAGCATTCTTCAGCTGCTCATCACAGAGTGCCTCACCATTCAGGGCTGCACATGTCCATTTTTCCTGACTCCCCACAAAGCAACACAGCAATATTTTGTGTTCTTTCTTACTTTTTCTTGTTTTTGCCTTCCTATCCAGTCCTGGCTGAAGTCTGCACACACTGATGGGTTGTAGATGGCTTTGAGATCTGACTGACATTCTCCAGAGATAAAAAAGTGTTCTTTGTTTTCTGAAACCACCTTCTTTGACCCTCTTGGTTAATTCAAACTCATCAGCTCTTTTGCTCACTTTGCTCCATGCCTGGATACAGTTCTGGCTGCCTCCTCCCAGAAGCTCCAAGTCCCATCAATCCTCTGTACTCTCTTTTTGAAGTGGGGTGAACTCTTTCGGGGAGTGAGGCCATGGAAGCAATGGCAGGGGAGGATCAGATGTCACAACACAGCTCTGCTTCAAAATGGCCATGCCTGAAAAATGGGAATGGTCTTTTGACAGAGAACAAGGACCTAAGTCTAAAGAATATGACCTCATGAAAACTCATCACACACTCTCCTCTAGAACACAATTAAGAGGATATTTTGTTTCATGGTTGGTTTTGGGTTTTTTAACAATGAGGACTCTTTTCTTCGTAATTCTAAATAAGATTAGGAGTAAGGAAAACTTTCCACTGACCACAGGCAGAGAGGATTAAAAGTCTTTTGAATCATGGTTTCAGTGAAGTCAGTTCCCCAAAGTAAGGCAGTATATTCTGTATTTTCAGCAAGGCCAGGTAAGACAACTTTCCTTGATTTCAAGGTTGATTTATCAGTGCATCAGGCACGAGCACTCCAAGCACAAGCCAACAGTAAAAGTCAAGAGCAGATTTGGTTGCCTTTTAGAAAGCACACTGTGCAGACTGGGAGGAGAAGGAAGAGTAACTGCTGCCAGGACTGGAACAGGAATGCAGGCATCATTAATGGATCATCTGCATCACAACAATTCCTTCCAAAAATTCCACCCAGTGGCTGGGCCCTACATGCCTGGAGCTTCACAGGGAAGAATGTGAAAGTGATTTTACAAAGTGGCAGTTGAGTTCTGGCAGGGCTAAGAAGTGAGCATTCAGCAGATGATTTACAAATAAATGAAACCTGAACAATGCCAATTTTCAAAGACACATTTTCATAGAATATGGATTTCAGCATGTTCTCTGGAGTCCTGCTTTCACTTCTAGCACTACCCTGGCATGCATAATATTTCCATAGAATTGGTTTATTCCCATACTCACCTTCACAAGAGATTTCTGGCAAGAAAGTAAAGGTAGGCAATGTGGAGAGCTACTTTTCAAATGTCAGACTGTCAGCACATCCAAGCAAAGACACACAGACACCACAGCTGTACTGGATGCAATTCAAAGTATTCACAAGTATTTACCCCTTTCTTGCTCTAGAAAATAAATCATTGAAGAGTTTCTATTACTCCTCAAAAATATTAACACAGAGATACAATATCTTAAGAATTAATTAAATAGTACCAAACATTAATGTATTATTGAATCTAAGGAAAATACTTCAAAGTTACTGGGTTTGCCTCTGTACTGTAAATGTTGGATATTTGTTAACTTAATAAAGCTACAAAGGCTGTTGGTGGTCAAGTCTTGAGAAGTCTTAATAAATTCTCCAGAAAGAATTTCAATATTGTGAAGACTCAATGCTTCAATTATTAACTAGGTTATATTTTGATATATTTTTAGCCAGATTTGAGAAAATCCTTTCACAAAATCAAAATATTTTTCTATCTCAGTGTCTCAATATATAAAAATATAGGGCATTATTTTGTTAAAATCAGCCAAATGATAGATGAAGTCAGTAACATCAGGAAAAATATTTTAGATCCTTCGGTTACGAAGACTGATAATTATAAAAATCACACTTAAAATGTCAACACTTCGGTCTGCACCAAAACCCAACAGTCCTAATTGCACTGGTGTCATTGAGGCAGACTAATAAGATAAGTATATGTGCATTTAGTGTGCACTGTTGTATGTTTGTTGGGGACTCATCATAGTAGAATAAATCCAATACAGCAATGGAAAAGGTTGTGTTATGACTCATAAATATTTATAAACCAGGAAAACAGTAAAGTTGGGTTTGATGTTCAGGAAAGAAAAGATTTATTTTTCATGAATCCAATTCTTTAAGAGCTTCAGTGTGCAACATTTTTAATCTTTATATAAATGACCTTGATAAAATGAATAAATTGAGCAAGGCTATCACCTAGTGGTCAATGGAAGCAATATTTTATTTTTTTCTTTTGAGCTCTTTCATTTGCTGGGGAGATGTTTTGGGGGCCTTTTTCCCTCCATAGAGATCTGTCAAATACTGAACCTGCACAGTAATATTACATAAGCAGGAAATGAATACATTAAGAAACTCTGTTGTGCCAGTGTTTTATTATTTGTAATTTATTTTTATCTCCAGTAGCTCTTTTAAATCATCTAAAAAAGTCCTACTGAATCCTTAATTTCACTTAGTGGTGCTGTTTTTTTTTTTTGTTTTGTTTTTTCCTGAAGCAAATGTAAATGTGTACCTTAAAATCCTATTCAGACATTTTCAAGACTATACAGCACTGAGTTCAGGTGACACTCCTTTGACCACGATAAAGGGAAGAAAATACCAAGAAGGTATTTCTAGCAGACACAAAACCTAAACTGAAGGGGAAAATGAAATAGAGTCATTCCCCAAATAAATAAATAAATAAATAAATACAAAATGAAATAATCAGGGTCAATTCCACAGCGAAAATAGGCTTGGGTGTTTTTTTTGTTGGTTTTTT
>VZRX01011894.1:2679-132573 GCA_013398075.1 Notiomystis cincta
TTATAATAAAATTTTAATAATACTTTGTTTTAATTCTAATATCTAAATTATGTCAGGGAGCTACATTTGGGTTTACTGATGATAATTTTAATGAATATAATACATATTAGTAGAATATAATAATTTGTTTCTTATATTTTTGAATAATTAAGATTGGGCATCTGATTTACTGTCCTGAACATTTGCTCCCTCTATTACCCTTTTGGCAACTCCTTCAGAAAGTATTATATTAAATGAAAGATAGTGGAAAAGGTAAGGTAAAATAATGATGAAAGGTAAAAACAGTGCATGCCAGCATACGGAAGACAAATTAAAAAAATAAATTATAAACCCAAGAAACTGTCAGAAATAAATGTATCATTGGACTCAGCTACATCTCCCAAAACATTTTAGTTTTACCAATCTTGCAACTCCATACAATTCTCATACAACAGTATTTGCAACTCTAGATTAAATAAAACTAATTTAAAAAGACAAATTAACATCTTGATCCTGCATTACTGATATAGTCACCACTGCTGGCTAAAGTTTTTTGGATTTCCCTGTGCTTCAGGAACAATTATCCTATGTAAGAGCAGTTCCACTCATATTGGAAACAATGGGAAGCATCAGTCATTTTGCAGAAGTGTATCTTTGCTGAGGGCAACTGTGGCTTCAATCCCATTGAGAGCAATAGGAGGTAGTAGCAATTTTGGAAAAAGGACATTGTCTATGGAACACGCCATAGGAGAACGTTATTCATCAGCTTTGGCTGAATGAGAAAATTTCAGTTCTGGAGAACAACAGAAAAAGAAAATCTTCAAGCCTTTAAAAATCTTTTAGACATAGGATTTTAGTATAGAGTGTTGGGAATAGGTACTCTGTTAATAAGATCTTCAGGCAACGCTCAAGTAACAAAATGACATATTTTCATAATACACTGAAATTCCTAACAGACAAATCTTTACACTTAGTTTAAGGCAAACTGCTCAACATTTATGCACTGGAAAATTTGAACAACCAATTTTGTGCCCCAAACTATATGAGGAAATTTTAGGGTGGTTTGTTTAATTTTTTCTCTAGCAGCCCTTTCTAAAGCAAATAGTGACTGAAGAATCCTACAGAACTACAGGTGAAAGTGATCTTCTTAAAACAGTGCTATCATTTGTGTTAAAATATACATAATATATCTGCATTTGATATCCTAAGTGAAGTCAATATAAAATGTCTTCAATTATATTAGATTGAATTATCACTGGTATTTCCAACTCTTTTCATGTTTCTCATTCCTGTTGCTGCAGACAAACCACCAGAAGAAAAGGCAGAGAAAATCTTCACCTGCTGCTATTTGCTGAAAAATCTGAAGACATTCATATTGATTTGACTGACCTAAAATAGAGGCACAGCCTTCATTTAAAAAAAATGCTTATGCACGTAATTTTTCAACAATTCTGTGAAGCTAATTTTTTAAACAGTCCTGATTCAGAGTATGAAAATTCAGAGTTTGTGGAAAGAAATGTATGTCAAAATCACTGAAATTTCAGATTTAAAGTTGTCTTAATGGAACCTAATGAATCCATTTAACCCTGACCAAAACTGTCACTAGGCTACAGCATAAAAGCACCAACAAAATGTTGTCATTTTTCAGTAGGTTTTATTTCCAGTAGTTCATACACCAAAATATCACCAGCAGCACTACATACCCACTTTACTCTTAGAATTACCTACAGAAGCTTTTCTGTTAATATGAGGTATTGACTATATGTTTGGTTATCTCCCTTGTTCTTTGTTTACTAACTCTAGGCAGTGGAGTTTCGTGGGTCTTTTGCCTTTCTCTGAAATGGCACAGCAGATACACAGATCCTGGAGGACAAAAGCGTCTGTGCACTGTGCAAAGACTTTAAAAGGCAACAGTGATGCAATATTGCAACCACATATCATTTTAATGATGTAAAAATGCACCCTCACTCCAGAAAACAGGGTGTGTTTTGGAAAGACATGATGAGGTCAGATGAAACAATTTTAACAGAAACTCTAAACCTGAAGCTGGACATAATATGACCAAATACAGACCCCAGCAAGTACTATTTTAAAAGAAAGGGGGTTTAAGGTTTTTTTGGAAAGGTTTTTTTAATCTACCAATTTTCTGTTTTATTAAATATTTTTCAGAGGAATAAAAAAGTGATAATCAGTGGAATACAAATGGTTTGCATAAATTTTGTTGAAAAATATAAAAAGTAACTATACATCATGTCAAATAAAGGAGAAGTCTGTGAGGAACATACTGATGAACATCTTATATTAAATACCAAACTTTCCATAACAGAGAGATTATAGCACAAAAACAAGCAACCTCCCCCCAGCAAAAACCCAAATAAACAATGAAAATACTCCAAACAAACAAAATAGCCCAAAAACTAGAAAAAATTTGGGAGGGATCAGAAAAATAATTTTTAAAAATTACATTTATTTAGGAAAAAATACAATCCCAAATGGGCATTGTCCATCATAATGTTTTACCTTAGAATTTGCTACAAAATCACCGAAAGAAAAAGGAAGGAAGAGAACTCTACTGCACAGCTGTGAGAGAAGTTGATGGAGGCTGCCTTCTCTCCATCTGCCTCGGATCCAGTGGGGTCACACCTCTCTCCCCTGCTCAGGACATAGATACTGTTTACAAGCCCTGCACCTCAACTATTAGAGAAACATCAGAAGTGTCAATGCCTGGGGACTCTTTACCTAACTTCAGGATAGGCTTCTTTCTAAAGCTAAGCAATTTCATGCTTATGATTATGTGCATTTATTGGAAATATGTGCAAAATTTTAATTAGGTTACGTTTTCAGATATGTGGATGCTAAATAAACTCATTCCTTTTAATACAAAGTAGATAAAAGAACACCAGTGTAGAAAAGAATGTTTTTGACTAAATTAGGAGATATAGCTGAGTTCAACAACACTCAACCTCTTCAATGAGAGAAGGAAGCAAGTAGTGACTTTTAAAGACTGTAATATACAATTAAAATCAACTATATAAATGGAAAATGTGATATAACATGAAGCACAACATAAAGTTGTTCAGTGCATATAATTATACCAATTACATTTAGAAATTGTATTTACTTGCCAAGAAAGAAATAAGAAATTAAAAGGCAATTGTATAAAGTGACACCACGCAACCTTCTCATTCAATCTTACTGAATATAGAATTATAACAAGATAATATTTTAACTACTTCAAAAGAAAGGCCATCAACTTCTAATTCAAAACACCAGCAAAATAAAACATGCAATTTTCATACTCTGTGATTTTCAGTGGGCAACAAAAACATTTAGCTATTATAAGAAGTCTTTTGAATTGTGATATACTGGTTTCAGATGGATCTCAAAAGGGAGGTCAATGACACCTTCTTGATACAATTACTGCAATTAATTTCTTTTGCCAATTTTCAAACAAAAGCACATTATGGATTGTGGATCAAATTAATTTTTAGGAATGTCTGAAGAATTACAATATCCTTACTTCAGATTCATTGAAGGTATTTCAATAGATCAGAGAGAGATGAGAGTGATATATCCTTGTTCTATAGGATCAGATTTTCAAAGCTGTTGTGGATGTTTATCTCTTCTTTAGATACACTATCAGTGATCTTAACAATCTTTTCAAGCTATGAAGCTATGAAGGTAAAGACAGAGGAAAAGTACATTCAAAATTATATTGAGAATGTGTAATGTAGCATATTCAATCTTGAGAATCAAAAATTTGCTTCTGCATACCAAAACAGTTTTGCATCTTCTGTTTAAGATCTAAATTTTCAGAAGTATCAATTCTTAGCTGCCCATATCTTGATACACATAAATGTAGGTATTTATTTTTGAATGGCTACCCAATGAAACTCAAAATCTAAAGTAAGGTATATCCAGTTACACTGATCTGGTGTAAGATATCTCAATCAAAGCATATAGAAATCAAGACCTTTATTATAGCAGACATGACAAGTGATTTTGACAGATTAGTATCTGGACCATCAGGAAACAACATTTTCTTCAAGTTCTATATCATACCAATGGTCTTTATAATATGAAATCTCAGTCAATCTTTGGTTATGTTTCAAATTATGGCATTATGGAACACTCCAGTCTACATCCTGGTCTACAATTATCATATACTGACAATCCAAAGAAGGAAAACCAACTAAAACTCAAGGAATTAAACCAAAGAAAATACTTTATTTAAACATTTTAAAAGATAGACTTATTCTAGTCTTTATTTTTGTTTATAAACTTAAAATTTCTGAGTAAAGTTGGATTTTTAAGACCAAATTTTGAAATTTCAGAAGTTTTTGAAGGAGACTTTTTGACATAAAATCAAACAGAAATCTGTCTTCCAAACCAGAAAATGCACCAAAACTATTTTTTTTTTTCATCGAGAAATCCATGTGCGTCATTCTTGCACTTTTCAATACAGAACACTGATGAAAAGTTCCTGAGTTCTACATTTAGGGCTTCGTCCCTGTTTGCTTTGCTCTTCTTCAGAAATACTAGGAATAGACTAGACTGGTCATGTTAGTATATGAAATTCTTTCTGCCACAGACAGATAACAAGAAATATTTTTTATTTTTTCCTCTAATAAAAGAGAGAAATTGTTCCAGGAATAATAACACCTGCATTTTTCAAAAAATAGTGCTTCTGTCACCAGTAAGTCATGAAGCAGAAAAGAATTACAATACAAAAGAGGAGTAGATGTTATTGCCATATTCCCTGAAGGTGATATTGAGGTAATGGGGATAGATTAGATGACCTTTGGAGCTCTCTTCTAACCTTATTTCCTACAGACTATGATATCTTCACCAAGTTCCAGAGAGAAGGCAGATAAGAGCTGATTTCTTTGGGGAGGTATTAGTTAGACTACAACCACAAGAGAATCACTGCAAGAGTAAGTGGATATATCATTCCACATAACAAAAGTACTGACATTTCCACAAGACACACTAAGTCTAAGAAAGGCATTTCAGAGATTAATAGAAAGTATCATGTGATGCGAAATTTTGGCTTGTATTCAAGTTGCTTAATGTTGTCGGTTGTTAATTTTTGGCTGAGATAAAGATGAGTTTTGGGGATTTGTAACTTTTCAGCAGCTTAGTTTTCAGACACAGCAAAACTCCTGAAAAGCTTTGGAAAATTACACATTTTACCTAACAGAATAATTATTCAATCCAGTACAACAATCGATACATCTCTAGTGTTGATGTGGACTCTGTGCATGCTCCCTCCCATGTTTGCTGTGGAAGGATTTTTTGTATTGAGTAAAAGAATATAACTTCTGTCTTTACAAGTTTAACAGAATTTAGTGATCTGACTTTGGCTAGCCATCTTCTGGACATTCCTTACAATTCCTGTCTTCAAAACCCCTGATCCAAGAAACTTACTTGAATGTAATCCTCTGTGAAGACATACTTTCTCTCTCCAGGCTGATACATCAGTCTCACCCAAATTGGAATGACTTTCTCCTCCTGATACGAGAGAGTCCTTGTGAAGGTAGGGCCAAGCATGGAAAATAGCTCCAGAGGTTGTCACTTTTAGAAAGAGGCAATGCTATTGAATTTATATACCTCTGAAATTGTTCTTAAAGTGGAAAGCCTGTGGCAATTTAATTATTCCTTATTTAAACTACAATGAATACAGAAAAGTTTTATTGCCCCAAAAGACTGAAGTTGGTTTTGCTATAGCTTGTTCACTGGAAAATATATTATATTTTCTGTTTAGCAATTTTGCATTAGCCGTTCATAAGACTGATAGGGTCCAGAAATATTTGTATTGAACAGCTTTATGACACTTTAATGGTAACACCCTCTTAGAAAATATGAGTGGATAAGCTAATACCTCTGGTTTACACTGATACAATTGATATCCATTATATATGGTAAGATAAAAACCCTGCAAACAGTGATAAAGCTGTGGTGGTAAGGAGAAATGCCCCTTCTGCCCATTCCAGCACAGCTCCACCAGATGCTGCCTGAAATTACCAGCTTGCTTGCTTTTGTGGCTAAAACTTTACATGCTGCTTAGGCCATCAGTGACCAGAGAACATATTGCACTATTACACAAATGTTTTATTAGTGCATCAAGCTTTCTAAAAGGTGACTCAATTGCTTAAAAAGATCAACCTGCATGACACCCCTGCATGACAAATAAAACTTACAGACCTATTCAGGAATTTATTACTCCATTTCAGTGAATCATGACCTAATGATACCTTCACTTGAGACACTAAAAAGGGCAAAATAAAGACATGAAATAAAGGCTGTTGTTTTATTCTCTGTGCAGCACTTACAGGGTATGCTTGTCTACACATTAACTGTGAACTGCTGCAATTGAAGTAGAACCTTCTCCAGCAACACTGAAGGAGACAGCTTTTGTTAAAGCCACCTTAGTATAAAAATAAGGGGATAGGAAGAAAATTACTCAGGGCAGAAAGCTCACAAAACAACCTGGTTTAGGACAAATACATGGCCAGCCTGATGCAAAGGCAGACAGATGAGGAGGAATGTTCTGAATTGAAGTGAGGAGCTGCTGTGCAATGGTTTTACCTCGCAGTGCATAACCCTCCCTTTACAAAGTAATGTAGGCTCCATGTGTTTGAACCTGACTCCTCAGAACTAGATCGATTCCTAGTTGTCAGGTCTTCCTGCTGCCACCTGTTGTGCAGTCTGTTTCCCTGATTTTCTTTTGTGTTTTGCCTCTCCTACTACAGACCTTGGATGTGCACTCATATTCCTTACCCGCAGGAGGCAGGACTCTATTCATTGCAACTATCACCACACGCCGATAGATTTAAGTTATGATCTTTAAACTCTGAAACTGCCTTGTTATCTTATCCAGACAAATAACCTTCCAGTACTTATTCTTTCACTATTGCTTTCAGGGAAAACAACACCTGCCCACTTTCCTCTGTTATAACTCTTCCAAGTTCATGCCAAGCATTCAACAGAAAAACTCTTCCCACACACTTGACATCTTCACGTAAACAAAGCACATCTTACATCACTCCACAGCTATTTTCAACCACTTACTTGCAGCCATCTAGAGAAGAAATGGCAGTTCCCATGACTCCATATCACCTGATGTGAGGTGATATTTCTAAGATATTTCTATGATAGAAATATAGAATGGTTTGGGTTGGAAGGGACCTTAAAAAATCATCTTGTTCCAATCCCCCTACCATGGGCAGGAACACCTTCCACTAGACCAGGCTGCTCAAAGCCCCATCCAACCTGGCCTTGAGCACTTCCAGAAATGGGGCATTCACAGCTTCTCTGGGCAACCTGTTCCAGTGCCTCACCACCCTCACAGTAGAAAATTTCTTCCTAATATCTAATCTAAACCAAATGGAAAGCCACACCACTATGAGCTCCTAGTCTTAATCATCTCTCACTGGTTTTTACTGTAACTTCTTGTTCTGGCATATAGCCCATATTTTACCAGTGAAGAGAAAACAGTATCTTAATCAGAGTTACATGCATATCATATTGCATGTAATAAGATAAAACACATGCATGTTTTTTATATATATATATATATATATATGTTATTTTGCTTACATACACTAAAAATGTACACACAAACCTTTGAATTTACCTTAGTGATTTTTCAGAAATGCTATATAAACATGACTGAAAACAAGAAATCTTCTAAAATGCATATTCAAAGTGCATATGAAATAGTGCTTTAGAAGTTATTTCTCTATGCTCACAGATTTAACAGTGCATTGCCAGGCTTAGATAACACTGATGTAAGCTCAATAGTTAGTACATGCTAATGCCAACTCACACAGACAGGAATTCAGGGCAATCATCCAGCCCCAAAGGAGGATAGATGTGGAAGAGTTTTGCCTGCCAAATTAGTAATGTCTCTGATACAAGCACATGAGGTGACAGAAAGGACACTCTGATGACATGCATCACCTTTGCTGGGGTAAAAACTTCCCTGTCAACAAAATTTTCTCTGCCAATTACTTAGGCTGCATTTTATACAGCTATGCAGCACAAATTTAAAAAAAAATGTAGAGAAGAAAAAACACAAGCCAGAGCTTTTAACTTTCAAAATAAACCAGCATTCTACATAATAAGGGACATAACTTTCTATATTATGTAACTCTGTTTCTTTAAGCTGAATTTTCCTGGAGCTAAGGAATGGGGGATTTTTTTTCTATTGGAAAAGTGATGCCAAATTCATTGTGTTCATTATCTGTTTTTAAGTAACAGATATTTTAATAATTTGCAGAGAATTTTACTTACGTGGCATTTACTGGGGCCATTGTGATAAAATCATCCAAACAGTGAAGCAAAATGGGAAGATTTATGACATATCCTCCATGTATCAAAAAACTGCATAAGAATTGCTTTTTACAATGTTGAACCTGGGTGTCAAAAATAATCCAGCCAAGTTTATGATTAATTTTTACACAAGATGTTACTGAAAGATTAAAACTGTTGTGATATCCAGGGTGTGAAAGTTAACTTAGTTCACTCACAACAAATCTGCTTTAAGATGATGTAATCCAGTACTGATTCTCCTAATTGCTTAGCCACAGGCCATAAATGTGTCAGTTCTCTCTTCCTGATTGCTACTGTAGTACAGTGATAAAACCAGTAGAATACAGTGGCTGTCTAATGCTTTGGTTACTGGTCACATGTGTTAGAGCAGATTAAAAGTTGTTCAAAGGTCATATTTGCAATTGAAGTGGAAGAGAGGACAATGCTGGTCTTTGCTTGACAACCCTTTCTGTGAAGAAATTCTTCCTGATGTCCAACCTAAACCTCCCCTGGCTCAGCTTGAGGTCGTTTCCTCTCATCCTGTCACCCGTTATCTGGGAGAGGAGGCCGACCCCCATCTGGCTACAACCTCCTTTCATGGAGTTGTAGAGGGTGGTAAGGTCACCCCTGAGTCTCCTCTTCTCCAGGGTAAATAATTCCAACTCCTTCAGCTGCTCATAGGCCTCACTTTACACGTTTCCTCAGCTCTGTTGTGTTCTCTGGACACACTCCAGCTCCTCAATGTCTTTCTTGCAGTGAAGAGCCCAGAACTGAACACAGCACTCAATATGTGGCCTCACTGGTGTCACATACAGAGGAAAAATCACTTTTCTAATGCTGACCTGTTTTCTCCAATATCATAAGCTGATAGAATTAAAGAAAACTTAAAATAGACAAAAATGTCTGGGCACAAGGTACACATCCTCAGAATTCATGACAAATCAAAGAATACAGCTGATGATCTCCCACTTCTAATGTTTTCCTGATAACACGATTATTTCTTTTCCTTGGAGGTCTCTTTTTAGTGATAGCCTCCCAGAGCTAACCAAACCTGTACAGCCTCTTATAGTATTGAAGCAAAGTCTGGGTCCATTGTTATCAGTTTTTCAGTCTGATAGTGCTTGCTCAGTATCTTTATGGTGCTCAGGTGTTACCTGCTTACAAACAAACCCACAATGATAAAACTGTGATTTCCAGTATGCTACTGCACTGCTGCTCTTTGCTCGATCTTTTCAGACTAGTGACATTCCATGAATAAGAGATATGGGCTTTCCTTGGAAATAAACCCCAACATTATCTACATCACCACCAAGCTGGAAGTAAGTTATCCTTATTGAGCAGTCATGGATAGCAGGTAGTATGTATCAAAGTGGGTTCCTCACTGTTGGGTGCAGCAGACAATCAAGTCGTGGTGCCAAACAGGATGATTAACCCACACGACCTCCTGTTTTTATGGTGATGGGGAGAAAAAAATTCTGACTTCTCAGCAGGGATTGACCTCATGTGACATTTGTCAAGAACATGCAACTGCTAGTTTTAAAAGTTAATGAAATTTCTAACACTGTATTAAAATGTTTTAGTTGAAAAATCATTAAGAGAGTCAACATTGGGAAGTGAGACATTAAACCTCATCTTGAAGACAGAGAGAAACTGATGGTGGAACTAAAAGTCAGAGAATTTAAAAGTCAAGCTATGATGAGTCTACACATTTGCCCCAAAAATAATGGCATGCAACCCAAATTTAAAAACAGATCTGATATTTTTAGAAGACCAATTTCAGAATTTGAAAATAATTCTAAGCTAAATCAGGCTGAGAAAAGAATTTGAACACAGAAATGCTCACATGAAATGAAAGCTGTTCAAAATTCTTATTTCTAATGCCCATAAACCCACTTTTTTCAAATCTCAGAAAAATCTACACTGATTTTAAAAACAGCTTAAAATTCTAATATTTAAAGAAGATACTGAAGCTAGGAAATGTATCAAGTTTATGTGAGGGGCAAATAGATGACAAAAGAAATCAATTGTTGGAAGATTTAAGGATAATTTAAATGAGTTTCAAGACATACCAGGAACAACAGAGGATCTATAAATCGTATCCATCACAAATCATGCAGAAGAGGTTGAAAAGTTCAATAAATAATTACTTTCTGCATTTAGGAAATAAAGCAGGATAACCTGCTCTGATCAAGTGATCAGGATATAGTACCTTTTCAACAGTAGCTCAGGAAGATATTCGATGACAGCTACTACAGTCAGATATTTTTCAATCAGTATGCACACAGCTAACTCGTAGCTGAGAGTTTTATGACAGCCTAGCAGTTCCTTGCTCAATTAATGCCGATCTTTAATGTGTCCTAGAACAGCAGAAAAGTTCCAGAAGACTGGATGAAAACCAGTACAATATCAAATAGTAAATTAAATAACCCAGGTAGATCCAACAACATGATATTGGCCCTAGATACAATAATGGGATGGTCATTACAGGATTTTTATTAATAAGAAATTAAAGAAGGACAATATAATTAATGCTAGCCAATATAGCTTAATATCTGATAATGGGTGTGCTGATGAAGATTTTGTAAAGCAACAAATATTTGGATTCTAAAATAATATTAAGAGAAATTCAGCATGGCCCAAACAAAGAAGGTCTCAAAATAGAAATTACTATATTGAGAACATATATTTTTCCTGAGATACTGGGGTGGTATATTTTTGACCTTATGTCATTTAACATCTTCATCTGGAAACATAAAATCATTACAGATATAATTTGCAGATAACATAAAATCTGATGTCAGGGAAAATAATGAAGAAGACAGTTCAACAGTACAGTGTTGTCTGGATTTCTTGATAATCTGGATGCATGAAAACAATTTGTGGTTCATACCATCAAATGTAAATATAAACTCACATACCCAGGATAAAAAGAACTCTGTGAACACCTCTGTGGTGGGAGACTTGAAAGGGTTAATGTATGCCTATTTGTGGGCAGAGAACACTGCCTGCAGAAAGGCATTACACTTCCTTCCTGGCTAATATGGCTGCTAGTAAATATTGGTGTCAGTGCTGAGGTCTGCACTTCAAGAGGTTTCAAATAATAATTATGAAAGTCAATAAAGGCCTATTTAAAGAAGAACAAAAAGGAGACCTAACAATCTTGCTTATGAAACAGAAGTTGAGAAGGGAGCTCGTTGAGAATGTACAAGAACATACATGGGGAAAAAACCCTGCTAAAAGAGGTCCCTAACTGAAAAGGCAAAGTTTTAAAAAGATTCATTGGCTGACAGCTGAAACTAAAAAAAAAAAACCCAACAAAAAATCAAACACGAATTTGTCAGTAATGAGACAGTAACCAATTATTTTGGTGGCTTGTATTTCACTGAAAATTCCATTAACTTTTTTGGAGATGCTTTGACTTTCTTCAACCAAAATTCAGGAAATTCTCAGTCTTAGAGGTTTAAACAGGGAGCTGACCTGACTGGCCACAAAAGTTCCATGAAAACGTTAACACATGGGAAAGCAACAAGGTCTACAGAATAGAACTCCAGAAGAGCCCACTGCTCTAAGCACTGTCCCTGACAAGGGGCATTGACTCAGTCAATTCAGTATTCTGGTCCCACATTTTCCTTCATCAGGAACAACAGCACTTATAAAAATATTATATATGTACAATTTTCTTATTTATGCTTAATATTCTGGCCTCATATAAATAATTGAATTGATCCAAAATGAAGCACCTCCTCTCCTCAAAATCAATACTTCTATTAAGAATAACAGGCTTCTATTAAAATTACCTGGGAGGGAATCCATGTGATACCCAGACTCCAGAAATAACTGTTTAAAGTATTTTATGGAAGACACCAAAGCAATTCAGATGATTATTCCTTGCTTTTACTCTAGTAGCCAAAATCTCTGCTAAATAATTGTACTTTTCTCAGTTATATTCATTACTTATCCACTGAACTGGAAAGTACATTGCACAAATAGAAGTCTTACTGCTTATTAGACAAATTATCTTCATATCACCTTTTATTTCAGAGATTTACAACTTATTTACACCTATAAAACAGGAGAACTAAGGCAGATGCCATGACCGTTCTTGCAAGTCACTGATCTTCAAAACTGTACTCATCACAGGCTGGCTGTGACTCTGGTCACATCAAATTTGCAACTAAGTCTTTAAGAACATGGGATAAAATATTTCAGATTAGGAAAAATTAGGATGATTCTGATTGTAAAAGTTATCCCTCAGAAATATGCAAAACCTAAAACCTAATTTTATCATGGTAGATAGATGTCCCAAATCCTTTGTTTGCTTTTTTTCCTAATCTGAGTATGATGACTTTTTGCTGCTCTGACAAAAATAAATATTTCCTATAGAAAAATAATATTGTTATCTGGAATATTAGTTGATATACTTTAAATGGCAGTCAATCTCCTCTGTGCTAAACTGCTTGGGCTTCTTAGAATAATGGCTAAAAGCTCCAGGTGATTGCTCATTTCTCTTTTTTTTTTTAAATCACCATCCTTAAAAATGATGAAGAATTCTTACTGAGAGAAAATAGTAGTTGAGAATATAAAATTCAAATAAATAGCACCAACATTTTCAACTGAACGCTCGACATCAAGATCTAAATACAGGGTAACTACCTAATCTGGTGAATAAACATGGGTTTAGATGTAGGAGTTTAACCTTAGGCATTCAGAAGGAAATATTCTAGCCATTCCCTTTAAATGCTGAGTATTTAATATTAACACGTATTAAAACTTACAGACATGCTAATTTTAACACCTACATGTTGACAGCTTCAATTTATTTCTAGTAACAGTTGGGATTTTGTTTACATTAAGGTACAAATTTAAAGTCAGCTAGCTTACTTCACTTTTATTTCTTTAGCTCATTTTACAACAGAGTAGCAGTCAATCCACTAAAGGGAAATATCTTTAAAGTATCACATAGTTTTAGAAGAACAGCCTCATCATGATATCCTGCTCTCTTTCTTCAATAGCCTAAGGCAGTTTAATTATGGCAGACTTCATCTTAATTCCTATGCCTTTCTCCACATCTATCAAAATCCATTTGAATTAGAATCAAAGATTACAAAATGTTTACAAGACTGTACAAGCTGAATACACCTTTCCTAATCTGAAATAGTCTAAAAACCATTGTAATGTTTGTACAGGTGGGATTGGAACTTGCCATCCAGGGCTTTGGAAATCAAATGCTGAATAAATTCTTAAACTTCCTAAGTGCTTTATGTTATCAATAGCCACGAGAAACAATGTCACTTCATACAGATCAAACATAGTTAAAGGCATTTTTTAGCAACAACTGCTTAGAGCAGCAAAAAAAGAGAGAGAGGAAAGGTAGGCATAATCACTGAGAGTTGTATTGCTGAACTCTGCAGAAGGCTCCTTCAAATAAATATTTCAAACCTTTATATGAATATTTTAAGCATGACAACTACACATAAACACACAGCCAAAGTGCTCAAATCCACTCAAGAAAGACTATTAAGTCATCAACCTGCTCCTGACAGGATCCACTGAATATGGCAACAGTGAGAAGTCAGGAGACAGTTGGAATCATTTCAAGACTGCTAATTTAACTTGTCTTAAAACCAACCAATGCTCAACGTGTCATCATCAATGTCATCTCATCGCAGTCTGAAAAGCCTTTGACCTAAAGCAAAAAGGTCCCCAAGTGCCACCCTTCTTGTCTACTGGTTGAAAATCTAATTGGTTCTGCTGACAGGCTTGGGAATTGGTAGGAAGGCTGTTCAGTTAATCTCCAAGGGCCAGCAAAGAGCTCAGTATCCATCTCTGAGCTTTGCTCCCTGGCTGTCGTAAAATGACTCTGATGGTAGTGCAAGCTCTTATGCTTCAGCTGTCTTCTGACTTCTGTTAAGTCAAATCCAATAAAGTTTGTCACTCAATAATCTGAGAGCTACCCAACAAAACCTCTTTGATCAATAACAGCTTGCCTGCTTGCACTGAGGAAGGTGACCTATTAAAGATTAAAAACACACCTGCTGCTTGCAGCACAGAACATCTTTTTTTACTTTTACATAAAAATTCATCCATTAAAATGAGTTTAACGGCTACAACTATATATAAATATTACATGCCAGAAAGCTAAAATAAGATTCAAAAAAATATTTTAGCTATAGTACAGTGCTTTTATTAAATTTGAGTCACTGCTTTTCATAGAATCAGAAAGACCTCATCCAAAAGGCCTCTCAACACCCACTTGCAACTTTTACTTTAGACTCCTCTGTATGTTCTACTTTGTTTTAAATTTTCTGCCTGCTAATAGCAAACAGCTCTGTTTTCGTGACAGTCCAGTAATCTAATTTGTTTCTGCCTACTTGCTTATGCCAGAAAACAAATATTCATGTTGTCAGGAAATGCAATTTAAAATTTTAATTATAGACATCTTCTCCTCTGTTTGAAAAATTTTCTTGAACTGTAGATACACTTTATCAGAGGCTATGATCAACAAGTGCTTTACAAAGTCCTGAGAAAGAAAAACTAGGCTGAATTTTGTTCTTGTTTTGTTGTTAAATTTCTTCTAAATGATCAAGCATTAGTTGAGATACCTTTCCTGATATTTTACAGACAACAGAAAAAGGATACAGGTAAACAAAGAATGTAATTAAAGGTGTAGTATTCATTAATAAATTTGTGAAGGAGCAAATCACATACAATAAACTCAACTGACTGAACCATCAATGGTTTGGAATGGGTTATCAATCTCCCAGGAAATCACAGAGACCCTCAGAGCAGTAAATTCAAGATACATGAGGTAAGCAGTGTATCTGTTGATTGTCATGCTTTGTTTAACCTGGTGTCCTTCAGGCATTCATTTAAAGGAGTAAATAGCAGCTAGAGAGTGATATGACACTTCAAAGCAGCTAGGAGATACAGATCTGTATTTTCAATCAAAATTAAATAAATATATGTCTCGAAATTCTCTGAACTGTTAAAAAAAGAAATGCAAAACAAGACAACAGTTCTGGAAAACATAAATATTTGTTAGGGTTTACTGTCATTAGTTACTACTTCCCACTAAAGTAAAATACTAATCTACTGATGCTGGGGCTAGATGAACATGAAACAAGGATTACATGTTAGGTAATGCTACTTCAGTATCTGCAAAGCCGTCTGAAATGACAAACTGAGACAAATCAGTCACCAAACAATTGCCATAAATAAATCTCCTACTGTGAACATCAGAGACACTCAGTAAGGACTAACTGTGCAAAGAGCTTCTGCAGCTTTGCAAGGCTTCTCTCCTTGCTGCTCCTGAAGGAGCCCAACAGGTAGGTCTCACACTGTACCCTGCTTTGTTGTCAGTCATGACTCTTTTTTGCAGCAATAAGGCTACAGGCTCTGAGCTGTCAGAAACACTTGCCTGTCCAGAAACATTAAATGCACTCTACTAAGGACAAAGCCTGGAGTGAGGGTAGAGGCACCATCCAACTGTGCCTCCAAAAAATGTCAACTACACAGACTAAACTTTGAGTAGTAGATTCCCAGCAAATCCAACCAAAAACCCCCAAACTCCAAACCTAAGGCATAGATAAAGGCAAGTGACAATCAAAAAATATCTTGACCATTACAGTCATAAAGTCTCTTGTAGAAAACGTATCTGTTTGAGTCACATCTTGCTGTTACAAGTTTTACAGAAGATAATGTAGACAAATGCTTTTATCATACATTATAAAACTTATGCCTTGTCTACAGAATATCCTAGAAACCACATATATTAGACTCTAACAAGAATGCACAGAAAGTTCAGCTCAATAAACCCTGCCAGTTACTCATCAATTCAGTGCAGTCAGCTGCACCTGTTCTGCTGGGCTTTCACTAGGAGACATCAAAGAATATCTCCATCTTTTCCCACCACCCAAAACTGCCAGCAGCCTACACCAAAATCTCTCTTCTTTTGCATGATCCTCTAAGTATCTGTGAGGAAAGGAGTAAGAAGCATCAGAAGACTGATATGAGAAAGAAACAAAAGATCTGTATAACTATTCCCATTGCACTGAGCCGTTCCATATCACACATTTCTAGCAGCCAGAAGTGGCCAGCTTGGCTTCTGCCTTTGAGAGACTATTGATATTTATCAGGTAAACACATACCATTTCCATGCTGTTAATTAATCAGTGTTTTCTTTTCCGTGTTGGAAAGCCAGGATTGTGTCAGGCTTCTAACATACCACAACACTGTGGCACTTATTTATGCCCCGAGGACTCATCAAGGGTCTGTGCCCACAGGATCTCGTTCTGAAGTAGTTCAGTGGTGTGTAGTTATTGATGAAGAAAACTATAATGAGAAAGTGGAAGCTTAAGGTAGCTAGATGTCTTTTTTGAATACTGGATGGTATCAATTTCTGCATGATTGGATAGTTGGTAGATTACATTACTTCATTTTCTCCTTCATAACAAATAACTGCTGTTCATAAATACCTATTTGTGGGCTGATTTGCAAAGTTGCGTGGCACTTGTAGTTAAGTAAGAGGAAGCGAGACAAAGACCAAATAAAGTGTTGTGGAATGCTAAGTAGCTTAAAAAAACACACCTTACACATGTCAACTTGGGCATTCAAAATATAGGCTGGCACTTTTCTCTGTGGCTCATTCCTCTTTTAATAATGTCATCTCACCTCACAGGGGCTTTGTGAAAATTAATTAATTACGGTTTGTGAGGCATTCAGATGCTAATGATAGCTACAATGGAAAGAAAGCCTATGGAGAAATTAATAGTTTTGAATTCAATGTAATGATTGAATGTGAACACCACATGTGGGTCACATATTGGCCAATAAGAATAACAGAAAACATGAATAGCTGCTCATTCACTGATCTCTCTTACTATGTACACTGAATGAGAAAGGAGTACTGTTGTAAAAAACATAATATATATGTAGATAAATAAACCTGAAATGCTGAGATGATAGGTAACAAGCAAACAGAATTGCCTTATGTCTCAGCTTTTAAACATTAAATTTTGTAAATGCTTAAATTCTCAATAAAAAAGCAATTTTTTAATAAGGAAAAACAACACTAAAAGACAAATTTTTTTGTTTCGCAACCAGACAACTGTCTCTGCAACATCAAAACCCATACCTGTAAAAAGTGCTGGGCTAGTCAGTAGAATTCAGAGATTTGCTGAGAGCAGAGGAATGCCCCATGCAGGTGATAAACTGAGGAACAATGCCATAAATTTCATCATGCAAAGCCTGATCCTGTAGAGTGACATAAGGTGTACACAGCTGACTCTATCTCAGCGTAGGACACAGTCAAAGAAAGATACAGAGTTCCCCCACCTCAATGGGAAGATGGTTCTACAGAGCAGCACATTTAGATCCATTTAAATAAAGCTTCCATGTATCTTACATGAGCAAATATTAGAAATTATTTTACAGATTGCTAGATTCTTTATATGCCAAACATATATGTCTGCAAGGCCAATTTGTGCAATCTGTACAGGTGGAGTATCTGCATGGTTGGTAATGCTTTACACCTTAGCAGCAATCAGGAGCAGAATTTGGCCTTATTTGATTCACTGAGAAACATTATTAAAAATTAACACCTTATTTTCAGAATGGATATGTTTGGTTGCAGTCGAGACATAGACAGGCTGAAGCAAACATTTCAGGGTCTGGGCTCTTTTGACACGACTTAATATGGTCATTGTCCTGTTGTTACTTATGTTATGATGGCAGCAAAATTATAAAAAACAAACCAAGTGAATCCTCGTGTCCAGTTTTAAAAAGATGCCTGGTCCAAAGACTGTTCTTATTTTTTAACACTCTTCGTATACCTACTTTGCTATGTGCAGGGCAGGGTTCTTACTTGCAGAAGCTTTCCTATTCCCCCTCTACAAGATGCCTTCCTATTGAGAAGACTTCAGTCTAGAAATGAGTTTTCATTTTCTTATATATAATATGGATACAAAATTCACACGGTTCTCTGTCTGAGATCTTGGCGATCTACTTTGATTTCAGGAGCATAAATAATTTCCTCTGAGCCATGTATTCTTAATGCAGTATAATTTCAAAGGTCCTTTTCATATTGATTTCAATATTGCATATTTGTTCTTCTAGTTTCTTTTGTCTTTGATCAAGGTTAACCACTCTAGTCATATTTTCAAGGTTTCCTTTTCTGATGTTTGTATTTGTAAACATTAAATTAAAATAATTAGAAGAGGTTAAGATAGTGCAATAAGAAATATCAAAATCACAAAAATCTCTCATGAAGAGAAATCAAGAGTGTGTATTTGAGAGATGAGAGAAACAACGAATTACATAGATAACATTCATCATAAGTTTCTATTCATCATTTCGAATAACACAAGAACAAAAGGATATGCAATGAAATGGAGAGATAATACATTTTAAATCTGATATCAAAGGAATATGTTTCTAGGAAGAAAAAACCCCTACACCAAACAAACCATGAAATTCTTATATGAAATAGGTTTTATAGACAGCATGAATTCTTCCAAGTTGTTCCAGATCCCTGCTTAAACAACATACAATGTATAAAATATACAGAAGAACATCTGGAATCAGTCAGACCAGAGACTCATCTAGACTATCTCATCTGTGACAGTAAGAAGTACACACTGATATCACTCATATATCAGGTCAAAGTTGCAATAAACTGGGTCCTCCTGATCCACAGCTTGTATTCACATCTTTAAATGGTCATTCCTGATGGACTTTTCTTCTATGGATTTGCTCATCACATCTTGAACCAATACACAATTTCAGGCTTAAAAAATATCTTATATGTCAATAAATTCCGTGTTGCCTGCTGGCTTTATTAGGGATCTCTCCCTATACTTGATTTACAAAAACCAGATATGCCTCATCTTCTACTCATTCATGATTTACATTCCTACACCACCTCCCACCATTCAGTTCTTTTTGAACTGTGGGATTCTGATTCTAATTACTCCATGATGTGGAAACTGTTGTGTTATCCCAGTCATCCACATTTTTCTTCTCTATTTCTTTTCTTATTTTCTTATGTCCCTTTTGAGATGAGAGAATGAGACAGAGACTGTATGAAGTACTTAAGAGACAGGTTTATCATGCAGAACAGGAATCTGATTTCTAGCATTGCTTGCTCGTTCCAAATCACCAAGCAGCTGCTGATGTTTTCTTCATGTTAGTTTTACCTGTTCCAGAGCCCAACAACGCATGCACATGCTCTGAGATGTAATTTCCATGAATGTTCCTTTGTATTAATGGTTATTTAATGTAATCCATAATTTTATCAACAAGTCATTCAGCACCATGAGTTCCCACTCATGACAGTGTAGCTCAGAGTACTCCTCTCTGGCAGATTCTGATACTAATTCTCCTCACTATGAAAACCAATCACTTTATTCTAACCCTTTGCTTCCTACAATCAAGTACAAATTCAAAATACCTCCTTTTTACATCATAACAAACTGGCTAATGGGCTTGTAATTCTCCAGATTAAAATATTGATCAGCCTCAAACTCCACGAGTCACTTCTTTTAAGAATTCAGTGATGGAGCACATCTGGTCTTGAATAAGGAAGGTCTTTGAATTTCTGTTTGGCAAAGATTTGGACCTGAAATTTACATTAGTTATTCCATTGGGTTTTTGTCCTCATATTCAGTACCATCATACTGCCGAAAAATGCATAAAATTCTTCCTCTGGTCTCTTGATGTGTGCTACAAATTGATTTGGCAAGTTCCTTCTAGAAAAATTCCACAACTCTCTCCCTTAGTCTCAAGTCACAGCTGACTTCATTAAATAGCTCTGTTTACCCAAGTTTGCATTTTTAAATCAATTACTTAGGAACCAAAATACTTTTATCTCCCCATTTAATCTGAACTGAATGAATGAGATTATTTGCTATAATCAGCTCTTCTATGACAGACTCACAGTAAACAAGTCTCAAACGGCACCAGATCTTGCTGACCCAGCGACAGCGTGATGAAGTCTGTTAGCTATCACATCCAGACACAGAGAGAAAAAATGCTAGGGATTCTGACAAAAGGGAAGGCAGGATCTACAATAACAACAAAACTCCCACCAGCATTGAGCTCTCCAATCATATCCAGACTCACAAATTACACGGGAAGTCATTACATGGCAGATTCACAGTGCCACCTGAATGGAACTTCTTTTATCATTTTCCCCAAAATTTATTTGGCTATATCAGATTTTCGCAAGTATGCACTCTCTCTCTATTTCTGCAAAATGTAGGATTTTCAAGAGAAGGATTTGCATAATCACACATGAAAAAAAGCAGGAATTTTTATTAAAGGCTCTTGTAAAACATTATTCTACATTAGTTCATTTTCATCACTGCAATTCACCTTTTAGATTAGTCCTTTAACTAAATTGTTCATCTTATGACTGCTCTAACATTCTCCTGTCTATTTTTCTAAGATGCTATATTCATTGCCGAACACCATTTAGAAGAATTTGTGTACTCTTTCAGTTTAAAATCAGTCACAGGAACTGTAGAACCTTCTACCACTCACTTCCCACACTTCACTCTCTGAAGCTCTTCCATATTTGTAACCTGAGCTCTTAAAAGAGATTATTCCAGACAATGAAGTAAGTTCTGCACATTGAAAAAAAAATCCTCATTTTGCCAAAAATTGAGTTTTACAGACTTGCAGAATATTCTTGCAATATTCTTCTTCCCATGCCTCTGGCCTCTCTTTACTTCCTTGTACTTCAATCTCTGTCTCTGTGCACTGAAATAAATTCACTGATAATCAACAAGCCCGGCACCTTGTTTTCCCAGCTTCATTTGAGCAGCTTTTATCTATTCTATCTATAGATGTGTTATCTAGGATTCTCTCCTTTCCTACAACAACCTTATGTAAAACAGTCTGAAGAGTCAAACAAGTCTATCAGTTTAGCCTAACATGGAGTCTTGACCAGGTCCTGTCAGCCACGAAATAGCCAGAGCCCTGACCCTTTCTGGTGTGAGGTCACTGGCGCAGTGTACAATAAAGAGCTTTCACAGTGGTGCTCTCTGGAATTATAGGAAGGATTAAAGCAGTTATGGGCAACAGGGAAAATGATCCTTCAGCTTTCAGTCGGTGTGATGCACTAACAGGTGAAAAGATGAGTAAAGCTGAAATGTTTCAATTTGACAGTGACGCTCTTAGAAAACCTTTAAGTTGAAATTCATAAAAATAATCAATTCACAATAATAGTAAAAGTCTTGCTTATAGGGTATCATTATGAAATGCTTTAGCTACATTTAAAAGGCTTTAGAATAGTGGCACTGGTGACACTGTATTTATAGGTCAGATGGACTGCTGCCACTGTCATTTTTTTTTGTTACCACACCAATAAAAACCTCAGTAAAACAGGTCTGCTGGTGCAAAGCAGGAAAAACAGTTACAAAACAACTTCTGTTACACAAGATTTAGTGTTTGGGTCCTTCTTATATAAGAAAATGAAAGAGAGCAAGAAATACTCCAGACTTTACAGCTCATATTTCAGCTATAATTTTGAAATGCTTTATGAAGCTTTTTTTATCTCACAAATGCCAGTTACCTTCCCAAATACTAATGCATGTTCTCAAAATCAGATAAAACTGCAATCTCTTTCACAGTAGAAATAAATGCAATGATGTATTTGGAACTGTTAAAGTACATCAAAACCAACCATGGTCCAGCTAGCAAAAGCATCCAAGGGATCCCAGGGAAAGTGAAGAATGAATGTTCACAGAAATAACAAAACAACCCCACAATGCACCCTCCCTCCTCCCCACCCCCAAACAAAACAAAAAACAAAAGCAAAACCAAATAAACAAAAAACAAACAAAAAACCCCAACCAACCAACACCCCCAAATCAATTAAAAAAAAAACCATGAAAAGTATGTAATTTGCTACAGTTGGATATATAAGTAGACAGTTTCTATTCCAGCATATTATTGCCCTCCTGCTTAGTCTTCTCTCTTTGAATGCTTATGCTCATAAACTAAGCCTGTGTATAAATAACATTGCTTTTTACACATGTATAACAAGTATCTGTTTGTCCCCTCTTATAACTACAGACCTCTTACTAAGTTCTTACAGCATTAAAAGATTGAAACAGAAGGAAACTCTTGAGATACACATGGTTTGTGTTTCACCTTTGCATTTTATCAGGAGAAATTAAATTGATTTGAAAGAAGACACTGGGAAAAAAATGGCAAAGCAGCCACCACGATCTACCTAACGATTAATTATTTTGCAAACTGTCATCATATCAACTTCCAGTTCTCTCTGACCTAGTGGTCAATCTGGGTCAGACCAAAGGTCCACAAAGACCAGCACCTTCTTTTCAATACTGGCTAAAGAAAATAAATCACAAGAGAAGACCGTAAGACAAAACCAGGCATTTCCTAAAACATATTCCCAATCTCCAAAAAATGCAGCTCAGCAAGCTCCTGAGACAGCTGAGTTATCTTACTATGATGCCTTTTAAAGATTAATTTTATTTATGAATTGCTCTTCCTTGGGATAAGGTGATTAGAATGCAGTACAGGTGGAGTAATTCCTAAGTAGGGAAAAACATCCCATACCAATGAAAGACCCACAGAAGCCACCAACAAAATCATCTCCTCTGACCCATTTTGTATGATTTTAATAGTTAATCAAATAATGGTTGTCTAATTCAATCTGTTCAACTGACTATCCAGAGCAGATTTAACTTTCTGTCACGTCACAGGGCTACAAAAGTCTTGATTTAGTAATGCAGTGAGCTGCAATAGCCACAGCTAAAGATACCTTTGTAAGACAATATGTCTGAGTTAAAAATAGAGCAGAACTCGGGAATATGTCAAAAGGCATACAATTAATGGTTACAAAAATTCCACAAGTACTCTGAGAGGATTTGAGGGCTTTTTTCCCCCTGCTTCAGCACTATCAAGAGATTAGTTATGTGACTTACATCTTGTCAAACCTAAAACCTTTAAATAGACTTCTGAAATCAAAATATTTGACTATGTACTCCATCAAAATATGAAAGAACATTCTACTTACTTTACATCTCTTAAAAAGTAATGTAATAGACCAATGTGAACAACTCACTTCAGTAATTTTTTGATACATCTCTCTGTTGCCAGGAAAATGCAAAACTGAACCTGAAGACTTTTTTAATTCTACTTTTACCACCACCTTTGCTTTCCCCCTTTAATTTTCTTGAGACCCCATCATGTTAATGTAAAAGAGAAATTATAAATAACATTATTTTGGATAAATTACTCAGTAAGAACTAGTAGAAACTAGTAGAAAAAGAGCAAGTAAAAGAAATTCTGAACTTTATTATAATTAGTCTAGATGAAATGCTTACAGAGTATAAGAAAGGTAAGAAAATAATATAAATCAGCATGTGATCTCATTGATGTTTTTCTATTATTTTTATTCCAGATATACTGGATTTATAGAAAGAACTATGAACTTCATTCTAAACCTTACTCAGAGCAAATGTGAGCTATTGTGAAAGTTGCATCCTGTTCACCTCTGCCCTTGGATTAAGCCACAGGATAAAACTATTGAGCCTGTTAATATAATATAAAATTAAATTTCAAAGGTGGAGGAAAAAGAGATGAGATTAACTGATTCATTCAACAGTTAAAGTGCTTTCTCACTAAGGCCTGAAAAGGCAAAACCCATTGCTTTGAGGGAGAATCTGCAAAAGTCAAATGATGAAATTCAGAACTAAAGAAGACTTAATAATTTTTTATGACCTAATAAATTTTTTGTTAAATATATTGATGTTATAGAAATTAGACAATAAAATTGAGAAAAGCAGATTAGAGTTGCAACTTTTAATATTCAGAAGGTGATACCTGAACTCCAGAACTGATTTCATTCCAACATAACTCCTTTAAGAATACTGAGTTTCCTAATACTTTCTTAGTAATGAAGAGGTGGTCATGTTTGCTCTTATTCTCTTTGCTAAGAGAAATTTCCTATGAGATCATTCAGTATATCAACCAACCTGTGAAAATATTTTGTTACAGTTGCTTAAGAAATTTGACATTTATTCCCACACAGAGAAGAAAAATAATACAATAAAGCAGGCTGATGTTCTGACTTGCTTGATATATTGTGATATACTCTTGTGATTTTGAAAGAGCAGCTTTTTCACCTTTTTAGTTATATCTTTTGATACTATACCCTTAATTTTTTTTCAGGGTGGAAATATCTAATCAGCCTTTCCAAAATGCAAGAGATGAAAAATTCCTCTGCAATAAGAATCACCACATTAAGATTTTTTTTTTCCCATACAGAATTGTATCTGAGGAGCCTCATTCAGAGTCTTAATACAGTTTTCCTGCCAGGTTTGCAAATAAGACCTCTCCACACAGATTTCAATCTTTAAATCTTGAAATAGCTGAGATATCAGCATATCAAAATCAACATCATTTAGATGAGTTAATCTGTATGAGATTTTAGAGGACTCTAAAATATTTCATAAAAATACTATAACTTTTCCATGTTCCCAATTCTTGGAAAATATCTTGTGAGAGGATTTCCACCTACAAAAATGAGACAAAACATATTACACTTTTGAGCTGAAGCTCATGTTACTTTGGACTCTGATGACTCCTGTGAAAAATAAAACTGTTTTTCCATGTTCCAAAGCTGTTTTCAAAAAATCAAAAAGACCAGATCTTAATTTGAAGATCAAATGCTTATTTGAAGAATCAAAACATTAGGCGTTTGGCTAGCTGCCCTCCATGGAAGGAATTGGTGGTTAAGTTCAGCAGACAGTCTTGGAAAGGACTGGACACCATTGAACACATGGTATCACCACTGAATTTACACATGAAATTCCTGGAAATTTCTCTTCTGGATCACTTTGTTCAGGCGAATTTTACTGTCTATAGAAGAACTGCAAGCAGTATATAAACAACTAAAAGCACAAATTAATTAATTACTGGCCAATACATATAATAATCAGGCATTACAAGCTACCATCATATGAATTAATTTGTCACCACCCTTTCTCAGACACCTGTTGAAACTAAACCACGCAGATACCAAGTCTGGCAGGAAACCTTCAGTACTCCTAGAATTCTTGATGCTCTTGAGTCATCTCTTCCTCTTGAATTCTTCAATTATTTTGGTCATTTATCCATCTCACATTTTACCTTTAATTTACCTCATGATTTTACAGAATCTCAAAGCTCCTTTTTACAACTTGGTCTTCATGAAAGTCTGAGCCAATGTGACAGAGCTCTACTGTATTAAAATATGCCTTCAGTCACAGAAAGATGAGCCTCTGGCAGAAGAGTTACAAGAATATGCTGCAGAAGTCAACAACGTTCTAAGAGGATTAGCAGATTCATAAAACTGTTATGCTCCCCTCTAATTAATCCACTAAGTTACCAGCTAAGAATTGGCTTTTTCTTGTAGAATGGTTTATAATAGCCAGATCTTGAAAAAGTAAACTTTGTTTTCCCTAATAAGCCAGCAACTACTATTATTGCTCTTGCAACTAATGTATGTTTTGATTTCTTGAAAGACCTATATGTTTATTGAAAATGCCAACCAAAATATAAACCTCAATGTGTGGACGACCATATTTACTGTCTTCACTTCACACCATATCTCTTTTAACATGGCTTCTGATATACATATTTTCTCTTTAGTAGACAAGCCATCCTTCCACAGAGGTGTTTATTGTCCCTCCTTCTTTATTTTGCTTTATTTCTCATCTGGCATGTTATTTACCTTCTCTGTTCATGATACACATGTACTCGATACACATCTACAGAGCAAGAAATGTCAATTTCACATTGAGGTTTTTTCCTTCTATTTTCATTTCAAAATTGTTATTTCATCTGGTTTAAATATAATGGTGCTTTGCAAAGGCTCCCTTTCTTGGGCAATTATTCTAGAGGTTACAGTAATACCATCATTGTGCACTTCCACCGAGCCATTTGCATTCTTTTTTTTTTTTTTTAAGATAGATGCATTGTTTCTGGCAATTAAATTAAGGTTATAAAATGTATATTCAAAGCTATATAGAACCATCTATAGCTTTTTCAGTATAACAATAATTAGCTTATGTTTTTACAGCACTTTGAAGTTGCAAATTGCTGTGTAAATGCTCAGTATTCTTATTATGGCTTCAGCAGGACTTGGCAATTAATATAAAACTGCTGGTCATCCAAATACAATTACTTGCTGTGAGCAGGTGGTTTAAATACAATGCACAGGTAATGACTGACCTTTACAATACAATGGCCCAGTCACCACCAGAGAGCACAGTACATTAGCCAAACACAGGTAGCTTTACTGAGGGATGTAAAAGTATTCATGGCTGTCATTTGAGTCAGGAAGGCTTTCCCTCTGCTAATAACCATACTGCAAATCTCCTTCCTAATTGCCCTGTACACTAATAACCTTTACTGCTATAAAAGTTCCAATATGAACTTTACATAGGAGATTTGCTTTCACTGAACTATACACATTTTACTGGCTACTATCTCTCACACACATTTACTTGCATTACTACTTAGTTTCTTATAGTCATGCTAAAGATACAAGAAAACAAACAAGAGAGGAGCTTGCAAAATTACTCAACAACGAATAGTCTATTGGCCTGAGTTTTAAAAGTATGTATTTAGATGCAGTGATTACTCTGGTCCTCCTTGTTACCAGATAGCAAAATTTGTGTTTGAATTTTAGCAATATCTTACAGCCTGGCAAGTAGAATTCTTGAATGACCAATGAAAAACACTATGCTTACACATCCTATACCTATAAATGGATGTCATACTTTTCATATGTGGCAACTCCACAATATCTTTACTTATATTTAAAAAGGAAAATAACCTGAAGGAAAGTCAAGGAACACTGCTGCACAAGATTTTCAGTTTCACTACACACTGACACCTGCATTCAACCATATCCACAGTAAAGAAGGATGCCATTTATCTTTTATAATAATATGGAGTTCTCTGTCAGAGTAGGGTCACTGAAATGAGTAATAATCCCACCACTGTCTAAGGTACAACCAGCAGGGTCCAGGTCAACAGGCAAGCAGACAATAATTTGCCCAACAACACTGAATTTCATCTGCCCGCAGCCTCTATCTACTGATTATACAATCAATACACCTCAGATGAGAAGAGCTAACAACTGACTGGGGCAGATCAATGCGAGCAAATAAGCGCTTCATGACAAAAAGTTTGATAATTACCATTCTGAAGCCGTGTAAATGTTGTTTCTATTGTAACGACATTCATGATGATACTGCTATGATTGCACTGTTATTATAGGTTTAATGTTAGGCAATCAAGCTGCAGTGGTCTAGGTATCAACAAACAGCATCAAAAGAAAACATCAAATTGTCCCTATTCTTCTGACATTGTAGCTGCAACATTTTTCTATGTTAGTGGCCACAAATGAACAATAATAAGTGACAATTCAGTGAAAAATACTATTTTCACAGCTTACAAAAGTCACACAATATAGATTGATACAAGTATGATTATTTCCAGACCCAGAAGTGAAGGCACACCCACTTAAACCAGAGGATTAAAATGAATTCGGTATTGTGTTCTTTGTCTCCCATGCATCAGTTCAGAGCTTTTAATCTGCACTTCAACTAGTCATAACCCAAAAGTGTACACAGCTTTGTTCAATTTATTTATTATCACTTTTCATACTGCACATTTCATTTTCCTTTCATTCCTGAAGTGCTGGCTCATTCTCAATACATTAACTTTTAGAGAAGTAGTCCTGACTGACTGTCAATGGCTATATTGACTCCAGTTAGCCTCTCACACTCTCAGCACAGAAAAACACTACTGGGACACACTATTGAAACATGAAGGAAATGGGGACTTCATAAAGCAAGATCATGTAGAGCTGTGGCAGCCTCCACTCTGAAGCTACATAAGATAAATACTGTGTTTAATATTTCATGTTTTGGACCACAGGAGGACATCTCAGTAGCAAACCATGTTCTCCCAATGGTCACTTTAAAGGTAGAAGCACACTCAGCTGCATAGCACTTCAAAAACATTTCAGTCATGGCAAATCAGAATACGAGAGATCTGTGAAAATATCACTTATGTTGGCATTTCATGAATTAAAGTTTTAATCAGGTCTGCCACAGACTAAACACAGATGCCTCCAAAAGTCTGCATGTTACCTGTCTAAAACTTTTAAATCAGTGATTGGCCAGATTTGCTGTGGCCTAAGGGAAATCACCTGTCTATCCAAGGAGCTACAGATACCAAACAATAAGGATAAACCCAGACCTCTCACAGTCAGCAATACATGTGTGATTTGAACTAGCTTGAACTAAGATTTCCCTTTCAGCATTTCTTCCTCAAAACAACTTCTACCTCACAAGAGATTCAGAGAGAATTTGATGTATATTAAAATCCTTTCCCTCTCAGAAGGGCTCATTTTTATTCAGGGACAATTTTGCTGACTGACAGGTAAGCATTTGGTACTGAAATTGGACCTGTACAAGAGCTTTGCATTTCATTTGCTCCATTACACCAGTGCATGGATTACTGGGCTTTTACTTTGGCATCTTTCCATTATTTTCAGATATCTGACATGAACAAAATGACTCATCTGACAATCTGTGTAACAAATTTGTTCCAAAAAGAATAGAACATCATTATACTATTTTGTACATGTGGATACCACAACCTTCCACAGTAATCTGGCCAGAAATTCTAAGTGTATAAATAGTAGCTGATATTGTTAAAAAAAAAAAAAAGATAGGAGTGACAGCACAGAAATATCACACTGAAGAAATGAGAATTAGTTTTAACACTACAGCTTTCAGTGTCATTTCAATTTCTGAACCACTTCAGGCATAATACCAAATTTAATTTTCTTTGTGTTGGGAAAAAATAAATTAAAATTGGCATAAGACTTCTAGAATGTCTGATATAACATAGCTGTTGACAAACAAGTATTGTCAAATTCTGGCACCAAAGAGTTAATAGTCATCATACTTGACTCTTGTTAGTTGATTAATGTTCCTGCCTCAACCACAGATCTGCTTTTAGCTATCACTCTCTCAATTTGACTTGCAGAAGGAAAAATTGTTTGGCCTACTACTCATGTAAACAGTGATTAGTACACTTTTCTACATCCTTTGATCTTTCATCACAGAATGGAGTTCCAAATACCATAGTTAGCTGACTTTCTCAAGAAGCTTTTTAACCATTTTATGGTAGCTCTTGCCATCACAGCACCTTCCTTGCACCTGGAAATGCAGGTAGAAAAGTCTTTCCTGGCCACAGTAATTTTGCCCAATGCCTGTGCAACATCAGCATGGCAGAAATGAAAACTCAGCTGTTTAGTGAGGAGTGCAGCAGTCCTTCATCCTGAGTTTAGGATACAAGGTCTGCTTCTAATCATGCCAATTAACACTACAACAATTCTTCCAGCAGAACCACTGGGTGGACTTTACATAAATCTATTCAGGGATGAGCCAAAAAGGGAGCAAAGGGTGAAAGCTGACAAGAAAAGTAATCTTTTACATTTTTCCCCTTTAAAAAGGTAATGTTCAGAATGAATGATACATTCCTTTTATACTTATTCTTACAATTTAGGTGAAAACTATTGTTTAGAGATACATTGGGTTGTTTAATTTTCTCTCTTTCCATTAGACCACAGCATTTGAAACAAATTCCATAATATATGCAGAATATTCCGGTGCAATTTCCCAGAGTTTCCATTGCTTACCTGTGAAACAATAATAAATTCTCAAATTCTGTAAACATCCACTACTGACATATTAAATTTCAGATTAAGCCTTAATTTTTATGTGGAAATGTCTTTATTCAGACTTTCTGTAAATTAAAATGACAATTCTGAAGTACTGTGAATCCCTCAAACCATGCTGTTTCAAAACTACTTAATTTCAAAAACTTTCTTTCAAAAAACATAATTTACATAGTCAGACTGATTGTTGACCTAAGCAGTAGAAAACAGTGGAAGCAGCAAAGGAAGGAGTGCCTAATCCTTGGAGCAAAAGTTCATACAGTTGCAATTGTAGGCCTGCAATGCAATCTGTTTTAGAGGTTACACTGTCTTACAGCACACAGATTCTTGAAACTGCACTAGATGAGCCCTAGTCAGAAGTCTCGTTTATGTAGGAAATGTGTAAATATCAGCTGGTTGGCTCAGCCACCAGGAATGAACCAAAGGGAATTCTTCCAGACAGCTAAAGACTATAAAACAGCCAAAGTGAGTTCTCAGCCATGGATGTTTCCCCCTAAATGCTGACCTAGATTTCCAAGAGCTGAGGCTTTCTCATGGTCTGTGGGGAATGATTGACTGATCTGGTAATGCCTTTTCCACAGAAGCCAGGTCAAGGTGTAGATTATGATATAAAAATACATTAAAAAATCATAGCAAAGTCCAACAGATCTGTGCACATTTTTTCACTAGGAACAAGACACCAAGTGATCTTAAAGTAGTGCAAGAGAGAGTGAGACAAAGATCAGGAAAGCATTTCTAGTGATGAAGATGGGGAAGGACTGAAGAGTAATGGAATATGTTAGCTGAGAATCTCCATCAATACAGAACTTTCAGAACAGGCCAGAAAGATACCTGCCAGGCATAGTTTGCACAGATTTAAATCTGCTTTGGTGTATCTTAACAGGATGTCTTCAGATCCCTTTTAGCACTGTTTTCTATGATCTCTGAGTTTTTGGTCACCACCCACAATGTCAGTAAAATTCAGTTAAATTCTCCATTGCTAAACAAACAATAAAGACCTACAGAATAAACTTAGAAAGCCAAAAGGCAATAGTCTCAATGACTACATAAAATGAGTGAGCTGACAAATTCAAAAACAGTTCTGCATGTAAACATCAAAATAAAATAGTTTCAGCAGGCCTAGTTAATGTATTAGTAGCCACTGGATTTCTTGCTAAATGGGTATGATGACCAGAACACTTCCAAATGAACTTCCTAATTGTAGTGACAGTTTATACCTGATGGGACAAGCTTTTGACAATGCTACCCTCCATTAGCCAGATAAATTAATATTACCTTCTAAACCTTCCTTTGTCAGTAATGAATGAAAAGAGAATTTCAACAAGATTATTAAAGATTACTAAGTTAAATCACTTATGACAAGATTTTTAGAAGCAACTTAAGGCCATAAATATCACTATTTCTTCAAGCTCTCTTGAAAATTCCAGTTCTAGTTACTAGGTTTATGAATACATTTATTCCTGTAAATAATAACAATGTAACAAATACCTGGCATACTATACTAATCAGGTATCAGGTTTAAACAGCAAGTATCAAAATGGACAGTGGAAAACTGTTGATGAGCACAAATCTAGTCCAAATAATTCCAGAAACGAAGCGAAAATTAATAAGAAAGTATTTTTTCCTTTATTCCTAGGCATAATCAGGATGAATTTCCTTGCTTGTGTTTTCTCCTTTCAAACAGTATAAAAACAGTNGTCCAAATAAAAGAAAAGTTGAGATGAAAACCATAAGAAACAGGGGAGATTTATGAAGTCCATCAATCAACCAGTAGCAAATCTCCTCCAGCCAATGAGACAGCTATTTTTAGCCAGAGTTGTAGAAATGTCCTTTTCCACTCCCACGTACAGATGGCAGAAATTATGCCTTTTGCATAATTTCCATTTAGTTATGATGACCTTCAGACTTCAAATCTACACTCCTTTGTTTACAAAAATCAAATCACTCTTAAACCCTAATTTACCTTGGAGGCAGCTTATTCTCAAGTTTTTTTATATTAACAAACTCATGAAGAAAGGCCTGAAATTATGCTCTATGCATCCTGCAAGAAATTTTTTGTTTGTTTAGAAAAAAATAAAATAGTAGAAGCAACTTTCAAAAAATTAAAGAATGGAAAATGTCTATGGGAGAAGAAAAAATTAATTACATGTTAAAACTTGATTTTAATAAGCCTGACTATAAGCATTTCTATCTGAAGACAGGGCATATTTTGATCACTTCCTTGCAGATAAAACCACCCTTCTTTGCACTTTCTTCTACTTTGAAAAGCCTTGTTAATGAAGACACCTTTAAAAGTAAATCAAGTGGCAGTTTAACATCATTATGCAAATCCACCTTTCTACTTATTCAGATATTATCTCTTAAGACCTTTACATATGTAAAAGAGACTAATGATTTTAAATCTTAAAACTGGTCTTCAGGAAAGGACAATATGGTCATTCCAATGCAGCCAAGAAACAAAAGGAAGATGCAACTAAAGCTTTAACCTTTTTTTTCTGTTCTTAAATCTGGAGTCACATGGGCCCATGCTAACTGTAGATTTCTAGAGGCTGATAGTCTAATTGCTTCCCTAATAAAGGAACTTACAGATAGTCTGAAGGCATGCAAAACCTTCTCATCCCTTCTCACTTCCCTTACCAAACACAATCTGACCATGGCATTCTGTTTTATTCATTTTGGCTGAATTCATTTGGTTCCTTTCTGTGAACAACTGTGAGGAATGTTGTCATCCAGACACCAGTAGGAGACTGAGGCAAAAGCTATTTACAGTCATATGTTCTTACTGGCACAGGCTCTTTGTTTATTAGTTTATTTTGATTTGATCTGTTTTAATGAGTTTTCATAATTAACAATTCATTGGCTTTTTCATGGACTCATTCATGTATATAAAATAGATTTTTTAAAATATATCTATTCTGTTTTTGCTTTTGAGAGGAGAAACTCACAGACTAAATTCCAAATGGATAGAAAACACTATAATATGTCCTTGAATGAGCAAACGAGATTTCTAATTTTCATTAAAACACCTATGTCTCTCTAAAGAATTTCAATCTAAATTATCTAACTTTGTGTGATCTATATTGGGTAAAAGGTTAACTGCTAGGATAATTTTTTTTAGGATGACATAAAACAAAAAAAGTATTAAATTTTTTCAAAGTCAGACGCAATGAAATGAAAATAAGAAAATATTCCATGTTAACGTACTAGTGCTTTACTACCATACATCTATGTCCATTTTTTTCTCATAAATATTTCCAATATTACATGACATGGATATAAATCCTTTTAATATCTTTTTGGAAAAAAAAAGTAATTGAAACTATATTTATAAAAGGCTTATTGTTATCAAAGAAAAGAGAATGTCATCATGCTTTCTCATAAATTATCAGCCCAGATTTATTCATCTGTAACTTTCCTATAACAAGTCTTCCCATGATTGTAATTTACTTCTCTATTTGGCACACAAATTTTATTCATTTAAAAGGATTATTCATTAATCAAGTATTTATCAGTCAGGGTCTTCTAGAACTCTGAGAGACTGGTGTAGAGTTCATTTGTTCAGTTTTAACAGGATTATTTTATATCAGGTATTTATTTAAGTGGGCTTCATTATGTTAGGGAAGCAAATATTACTTATAAGGCTGATACTTGCTTCCAAATACAAATACCAAATACTTGATATGGGAGTAATCCAGTTTAAAAAAATAACCATGAAGCATCTCTGTGGTCTTGATTTTATAGCATAGTCCATCAGAATTAATACTTTATAAAGGATTAATCCTGTACAAAGTAAAATCCCCAGATAAACAGTGACCTATAATAAAAAAACTTTTCATTACACAGAGAAACTCAGTGAGCAAAGACAAAAATTATCAATTACTTGGTAGTCGGGTATAGCTATGAACTAGGATATTTTCTTAATTTATCTTTTTATTTAAATTTAGCTGGTTTTAAACTTCTTTTGCTTCCCCTCTTTTAATAGTAATTCCCTGCTAGCAACATGTGAGTTTGCAGAATGAAAGCTGAGTGGTATTTGCATATTGCATAGACAACTGTAACAGTCCCTGTTATCTTTACAGTGGCACAAGAAAACAGAACAGCCAAACTTCAAACAGAAATTATGGAAAAGTAACGATTGTGATAATTCTAAATTTTAGATTTATTCTCACCAAGCACTCAAGCCAAGTAGGCAGGTTTTCAAGACATTTTATGGCTGTTCTGGAGTACTGTTCTGGACTCCTCAGTATGAGAAATGTAAGGCCATACTGGAGAAAGTCCAGCAAAAGGCCACTAAGACCATTACGCGTCTCTCCTATGAGGAAAAGCTTAGAGAGGTGGGACTGTTCAGCCTGGAGAAGAAAAGGCTTGAAGGGGTGGAATCTCATCAATCTTTACAAACATCTGAAAGGAAAGTGCAAAGCAGATGGAACCAGGCTCTTTTCAGTGGTGCCCAGTAACAGAACAAGAGGCAGTGTGTGCAAACTGAACATCGGGGAACATTCTGTTACTGTGAGAGAGGCCAAGCAATGGAAAAGGTCGCAGGGAGGCTGTGGAGTCTTCGTCCTTGGACAAATTCAAAAGCCATCTGGTCACGGTCCTTTGGCAAGTGGCTCTAGGTCAGCCAGACAGGTGAATGACTGTCTGAGCAGTCTGGCTCAAAGAATGAGAATAAATGGGGCTACATCAGGCTGGCAGTCAGTCACCAGTGGGGATTCCCAGGCCCAATTTTAGGCCCGGTGCTCTTTAATGACTTTCTAAATGAACTGGACACAGGAATCAAATCTACATTAATTAATTTTGCCAACAATATACAATTAGGAAGAGCTGTGGCCTCCTTTGAGAGTAGAGAGACCTTACAGAGAGATATGGAGAGATGAGAGAGCTAGGAAGTCACCAAGTGTATGAAATTTAACAAAAGCCAGTGCTGGATTCTCCACCTGGGACACAGTAATCCTGGTTACACATTCAGACTGGGGAGGCTGGAGAGCAGCCCAGCAGAAAGAGGAGGTCTGCACTGATGGTCCATCCTTATGGGTCCCTTCCATCCTGCGATGAGCAGGCATTTGGATCAGATGACATCCATAGGTCCCTTTCAATCTCAGTCATGCTGTGACCATGATTCTACCACAATATCCAATTAATCTAATCCATGCTACTGAAGTATGCAATAGTGTAACAAAGGGAAAATTTTAACTGATTCCACACATTTACTTCCACTCAAGAAGGATCATATCTTCTCCCACACAAAAATTATTATGTGGCACTTAGATATGCTGCTTTGTAGGCAAGAGCCATGTTTCCTTTAATTTTTATATGTTATATATATATAAATTCATATTAAAAACATATCCACAGCTTTCAATATAGAAAACTCATGGTTTCATGGAAAATGACAAAGTGAGAAACTCATTGAGTGCTTTTCAGACACACAGAGAAGCAGGCTGGAGTGAGACTGTTATCCTGTCCTACACTACTGCCTTTGTACACCTTTCTGTTGGATGCCGACAACTACAGCTAATTACAAGCACAACGGAGATGGTGTAAAGGTACCAGCTCCTCCATCAAGCTCAACAGAGAAAAGAATCCTTTATCTGTGCTGGTCCTTGGAAAAGGCTCGACTGCAGGGGTAGAACAAAGAAAAAGCCAATATTAAGGCTAGCTATAATGATAGGATGAAGAAAGCAGGAAGAAATAGGATCAAAAATTTGGAACAGTGGAACACAAAAATGTTTTTAGTGACATCTATAAGGTCTCAAGAGACCTTTCCTCTTCACTTGTTTTACTGTCTAGGCCTCAGTGAAAACCAAACCAAACAAAACCCCACAACAAAACCCAAAATAATTTCCTAATCTACCTCTGTAGAGCAACAAGTATTACAGACTCTGGATACCTGAAAACTTCATGTGAATGCAAATGCAAACCTGTTTCCTTGGATGAAGTTCTAGTGATAGAATTCAGCAAACAAGAAGGAAGCAGGGAAAAAAAAAACCCCAAATGTAAATAATGGACTTTTTCATACTGAAAGCAGAGATCATAGAATTCATTTGAGTGGAACACAAAAGATGTATTCAAATATGCTCAGTTTATATTTAATCTGATTTTATATTTTTTGGCTCATATTACATAATTTAAAATACTTATTCAAACTAATTAATTCTAGCAATATTATAAATAATATGTTAATATTTCCAAAAACAATTCTGAGAAAGGTATATTGGATAATATCATTCATTAAACTCAGCTAAAATAATATAATAGGTGCCTCAGAAACCTACTTTTTCAATAGGATTCATAGTTATAAAAAATATCACTGAACTTCATGCAAAACTACGTTAGACCAAGTACCTTTCTGAAACAAAAATTATCTATGTCTCTCACACCCAAAAAAGTTAGAAGAAATGTTCTTTGACACAGTGCTCTTTGGAAGAAATATGCATTTTTCAGAGCAGCTATTTTCAGTTTGGGATCAATCACATACAACCTGTTTTAATACAGACAGCTGTCACCATTCACAAAAGTCAGTATTTTCTAGAAAATGCCATATCGCTGAATTCATGTTCATCTTTATATATACATACACAACAATGCTTGTTTGTTAGGAAACCTGCAATTTTTCAGATACCATCAAATGGAATTACAACACAGTAAAACAATAAATTGTTCACTAACAAAGCCAAATAAATGGAAATGGTTGGATACTTGAACAGAGTGAGAAACGGAGACTTCAAATCAATTGCCTGATTGATTAGGAAGATCTCTATTCAGTAGCTTGCACTGGAATTGAACCTTAGCCACCTGACAAATTTAAGATTAATGCAATCCATAAGTAAGGAATCCAGAGAGAACAGACCTTGCTCCTTGAGCTGACACATCTGAACTCACTGAAAGAATCATTATAGAAGTTTTCCACATACTGGTCTCCGTAGATTTGCCCATGTGAAGGGCCATGATAGTAGTAAATACTCCTCTTTGAAGGCTGATTAATGTATGACACAGCCACTATCCTGCATGAGTTGCTTTTCATGGATGCACTTTATTCACTAAGGCACCTTGATGCCCCATGTTTTTAAAAATGGCTTCCAAACATGCACCGTAAAGCTTCCACAATTCCTGATAAAACTGTAGGTATCATGGATGCTCAGACATTTCAGCTGTTCAGGTATTCAAATTTCATTATTGTGTATAAAAAATGTGATTAACACATGAAAGTTCAGTACAGCAATCCTGTCACAGAGTAAGAAAAATTTTACAGAACAGATGGTATTTTCAGCATTATGCTAGTTCCTTATTTAAATATTGTTTGGCATCTATATCCCATTGAAACTGGCATAGTACACTGTGAGGGAGGCATGCTGCCATCTCAACATATGGGTACAAATGTTGGTTGGTAAGAGAGAGTAAACAAATCCTATGGGCTTACTGAGGGCAGGATTCCTAAAAGAGATGCTACAATTACTCTCCTCTGATCATTCATATTATGGTGACAGCAATGAGACTTTTTTTTTTTTTCTCAGAAACTGAACAAACAGCCTTTAATAATGATAATGAAATTTGGAGGTTTGGATTTACATGAAAATGAAGCTTGAACTTAACTAACTGAAAAACATCACAAAAAGAAAATTAAAGTAGCTAGAGCTGTAAAAGTCTTTTTGCTCTCTTTCTCTTAAAAAGTAAGTATTAAAATTAGTCCTATTCTGATTTCAATTCTACTGTAAATTAAAAGCAAGATCAAAAGAAATGCAGATTAGTACTGACTCCCAAAATGACAATGGAATTTCAGCAAGTTAAGGAAATCAAATGAAATAAACCAACTTTAATTCATCACACCTTCAAGAGATCCCTATACAGATGCTGTTGACCTATGTGGACTAGAATAAAATCTGAAGCATAAAATACAGGGAATAGTTACAGTTTATGAAGATAGATACTAATTCTACCATAGTGAATTTACAGGCCTGGGAAAAAAAATAATTTAAGTACTCTCCACAAATTCATTCTTTAACAACTGCAAGAAGACACAGCTTCAAAGGAGCAAATCTTAAGCAAAATTATTGTTTGAATTATAAACTTCCAAAGATTAAAATATTTGAGGTTATAAAGGTTTTGGCTTACGTGGTGCAATTCTAAAAGTTTATGGTCAGTGGCCTGAATGCCAGCTTAGAAATATTTCCTGGTAAAAAGGGAAGAAATTAATAACATTTAGTTCTGTTAGAGTCCTCAGAAATTCAAATATTGTCAATATAATATGTGCAAGAACTATGGGTGAACCTGCTTATGAAATACTAGAGTTATTCATAAAGCTGATCCAAGCCATTTTTTCCTGTATCAGAATTAAAATTAGATACAAGGTTCCTACAATTTTAAGCTATAAAAGCCGTGTTCACTCATTTTTATATAATTCATTACATCATATTTAATCCTTTCAGAATAACTTTCTTCCTGAACAATTTAGGACCCTGATGTACTGTCAGGTACATGGAGATGATGAAGCAATATGTTTTTTCTACCTCTAATTTCTCATACTTCTATTAGCAGTTCTATTTCATGTTATAACTGCAGAGTGGCATTCAGGGAGGCATTCTGTATAGCAATGCATCATCTCAATCCAGAAGGAAAAATGGAGGGAAAAAAAAAAAGACTAAGGTTCAACCCATCTTGTCATTCATCCATGCAGCAAGATGTAGCTGTGAAATACAATTCCAATCATGTATTTGTAACTAAAAAAAAAAATCTAATCACGCAATACTCTGAACAAAAGCAAGGCACATCTTGAAGTTAATGGGTAATACTGTACACAATACAGACCTTCCTAGAGGGTTAGATTTCTGGATGTATTTTTAAAGAAGTCAGTTATCTGTGATTTAGCCTCATGTCACAGTCATTCCAGTTACTAGAGAAAGCTTTAAATAAGGATTTCATGTACTACCTACCCATCTAACCTTGCAGGTCATGCAGTCAACTCCATGTCAGGTGTCAAGTGTTGCATTGGTCCATTACAGGCACTTGAATATCGTGTCTGCCACTTGCTGAAGATGTCAGAATTCTCAGAGACTTCAGGATGTCACAAAGTTCACAATTTCAGCATATATCTAATGTTTGTTTTCCATGAAAATTATAACACACAAAGACACCCTTTCTTTACAATGATTTCTTAAATGGCACATGGGGTTTAGCTGCCCTGGGAGTAGACATTGCATTATGCTGAATTAATGAGAAAATAATACTTTGATTATATTTTGAAGGAAGGTGCTCCAAAAAGGAATGAGTTGAAATTGTAAAACCCTTACAGATGAAGTAAGGATGGAGGAGAATGAGTATATTGTTGAAAATGTATGTTTAATTTTAATTTTTATAATTTTCACTTCCTTTTTTGTGTTAGAGGATTTTAACACTTGACCCCACTTCCCTTTCCTAGAACTGTTCCATCTCATCTCTCTATTTCATATCTAAGATCAGTGAATAATTTAGGCAAAATTATTGCCTGGAATTCCCTCTGACACTTTCCAAACCACAGTCTTACATATGGACAACATTGAAGTGATTCACACTAGTTTCCACCAACCTTTCTGCCAAATCTTAGACCCAACACTCTTCTCAACCATTTTAACTTGCCAGTCACAATCAACACCACAATTACTTAAAAACCTTTTTACCTGCCAGTGTTTGTGAGTTAGCTTTTCTAACCACTTTTCTTACAATGCTCATTACCCTTTTATTGTTACAAGCATCATCCTCAGTGTCCTCCTAACTTTTGGAGGAATTTAGCAGACATCCATCTCACTCCCTCATTTTACTCCAGTATGCTTAGGACATGGACCACAACATTCACTGACACAAACTTAGTAATCATCCTTATGCAGCTATATCACACAGTTATTGGGCTACTTGCCTCCCTTTTTTTCCAAGGAGATTTCTGGATTTCTCTTTCTTCAGCAGTTGGTTACAGGTAGAACAAATTCCTGCCAGACATTTCAGTATCTGGCTATGGTGTCAATCCCATATGATTTAGACAAAGACCTGGGTCTTCTTCTCCAAACCAAACCAATCTCCCTTTCCCAGCCAGGATGGACAATACTGGCATTCTCCTGGTCTCTTGCTGTTAGTAACACAATATCATGTCTGTTTTAACTTCCCAGAATTCTCAGGATCAAGCATCACCAACTCATATAGATTAAGTCTTTAAGACTTAGTTAACACATGAGCTTTTTCCACCTAATACATTCTGAATTCCTTTCATAGAGTGTAACATTTGACAATGTTCTCTTTCCGTGAAAACTGCCACAAAAAGAAAGACAGGTCCCGCCAACATTTCTGGTTAAGCTTGATTTTTTGTTTAGCTGCAAGAGTAGCAAATCTGCATTATCCTAAATTTACACAGAGTATATTTCTATTACTTTGCAGGTGAAAAAGTTCAAATGAATAATTAGACCAAAACACAAGAAACTCGTAGTGCACATTGTTTCTCTAGTATTACATTCATAATGGTGGGAAGGGTTCACAAAGACAATTTAATTGCAATTTCAATGTATCCTCCATATGAATTTCATATGACTGGCTTTCTTATAACAATTTAAAAACTTGCATTCTTACTGAAATTGTACATGCATATGAAAATATGGTGAAACTATAGAATAAGTTCATAAAGCTACAGGAGTTTCAAGAGTAACTATAAAACACATTGTAAAGAATGAACCAATCAGAAGGTCAGAGTAAGGTCTATGAAGAGGTAGGCATCACCCCACAAAAAGAGTGAGGGAAAATATTAAAAATGCAAGACTTTAAATGGCTACAAACTTTAAAAAAAAGTGCAATTAGGAAATTTTAAAAATTTTCATGCAATTTAAGAAATTTTTATTTCATTTTCACTTGGTTTTTATTCAGTTAGAACCCTCTGAAATCAATGGGAAATATTTCATAAATTCCAGATGAATTTCCCATGCTCAATAACTTTGCTTGCAATTCTGCTCATCCTCATTCTAGTATAACTCATCCTGAAGCATAACTAGTTCAAAAAAATACATAAATATTTGGGGGTTGACATAATATCTTCCTCCCATCTGCTCAAAATAAGCTTGGAACTAAAAAAAAATCTATGACAACATTGTGATAATAACTAATGACAATCATAAGGGAAAAGCTTCCCAGTTTTGCTGTTAACCGGACAAGTAAAATTCTACTTTTAAGAAATTGGCACTAGCTTGTTTTAAAGGAGTAATAAATTATAAGAGTAATAAATAATATTATAATTGCAGAACAATGTGATATTTTATTGAATTATTGAAAGGCTTGAAATCAGAAGGCAACTTTTAGGGTTCATCATTTTACCATGAAACTCTTGTAGTATTTGCTGGTCAGAATGAGTTTTATGGCTGTATGATGGTAAATTTATATATCTCATGAAACCATGCCCTGATGTTTCTCTTTAACAGTAGATTTTATAATTATGAATATTTTACCTTGGTATGATACAGTTGAAAAGAGAAGAAAAAAAACGAAAAAAAAAAAGGATGTTGAGAGTGGTGTTAGCAAGAGCTCTTACTGGAAATAGGAAGTAATTTTTTATTTTGATATTTTGACAACACAGTGCAAGATTTCTGCCTCTCCTGGCACACTTGGTACATACCACAATGTTAGCAAAGACATTAGAACATACCTGTGAGTGATGCTGCACTCACACAGGTGCAGCACAATGTTTTACATGGCTGAAGATGCTTAATCTCCTAGTGACCCCTAGAATTATCCGGAAGATAAGCAATCCATGGTTGGAATTTATGGGCTGTTGAACTCCTACTTTTAGCAGGAAATGTTTAATGAAAAACATTACAACAAGCCAAAAAATAAATTACATGCTCCAGATACTAGTATTATTAATATAATACTAAAAACGTTTCCTGTGAAATAGAATTAGCAGAAAATCAGTTTGTTTTACATGACTAACAAGAAAATCAAAATACAATCAAATAGACACTGCATATGTGACAAGGGCATGTGTAGAAGTGCACTTCTTAAATCCATCTACAAGAAAAAGAACTCAAAACTAAAAGGGAAAAGGTATAATAGACCAAAAGAAATGCCAACGTATGGCACTCTAAATTGAAGAAGACATGCTCCAAAATCAGACATTTTACCCAGGGCAGCAAAAGTAAATTTCTTAAAATTATTGAAGTACCACTAACCTTCATCTCAATCAAGAATTCATATTTAGAAATATCTGTATTTCTATGTATAAGTACTCTTGATCCACAACATTACAAAGTTAACTGCAATGGAGACTCCTACTGACTTCAAAACCCATTAGAACAGTTTATACATTACCAAAGAATGACTACTAAAATTTAGTTTGTATTTTACAGTTTATGAACATGCACCATATCTGCTGAAGTTTGCCTCTAATTTACAAAAGAGAATATTGACACAGTTTTTGCTCCTATGAAATGAGCAAATATCAATTTTCAAATTTAAAGAGTTGTCTGAATAGGGAACATCTCAGCACTTGATATAAAGGAGACTGCCTCTACCTTTTCTCTTGCTTAAGGGTTCAAAGAAATAACTCCAGAATTAAAAGTCTGAGCTGTGACATTCTGAGCCTAGGAGAGATACCCCTGTGCAGCAACTACAGCATTTGCATCTCCAGAAGATGATACAGGAGAGTGATGTGTAATGGTAACAGGCAGCAGAATTACCCTGTAAATAACATTCAGCAAATTTACAGTGTTCTGTAAGAACACTCTGGTAAATGTAGTGTAGTCATCTGAGAGGGGCTGTTTCCAGTGATCAGCTCTTGAAAAGGTAACAGGCAGAGAGTACTTTACTCAACTAGAGAAAATAAAGAAAAAAATTACTACTGTTGGCTCCAAAATATTAAGAGAAGCAACTTTACACTTACAGACATGTAAAAAAAAATCTTTATCATGATTAATGCCACAGTGACTAGTGAGTTAATTGGAAATGCCTGAAAAGGTTTTTCTCCATCATAAGATGACTCAGTCAGATAGCTGGTCAGAGTCATTGACACTCAAATTTCCCTGAAATGTATTGATTCTGAAACTTTTTTCAGCAAACTGCAAACCTATCCCTCCACCAGCGCCCTGATCCTGATGCTTATTACTGCCAGCAGCAAATCTGCTTGCAATGCTGAATGTAACACTTGGAAACATACCATGCAAAGACAACATTCTACCATAGAGAAGTGGATATTCTCTACAAAGAGAATGCAGAAAATCTATCTGAACATATGAGAAAAGCTTGTAAATGTGCTTTAGCATGTCATAGGAAAAAGCTGCTCATAAAACAGCTTTCTTCATCTTAAGTACAGATCTTGGAGCTGTATTATAAATGAACTTTATACAACCACTTTGAAAGTCAAGGACTCAGCCTCAGTGTTACATGTAAGGAAATAGCTACTATAGAAGAAAGAAAAATATCAGCTTTGCTCCTTACAAAACTGCAAAGATTGAGTGGGGAGTACCACTGGAGAAGTCTTCAGAAAAAGACTGAAGGGTGATGCAAAGTCTTACACTTTGCCTCAGGATATTGCAAGATGAACACAAGGAAACTCAGAGAAAAACACAGTGAAATTGCCTCCCAATTCACAACACTTGCAGATTCAAGTGAAAGAGAAAAGGGAGAATCCATAAGGAAGCAAGCTTGTTTGCACTTCACACATTGAAAAGAGTTTTCCAAACCAGATGACCAACAGACACGGAAACACAGGTGTTACAAAGCTGCCATGCTCAGCAAGATCTGTGGCAAATGCAGTCATGGGAAACAAAATTGCTCAAAGACACATTCTATTTATCCCATGTGTACTTTCAATGTTTCTAAAAGTTCTGGAGAGAAAGTCTGGGACTGTTCCTCCTTTTCAGACCTGTGGAAATGCCTCATCCCTACGCAAAGCTGTCGTAGCAATACAGTCATCAAGATCAAGTAGAAAGGGTCTTGAGGCAGTGAACTTTTGGAATACCATTTTCTTCTTTAATATTCCCACACTCACCTCCCATAAAAACACTGGACCCAGACACATGGGGAGGAAGACAGAAGAGCAAAAAGAGCTATAAACACAGCTTTTTTTACTTTGTCAGTCTTCTGGTGTACTACATCAACTTCAGAGAAAATTAAGCAAGGAAAACATTACAACAGCCCAGGGACACTTCTACTTAAATTTTGTGATTACATTTTAAGTGCTCTTTGTCACAGATATCATAAACTGATTAAATCATTTCATGGCTGACCCCTACTGACTATGCTAAGCGAAAAGAGAGGGCTATTAATAACTACCCATTTCTGACAGCTGCCCAGGGGCAATGTAGCCTTTTGCAGCAATAAAATGACTCCCCAGCTCACTTACTGAATGCTAAATATTGATTCATATTATGAGTGTTGTCAAACACAGACTGCAGTTCTGAAGATCCGTACTGGCAGGTCATCAGGAATAGCATTAGCAAATGTCAGGTCAGGAATCAAAGGGCTGCTGGACTCTTTAGGGATGAGATTTATCGATTCCATAAAACGTGAAACAGATCAAGTACTTGTGATGATGGAAACGGTCATGGCAGAATGAGGCTGAGCCTAGCACGATGTGTATCTCAGAAGAGAAGCATCAAACAAAAAAAGTTGACCACTGAAAATAAATTTTAAAGGTTGGGATGACCATGACAGTCAAAGATGCAGGCCCACTAAAGACCTTTTTAGGGCTAAAAGTCAGACTTTGAACATGCACTTGACCAAAGCAATATATCTGGCTTGCTGGTCTTAAGCTTCTGTTAATATTGGTGCTGTTCAGATCAAGTTAATGAATATGATAATCAACAGATAAAGCCCAAGAAAACTAAGAAGTCTATGACAATTAAGATGATCTGAATAAGATAAGGGAACATTCTGTGTCTGTGATTGTTAGAAATACATCCTGAATTCCATGATTTCACACTTTGCCATCACCAGCAGCGTTTTATTTAATGAAAAATATATTTCAGGACTGTGTAAGACTGTGAGTTCATACAGGCTGACATTTTACAATTTTTTCTCAGCTAGGAAAGAACCCAGTATCAAGTCATGGAAAGTGGCTGTGGAATACTACATTTGGTTTGAGGATAGAAAAGCCCGGAAGCTCCTTGTTTCTTCTTTAAATTGGATACTGCTGTTTCTTCCCTTTTTATCTTTTCCTATCACTTTCTCTTAAGGGAAACCCTTGCAATTATTAGATCAGTTTACAATGTGACAGACTTACTTGTAACAAAAAATCTCAGTTAAAGGACAAACAAACACATATATATTCCATGCAGCCAAAAATCTTACTAAGGAAACAGTAGTACCCAGGGAATCCCAGACACTGAATGACATCTCTGCCCATGGCAGGAGGGTTGAAACCAGATGATCCTTAAGGTCCCTTCCAATTTCATCCAAAACATTCTATGATTCCATATAATATTCAAAGCAGTAAAGTCTACCCTAAAACTGAACATTTATTTGGATGGAGGAAATTATACCAAATTCTCTACTATACCACAGCAAATATAGTATAATTCTATACTATACCAAAACTATACCATCTTCTAAACGATATCAAATTCTCATCAATTAATATCAAATGTTATCTTTTCTTAAAGTTCATTTGACCACCTTGGCCAAAAGGAGTGTTTTTAAATTAATGATTAAATACTCAAATGCATTTTCAATTTGAAACCACTTCAACTCAGCTATACATGATTTTTTTCAAACACTTTACAATTTTTGTTGTTATTGTAAAGTCAAAGTAGGCAATTTTTCAGTATCCAGGACACTATTAAGAGAATCTCTATAAAGAAAAACATCCATTTAACTTTTCCTTTGGATATCTGAACAGTAATTAGGATGTCTGTAAGGAGAAAAAGGTTCCTAGATAATATTCCTGTATACTGGATTCCCTTCATTGCATGTTCTCTTTCAGAAAATCAGAAATCAAATCACAAATCTAAATATACCATTTGATGCTTACATAGTACACAAGAACTCAATAAAAGATGGTAATTACAAATAATAGACTTGAAAATTAATGGTTTCAACAAACCACAATTAAAAAAAAAGATAAACACTGATGATTTAAAATTATAAAGAAACCACTTGAGAACCTAAGATACAGTTATTAATGGATAAGTAATTCCCAAAGAAGGCATCGAAATACACAAACAATATACTGTATTTGGAATTGCTTTATAGGATGCCAAAATAAATTCATTTTAAAATTAATTACTTCATTAAAGACATAAAATTTAATGTAAGAAATAAATCTTAAATAAGTTACCCATAAACTATTAAACTCAGCTGTAGCTTCTATGACACATATGGACATTTTGATGCTAACAGAGCCAAGTTTTTACTTTTTCTGTCCTTCAGTTTTGACTATTGTATGAAGAAAAAAATAGGAAACATCTAGAATAAATTTCAGATAGGAAAATTATTTCAACATTTTCAGAAGACTGTAAATAAAATGTTTTCCCTAAGAGAACGTGCTCCCATCAAGAACGCTCCTGAGGAATTCATCTTAGTGACTTGGTCTAGTGACTGTCACTATGATGGAAAATATCCAGTGTTTTATTTCATTACTGGCTTCAACTAATCTAAGGTGGTACCATCACACAAAACAGCAGTGCTGGTTCTCTCTCCTTTCCAGCAGCCATTTCTACCCACACAGACACATGCCAAGGTAGAGCAAGCTGAAAGCTGTTTGTGGTGGTGTTGGGACAATTAATTCTTTTGCTCATCAAGTGCCCTGAACTTACTCACTTTGGGTTTACACCAGGTAGGGATGAAGGGAGAGAGGGCATATGCTGAAAGTATGAGGAGCAGGAATAAAGATGTTTTAGGAGAAACTCACAGGGCAGTTTAGTTGCAATGTGAAATAGCTCTCTCTGGGTGCAGTCCTGTGAGTGAGCAGTAGTAGCAGATCACTGCTACTTATTAGGGGAGGTCTTTTCCCCTCCCAATGCATTCTTCTTTAATATTCCCACACTCATCTCCCATAAAAACACTGCACCCAGACACATGGGGAGGAAGACAGAAGAGTAAAAAGCTTTTCTCCTTTCCTGCTCCCCACTGACTCTATCCTCTGAAGCTCATTGAGTTCATCCCACTGTAAGCCAACTCAATTCATTAACAAACAGCAAATCCATACAAAAAAACAAAAACAAAACAAAACAAGAAAACAAAAAAAAGCAAATAATTTCTCTGCCATTTAAATGACTTGGCTCATGGCAAGATCCAGCCAGTACAGAGATGGCACAAAGATTGCAAAGAGATGGACTATTGGTGAGAGGTGGGGTATGGAAATCCAGGTAGTGGCAAATCTGTGACAAGATCAGTTGTCAAGGAACCACAGCCTCAGATTGTTACAGTATTAGACATGCAGGACAGGACAGAAATCCTAACAAAGACCTGGAGATATTTGGGGGAATATTTAGCAACCAGCTCTTTATGGCTGTAAGGCTCTCATTTCCCCAGGTTAGCCAGTCAGTGCTGTCCTGACACCGAGTAAGTATGAGCAGCTCTGCAGTAACTCTCAGGGGCAAAAAAACTGCCTCTGTTGTGCACCAAAGTAGAACAACCATAAATACAGCTGAGGCAGAAGTCCCAGGTCTGTATTTCAGCATATTAGCCACTTAACTCCATAGTAATATCTATGTTCCTTCTTCAAGCTCAGCAGCCTTAGCTAAAAGTAAATTTCCAAGTTGCTTCAGGAAACATTCAGGAAACCTCACTTGTCTTCAGTTGAGTAAGCAAGCTTTTGGCAAGCACTATCTAGAAGACATTATCATTTGAAAGGCAGAAAACTGTAAATAGATGGCAGCCACTTAAGAATCAATAGGCTTAATAAAGCAGGCATGTCTATTAAAACATGTAACTTGTAACATATATTTAACTTCAAAGGTTTGCAAAAATAGATGTCTCCTAAAACACATCTTTACACTTATTTCATATACTTGCAATATTATTTCAAATGTGTGTTTCTCATTAAATAATTTATTCACAAATACTTTTTTATTTTTTTATTTTCATAAGTACATTTTTTAATTACTCACAGCCATGAAAGACTTCTGTGCCTCCTATTTTCTGTGTAAAAGTTTTTGGGGGCTCATTTTTATATTTGGTAAATATGAGGGAAGACATACATTTCGCTCTGCCATATTCTTTGACACTGGTTCATGCTTTTTTTGTCAGTTTCTTGGGCATTTTTAAGTTGTATGAAGTATTGCAGATTAAAAAAAAAAAATCCAAACAATTTTTTCCCTCTAAGTAGTAAAAAACCTCTTTAAGTTAAATCACACATTTAGATGTATACATTTAGATGTGTCTTTTGTTTATTGTATCTAGACAGGATACATGAAAATAGGAGTAAGCTTGCCTACAGTTTTGGTTTTGTTTTTAATTTAGAATCTGAAAAATAAGGTCATATATATTTACTAACTCTTTAGTCTATAAAGGCAAAATACACCATTTCTTTTCCCAGTTACAAGAACTACCTGTTAAGAAAATAAAAAACTCAACCAACTTGAATATTCTCTGAATTCTGATCTCTGGCATGAGATCATGGAGCAGTACATGCAAGCACACTAGGAAAAACATGTAACAAGACAGTAACAAATCATTCATGTTTAACTTGTTAAGTTACATTTAACATGGCAATTTTACATGATCAATTTTCAGATATTGGAAAACTAGGCAATAATGAATATGTCCTATATACTGGTGTTCAACTACTTTATACCAACTGAATAAATATTTTAATTGCAAAACACAGGCCACATTCAGTTGGTTTTGTATTAGCATGAAAGAAGTAAACAAGAAATAAAGAGGCTACAATTGTGTTTGCATTGTCAGACAGCATTCAGAAATATAAAATCTAAACCTACCATTTTAATAATTCTTTCCAAAGACAAAAATCCATTAATAAGCAAAACATGTCAACATATTAATTAAATATTTCATAGTCAATGTAAAGTTATGCAGTGTTAAATTTTATTTTTTATGGTATCACATTCACCACTGATACACTCTGCAACAGATAATACATTCTGAATTTTTCTTTGTTTATTAACAAGCCCTTGTAATTAACTTCCTTTTAAATCATAAGTATGATACTATTTTAATTTCCCTCACATTCTCTACCCTATCATTTGGAATCACATTAAGCTGACTCTTAGCAGGCCACCTGGTGTAATTCTATGACATTGAAGGGAGCTGTTCTGGTATGCAGGAAACACTGACAGTCTTCTCTGCTGAAATCCATTTCTCAAACTGATGACAGAACTGGGGGAAATTAATTTTTGCTATTCATAAATACCTGACAGGTTTAATGTAAATGTTTTGAAAAAGACCTCAGCATATGCTGCACATACATTATATATGCAGCAGTGCACTGGAATATTGTATTTCCAACCCGTTCAATTTCTAGATCGCTACTGCTGAAACTGTTGAAATTCCCCAAATTACTTCCATATTGCAATTTTCTCCATATCCATATAGAGAACAACAGAGGGTTCCATGAAACCTTTCAGTTTCTAAACCCAGTTACATTTAGGACAATCTGTTTAATAGAAATACCACAGAGAAATATGTCTTGTACCTTGCCTGATGAATTAACAAGGAATGAGTTGCTTATGCATATGTGATCAGAGACCACAGGGAATTCTACCACTAACCTGCATGACCAAGAACACTTCCTCATGAAACACATCAATACATCACCATGATCANTCAGCCAACAGAAATCATTACTGACAATCATTAGTCATAAATTTACTAATTTAATTAAATTTTAGTCACAATTTAAGATGTAGCAATCTAATGTAATCCTAATTTTAATTGAAGACACCATTCTGTTAAAAACAATCTCACCCTATTTCTGTATTTCACCTAAGCTCTGACTAATTGTTGGATATAGCCCAAACCCTGGAACAACATGTAGTGGTACAACTAAAGATAAATTGGAAGATGAGAATACATAGATGAAAAAACCCACCATATTTTGATTGTTCAGAAAGAAAAGTCCTATAAGCTAACTTTACAGAATAATTTCTCAGGATAATGTCCAGTACATGCAATATTTAAAAATCTATTTTAGAGTCTATTTTAATAGACTATATTCTAGTAGTCTCATGGTATTAAAATATAACAAGAATATGACACTTAATTTCTCATCACATTAGTGTTGTAAACACTCTTCTTTTACAAGGGAAGCTATAAAAACTTCAACAAGGAATATTTTAAAATTCTTAAGGATTTGAAGAAAACTCTGGATTATTTCTCAAGTTCTCTATCTACAGTAATAAATACCTCTGGAGATGAAGAAGCTGCTTTCCTAACTCAGATCAAATGAAAATGCTATTACACCTGTAAACTAATGGACATGTATGTAAGTGAGTACAACTGAAGTAACTGAAGTACCATTTCAGACCAAGAGTTTTTGGAAAAAAAGAACACAGCTTCCCCTTGGTGCAATTTATAGCCATGTTTGCAGTGAGAGAGAAAATAATGCTTCGCTCCCTCCTCAGCAGCTTTGTGATACTTGCAATTGGTTGTCAGTCAAAGACAGTCTAAAGACAGTTCAGTTTCTGGTGATAATAACCTATGTAAGTGGCTTAATAAGTCTGTGTCACACAGAGCATACTTAAATAGCCCAAAGCAAAATGATATTCAGTAACACATTTCATCTAACTTTTTCATTACTTAAACATAAGTACACACATTTTTAATAACAGGTTTTTCTCTGCTTCACTTGCAAAAACACAAACCCCTCAAAATTTAAACTCTAAATATTCAAATATTTAGAATACTGTTAGAATAATGTTACATGAATATGTATACCTGTGGTAAACTCTAAGAGTCCCCACCAGTTACTGCAGGAGAACAGTGAAAAAAATGCCATCTTGTTCACTAGAGCACAGCATGAAAATGCAGGGCCAGGAGTCAAACTGGCACACACATTTCTCATTTTCACTAAGGAAAGTTTATCTTCAGCATGGGAACATATTTTCACAACCATGTCAATAATACAGTGAACTGTTTTTATTGTATGATTTTGTATTGCTTTAGCAAGTATTTAAAAATTTCATTAATTATTCTTGAAGAAGAAATTTAGCAAAGAACTGGCTAACTGTCATCAAGGCAGCTGAGCATTATCAGACCTACTGTGTAGGACAGCTAATAGAATTATACAAATGATGACAAAAAGAAGAAAAGCTACCTTTTGATAAAATTTTTTTCTAAGTCAGCTTTTTAAGTTTTTTCTGCATTTAAACATTTTCTCTCAACGAGTGTTATTGGCCAATAACCCAATTCAACTCACTAAGCCTGCAGAAGGATAAATATATAAATGTCCAACAATTATGTCCACTGACTTCTCTGATTCAGATTAATAATGTTTATAAGCTTTCAGCCAGTTGATTTAAACCACTGACAATCTAATTATCATATTTAATGCCTTTATAAGTTTTTCATACTCCTTTACGTTATACTGTCAATAAAATTATGACACAGGAAAAAATATCATAGTTATATACAAAAATATTCAAACCAATAATAAAATGTTCATCTTAAATGAAGCAAAAATGCCACTGACAGTGCATTTCCCCAAGTATTCTCCATCATTTCTTACATTCCCATTCAGTGCTCTACACTGAGCAAAACCTGTCCATTTGTTTTCTGAGCTACCAAGTGTTGCAACACTACACTCCCATTTGCAAGGTCTCTGCAGAAACTGGGGACATTTCATCTGAGTATATTCAAGGTAGCTAAGGGTAATATATCAGAAATCAAACAACCCCAGCTGAGGATACATATCCTTACATTTCATTATATTATGTTATTGTTAGAAGAAAAAAAATCAAACAAATCCACAGCCTTCTGAGGTCTATCAGGTTATGAAAAGGGACCTCACTGTAATTTTTATGATGGTTTCAAACACAAGATCATCAATGTTGGTAATGTTTATAATTAAAGCACTTGTGGAGAACCAGATTCCTGATATCATAACAATCATTCTGGAAATAACCTTTAATAACTATAATGTGTTTTTCAAGAAATAACCTTTAATAACTATAATGTGTTTATCAAGAATTTCTGAAAATAGCAGGATCATTTCTTCAAAGTACATCACAGTGACTATAAGGAAGACTTATATAGAAAAAATTTTAAAAGAGCAATGCAAATAAATGCATGTTCTGATCAAGTTTGAGAGAAAAACACAGGCAAAAAAAAAAAAACAACAAAAAATTAACAACTGACATATGTAGACAATTAAAACAAAATTAGCATAACTTTATGTTCATGTTTTAAGACAAACATCATCTTTTCATTATAAAATTAATCTCATTAATTCTATTAACTCCTAGACAAGCCATGAGTTACATCTTTCTTTTTTATTTGATTAAGGTATTTGTAATAGAACAGTGTTCTTTAGAAAAGGTGCTGAAATGAAGACATCTGTTCTACTTTTCCCACCGATTCCCTGGTCCTCAGACAAGAGAGAAGAAAGCAACACCACTGCCTTACCCAGAAATCATGCAATGGTGCACTGAGTAACCATCACACTCTTCTCATGAGCTTTCCCCTGTCTGTGGACACAAGCCAGAAATGCCAGCTCACAGCTATTTCAGCCCTTTCTCACACAGCTTAGACTGCAGTGAGTGGTGTCTTTATACCTCTAACGATGCTCTATCCCCCATCTTCTTTGAAAGCTCCCTTCTCTTAAGAGACACAGCAGAGACCAACAACCTTTCCTCAAACAAGTTAACTTATCTTCAGAAAAGAGGAAATGCTCTCACATACATCATAGCTGGTGAAAATAAGAAAAAAAGCTTATGAACTCATTATAAATTTTCATGGAAAGTTAGTAGTGTCACCCAGGGCAGAATCTGAGTTAGGGTTAGGCAGTCCAAGACCCTCATGACATGAAGTTTCAAAATAGCAATGGACTACATACTATGAGACCTTAGGGTCTCTCCCAGAAGTGGCTTCATGCTGCATCCCCACAGATGTCCCACACAGCTCTCAGATACCTCTCTAGTATTAATCAAGATCTCTGCTTAGTCAGACAAATGCATTCCATCTAACTCAAGTGCTCTCCTTGCTATTTATTTTTTAAGCCAAGCCAATTCTGTCTAGCAATGTGAATTGCATATTCAACACTTGACAATTGCAAAGACCTCAGGATTGTCCATCACGGGATTTCAAACTTATTTTCTGGGATGTTTCTTGACTTGCCCTTGCTGCTATGCCTTATAGTCATCATGCAGACATGTAATAAGACTAATTATTTCAGATAACTATATTTGATGGTTTATTTTGTCAAGCATGACCAGAGTTTTTTTCAAACAAAATGTGCTGTACGTACCTGCCTACCTGTACATCACATGCTTAAGCCACTGTTAACTCACCTGAGTCTCCTCTTTCCCTGTGCACTTCCCTTTCAAACTCTCAAAACTGAGGATTAATAGTGACTTCCCAGGATGATCTGACAACTCACAGTGGACCAACTGCTCAACATTTTGACTGCACGTAAACACCACAATGTTTGTGGCTCATTCACATGATTCTGAAGGACAGATTAAATAAATTCAGCCCAAAGCTGGGCTCCCTACTCTAGCACAGGTATGCAAAGACTATATTTAACTGCTGTGGATGGTCATTGAACATAACAAACATAAATGCCCTCCTTACAACAAGCCTCAATATTTTAGGATCTTTGAACCTTTTCTACAATTAGGCAAACCTCATACATTTTCTACTTAGTCAAATAAAATTTAATATACTGGAAATTTTGTGGAACAAAAATAGTATAAATTACATAAAAGCCTACACAGGAATTCTTTCTTTTGTAATAACACACTCAGTACCTTTTTCATTTCCATCTATTACAAAGAATCACAATGTGACTGCACAAAACTGCAGAAAAATGCTTTTCCCTTATCGTTGGCCATAATTAAGCGGGGAGGAGGGAAGACAAACTATGAAAAAACACAGGAAATCAAGAGAAAAGAAGAAGATAATATTCTTCTCATAATGGAATCTTAAACTGTATTTTTTTTTTTTATTACTTTGCTAGAAAAGCACAAACCTCTCACCTGGAAACAACATAGGATTCATCTTTTCTTTCTTGCACATACATATGCATTGACACAGAGATATAGGTGAAACCCTAGCTCTAGATGTAGCTACCACAAGTGCAGAATTTAATTTGAATATAACTATTATCTACATCTCCACAATAGCAAAAATTCCAAAGTATGATCTCCTTAAATTCACATAGTGTATGAAAATTAATGGATTAACATTTCCATAATGCTTTATTGCTTTATCTGGTTTAGAACACTACAGCTATACCTCACTCTTAAAATACCAGGATCCCTCAAAAAGTTTCATGGTAAGATGATAATATTGTACATAAAATAGATAGCATCCAGTCATATTTCCTTGTGCTACTGAATCTCTCTTAAATGACTGATTACTTTATAATAAAAGGTATACTTGCTTCTCAGTAGCTGTGTATATTTATCCACACAAGAAAAATTTTGCTTTGAGAATCAGCTATGCTGTGGTGCCTGGAACAAAACAAGCAGAAGGGATGTTCTGCACTGCTTTAGAACAGGGGAGGATCAGTCCATTTAGACAAATGAATTACTCTCCCACAAAAGATAAACTGCACTCTCTTTTTGAGCAAAAAATAGGTTCTAAGAGGTTTACTAAAAAACTTGCAAAATCTGGCTTCTAAAACTGTTTGATATGAAAGGCATATTGGAAACCATATGATGGTAAAGAGAGAAGACACTTGGTCACACTAACACCAGAGTACAAGCTATACAGGAATAATAAAATAATAAGGTAATTGGACAAATTGTAAAAGGAAAACAACTTACCAGGTGTTTGCCAAGAGACTGCAACAGCAGCACACAACCAGTATAGAAAACCATCAGTAAAGGGAAACAAGAGCATACGGAAAAACTACACAAAGCAGCTGCAGAATACAGGAGCAATACCAAGAGTAACAAGTCCCAAGAATCAAATGGTATTCACTCAGGAGTGCTAAAGGAATTCAATAATCAAACAGTGGAACTGAGGTGTGTAACCTTTCACTTCAGTTGTCTATATATATTGTCTTTACAAGTGCCTAACTGGGACATTAGGAAAGAACCAGCACTCTCCTGCAAAGAGAAGTCCTGCCTCACACACCTCTACTGGAGACAAGAAACCTGGAAATAGGAGATAGGAGAATTTCAGTTTATATAGTCCAGCTGCATTTCCAAATGATACCTCTGAAATAAAAACTGCAGTTCTCATGTAGATTAAAAGACAAAATGTGTTATTAAGATACAAGACACAAAATACAAAATTAAATATATTGTAAGTTTGCAGAGTGATGGGAAGTGAACATATTACCTCAAGAGCCTGTCCCAAGGCATTGGAAAATCTGTTGAAAATGCAAGTGTAACCAGGTTACACATGGTAATAAACACAATACTCAAGTGAAAAATAGTTGAATAACTAGAGGGGACTGATGAAATATTAATATGACACAAAAATGAAAGCCAAAAATACAATGCAGACAAAAGCAACCCACAAAGCAAGGACAGTCCTAAATTCACAAACAAGCAATTGGCTCAGAGCTGGCCATCGCAAGAACAGGAGGTTAAAATAGCTAGTTCTGTGAAATACTTGGTAGAACACTGAATAGCAGGCAAAAATAAAAAAAAAAAAAAAAAAAAACCAAAACCAAACCAAACCAAAAACCAAAGCTAAAAGAAAGAATTATTAGGAGAGGAGTATCCTTATGTCACTTTATGTATAAACCTGCAAAGATTTCTCATCTTGACAGCTCCACACAATTCTGAGCAGCCCTTTCAAACAATTGTGTAGTGGAATCAGAAAAACATATAAGGGTAACAAGAATGACTGAAGGTCTCAGTATGAGAACCAAGTGAGTACACTGAGATAGTTACTATGAAGTCCATATTCTAGGGTATTAAATAGTGCTGCCACAACTAAGTTAATGCAACTGTGTGTTCCTGTAAACATCTTACACTCTCACAAACAGTCTAGTCAGGAGAATGGGTTTATAGTATGAAAATATCATGCTCTGTTAGATATAGAAATGAGAAAGAAATGAGAAACTCATGCAAAATACATGATGATTTCATATCATAAGTAAAAAATCTGAACTGGGTCCTAGTACTTAAATATTTTTGCCTTAAGGAAATAGAGATATTTGTGATGTGGATGATAGATAACTTATCAACTACCAAAATATGACTGTTACAAAAATATTTTTAATTTATCCTTGCAATACCACCAAGACATTTCAAAAATTAACCTGTGTCTACACCAGGTGTTTTAGACACACATGACAAAGAGACAAGTGATATCCAAGGAGCTAAATTCGCAGTGTGCTACTATTAAAGAAGCCCAAAGAGACAACCTGTATTAATAGCCCCATTAGAGATTTTAAGTTATTCATATAAAATATGAACACCTACTTCTGGATAAAAAGACTTACAGATTTCATATCTTTTTCCAGATATCTATCCAACATCTTTTTGGTGTGTTTTAAAAAAGAAATAAAAAAATATTCACTATTAAATAATCTCAGCAACTGGCTTTGAGTCACTCAGCCTGTAACTCAGACAGATAATTTAAAATACTCTAGAATGAAGAATACAGGTAAAACATGGAAGTCTCAGGTCACATCCTTTTTCAATAGATACAGTATTCAGTCTAACTTTCTGACTCTAAACTTTTTAACAGAGATCCAAGAGCAGGAATGCCAGTGGTAGTGATATTCTGTAAGGACTGGATTTGTGGTACAGTTAGACATAAGGATAAAACAAAGCAAAACTGTAGATCTGAACAGCTTATACATTGCCGTGTGGCCAAGATCAAAATGATACCCACAAATGATTGGCTGGCTAATTAATTTGCACTTTCCTACCCCAAGCAATTGTGTTAATATATCAGCAGTAATAAAATGTTAATATTGCATTTTCAGCTATATATATACACATCTAGCTGCAATCCCTACTTTTTGATAATATGCAGTGCCAATAAACACCAGTTTGCCCAGTAAACTTCTGGTCAAACCCAGGTAGCATAGTGTCTGGTAGACTGGGATACAGTAAAAGAAAATTACAAAACAAAGCCAAAAATTCCAAAATTTACAAGTAAAAAGATGAGTATGTCCATACCTGTGTCATAATACCAGTACCAAAACACCTCACCTAATTACATGTCCATGATTTCAGAGAAATAGAGAACCGCCCATGTAAGTGATTGAGCGTTTACATTTTTATGACCTGTTCTTGTTGTGCACAGCACCTCTTGCTCACACTACTGACATCCAGGAGTGAGCCCTAAGGGAGTTGTTCTAAGTGAGGGTTTCTGTATGTCGCATTTAAAAGGAATACAAACTGACAGAAAAATAACTCAAAATTGCTATAAAATAACAGGTACCTCCCAATGCACAAGCAAATGACATGCACTTTAATGTAACACATTTCTTTTCATTTTGTAGTAAGCTAAAACATACTTAAGGTTTGCATAAAACGTATGAAAAAAGACCAATTGTGTTAAAAATGAAATTAATAAAAAAATGTTAAATCCTTGAATTTATTAATCAAATCTTGCTAGTTCTAAACCATGATATTTGGCTTATAAAAACATATTGATGCAATTTGGGTTTTTTTATTGAAGTAATGGATGAAAATATTAAAATTCTTTGTTTAGGACTTGTGTCTTCTTGGCACAGAATTGCCCTGGAAAGCTGTCACAATGGGATTTGACTACTTCACACATCCACACACACTCCACACATCCACAATCCTCGATGTGGAATGTGATTTTCTACAAGGCAGCTGCCACGCAAAGAGTGAGAGCCAGAGCCCATCCACCACATGGCTCCACCAGTACCTGCACATTCTTTACAAGGTAAAAACACTGCATAGCTCCAAAGCACAGAAAAGCTCTGCTGTCCAGTGCATGGGGAGTGGAGGAAGTCCATCTCCAGGAAACCCTACCATCAGTCGCCGACGATCTTTGGAAAATCAGCAAGATTCACCTTCTGTTTCTAAAGTTCCACTCCTCTCCTCTGAAGTGTTACAAAAATTACTAACACTTATCCTAAAAAAAATCAGGTACAACCCCACTGTTAATACAAATTGATTTTCCCTATCCAGCCAAGCACAGGCAGCACCCAGATGCCTGGAGAGCAGACACACCACAGCACTGTGAAGGGAGAGCATATAGGGCTAACACACGACTGCAAACAGGACAACTACCTGAGACTAGGCAAGTACATACCTCATCTGCAGGTAACAGGACTAATGCTCCCAATGACTACAAGGCAAAAAAGATTTTAATTTAGCAATGATCTTCAAAGTATCTTACAGGAAAGCACACAGTTCATCAGGAATATAAATGAATGCTGCCACGGACATGAGATCTAGTTACTTCATTCTCTTGGGCTTTCTCAAACAGAACTTACTGCTTCATATTAGAGGCTCATTGAGTCTGTTTAAATCAATTTATTCCTGTTTGTCCATTTTGAGTGTCTGAAAATAGTTCTAACTCACTTGCGTGGAGCAACTGATTCAGAGAAAGTAGAAGCAGAGGCAGAGAAAGATAACCATCTTCTAGAATAAAGGAAAGACTGTAAGCACAAGGCAGGAAGCAGCTGAGGTTTACTCAGTGTAAATGACATTTATTTTGTAAGAGTAGCATCAAGAGACATGATCTTTCAGCAGTGAGCGCATGGTTTTTGCCTGAGGGGAGTGAGTATTTCATTTGATTCCAGGCTTGTGACCAGTCCTGTCAATAGAACTTCTGCCTCCTCCAATTTCATAATTTAATTCCCTCCCAAATTTAACCCCAGAGGATTCTGTCACAGTGAAATTCACTTCAGTTAATCAGTGGAATAATAGGACTTTTACAGGCAGGTATCTTCAGCCACAACTAAATTTTCAACCAATCATCACTGCTTTGCATCTCATATTTGCCCTACAGTGGAAACACACATTCACAGTTATAAAATCATACACAGTTACTGCACTCAGAAACAAAAAGACTATTTACTGAATCACCAGCAATGCAACAACTGCATCCACTGGAACTTTCCTGAACCATCATCCTAAGGAAGAGATCCTTGATAACTGTAAACAGCATAGGCACTCCTACTGTATTTTATGTACATGAGTTTTCACCATCTATATTTGCATCTACACACAGCTCATTTGAAAGCCTAGAACCACAATCTGTTTTGCAATCTCTTTTCAGAAATGACATCTTAGATGCTGAAAAGTCCTCATTGCATTATACCTCTGAGCAGCTAAGCAGACCTCAAGATGTATAGTGAATAATGTAAGTGTAAACATGACATTTATAGTAGGCACAGATTGATGAAACGACAAATAAAATAATTTGGGATTAGGGAAATTCATATCATGAGAACTATAGTGGGCAAAATGGAATGAAAAAACATGAGAAAGGCAATGAGAAGGTCTGTTAGAATAGTATTGCACATACACAAACTGGTCAGTAGCAAAAAGGTAAAATATAGAGAAAAGATTATCAGATTTCAACCTGGAAATGAAAGAGAAGATATAGAAGACAGAAAACATTCTTTTCTTCAGAGCCAGATGATTTGTTGCATGTTTAAGAACAAAGGAGTTAACTCCTCTGCAGCCTAAGCGAACCCACAACTTCCAGAAAATTTCTACACCAATTTAAACTTTACAGACCCTATGATCAACCTATAATCAGCAACATGCACACACATACCTCTTCAAAACTTGGCATTCTTCAAAACAAATTGCTCAAAATAAAGCAAAAAGTCTAGCCACAAGACATCACCAAATTTGCTCAGAAGACTGAATCCAGCTAAAGAGAATTCATACCCAAAGGGGATGCTTCTTTGAGAACAGATCCCTTCTTTGATCAGGCCATCAAGTGTCATCTCCTTTCTTACCACAAAAAGAAAGTCTCAGTGAAGTTACACTTTTCCTTGTTCTGTGTAATACCTGTTAAAAACTACTTGGAAAATCATGTAAAAATAAAAACTTGAAACTGAAGGCAGATGACGTCTTCCAGTTTTTCCCAGTATTAAACTGCAAAACTTGACACAGTAAGAGAGAAATTTTCCCCACAACAGCATTGTCAAAAGTCACAGATTTTTCACCATACTTCTTGCAATGTCCCAAATTTCAATAACAACTGATTGAAACATGTAAAATATGTCAAAGAAATTACAGCATATCAGAATAAATTCACACTGACAACTGATAAAACCCATTTACCAACAGGAAAACATTTTTCACCAAGAAAAAAAAACACCTCTCTCCTCTCAGTCTTGATGATTAAAGAATTCATGTACATTACCTTGGAAGAAGAGACTAAGATCTAAAATTCATAACTTTCTTGAATAATAGAAATAACAAATTTTGTAAAGATGTTGATTTTACAGTATTTCCTTATGTCTGATTTCCTTCCACTCCTTCAGCACGTCAAAGGCATAATTACCAGTCTATCTCTGTATCCCAAAGCTCTAATGACCTGATCACCTTGTTAGGTTCCACCTGCCATTTTTACATCTTCCTTTCAGATTACCTCACTGATTTACATAATTACATTCACTTCAGAGTAACCATTTATTCTAATTGGTGTCTCTTTGAATTTTGCTGCAGCTTCTTTTCCAGGAGACGGCTCATGCTCCTAACAGTTTCTTCATGTCTTCCAAACACATCGCTTGGTCTAATGAAGTTCATTTCCTTCTATCAACAAACATTTTGGTATGCACATTAGGGGGATTATAGGGAGCCAGCACTGTGCCCCCACAGCAAAGGAGGCCAGCTGCATCTTGGCCTGAATGACTACAAACACACACACCCGACTGCGAAAGCGATTGCCCAGTGCCGGGCAGTGACAGAAGGACAGAAAGAGGAACTGGAGCAAATTCAGAGCAAGCTCACAAGGCTGGTCAGGCAGCTGGGGCACAAACCCTGGGAGGAGAGGGTGCTGAGGCAAGGGGGATTGTTCAGGCTGGAGAAGACAAGGACAAGAGGTCATCCAGTACCTACTAGGTTATTATCAAGAAGTTGGAGCCAGGTTCTTTACAGCAGTGCATGGCAGGAAGACAAGAGGCAATTGACATAAATTGAAACTGGAACTGCTTCGACTGGAAGGGAAGAAAAAGCTTTTTCATTGTGAGGACAGCCAAGCATGACCCAAGTTGCCCTGAGAAGCTGTGTAGTCTTTATCCTTGAAGGTTTTCAAGACTAGACAGGATAAAGCCAAGAGTAACTTGGTGTGGTCTACATAACAAAACCTTATCTGGAAAAAGTGGTTGTGCTACTTTTGTCTCCCATTAAGTTCCTGTATGATAAAATAAATGTATATAAAATGGTTATTGATAATTTCTTGACTATTTGGTATGAAACTTGAAAGCCCCCTAATTTCTAGATTTGCAGAAACGCTGAACACAGTGGCACACAACTGACCATAAACTGGTGTTAAAGAGAGCATGGAGTGGTGGATGATCAGAGAAAATGTGTTACAAATAGGACAGCAGGTATTACAAGGTACTTTGGATTTCAGTCTCTCTCTGCCTAAGTTTTGAAGCTTGAAAAGAAAGAACAACATCGGTTTGTCTACAAAAATACTGTGAAATAAATTAATGTGATTTTAGAAAGTACTCAGGAGACTAATTGTCTGTAAAAAGCCCATTTGAAATTAACAATTCTATGTACAGAGGAGAGTCTGAATAACTATCAATAAACAAAGCATGAGTCTGTGCTCCAGAAATTAGTATTTTATCAAGTGTTTTGCTTCATAAGCAAAACATGTCAAAACAAAGAAAACAAAGCAACAATAATGCTTCATGATTCAAGGAAAGCTAAAAAGTGAATACCATAAAACTAAATCAATACAAGCTATCACAACATTCCAAGCTGCAAAAAAAAATTCACAGCACAGTATTCCATTTGGTACAGACAAAGCAAACAAAAACTCTGAGCACTTCCTTCTTGCTTAAAGTGCAGAAGTAAGCCACCACTGTACTTTCAAAATTATATGGAGGATAGAAAATTAAAGATGAAAAAACTACAAATATTATACTTGATCCTCAAATATAAAACACAATAATTTCATTGGAGTACTAGTTTAACAAGCTATTTTGGTTCTGCATTTTTGACAAGGCAATTCTGAAAAAGATTAGACTACCCAGTGAATAGTTGAAGGGTTATTAACCCCAAAGAGAATTTACTCTAAATACCCTTTAACAGTATGTAGATCACTATTCCAGTTCAGGCAGACATCACAAGTACACTCTTGTGTACATGGCTTTTGAGGGATAAGAGTGGATAAGCCACTTCACCTCAGGCTGGAGGAAAGGAAAGTAGACAGTCACTTTTCCAAACCAATTTACATCCTAAAATGGGCAACAGAACAGTTCTGCTGGCACTCAGAGATTTAATACAAACCAAAAGTTAAGATGACACAGTGCTTATCTTCCAGGTTTTGGTAATGTTATGTAATATCTCAAGCTAGAGTACCATCTTTAATTGCAGTTATCAACATTAAACTATAAAACCATTTAGCAAAGGCCAGTCCCTACAAGAGAGTTTAGGGTTTAACATTCAAAATTACAGGCAAGAGATAAAGGAATGCAATTGTTGAAAAGATTAGAAAATGGAGCACAACAAAAAGCAGAAAGTGCTCATATAAAACCAGTCCAACACAAATAGAAGTCATACATCCAACCTCACTGGCCTCTGGATCTGCCTTCAAGTGACTTACAGTCACAAAAGCAGAGCCAAGAAATATAGTCCAGTCTTCAGAGCTGCAAGCCAATGCTTCACGTGCAAGATCTGCTATCCCAATCAACTTCCCTCCTGGAAAATCTTGGGAGTCAGGGGAAAGCAATACACAGAAATCAGTTACTGTCAGACCCAAAGACACTGCCTTAAAGGAGAGCAACTACTGGTAAAGCATCCCTTTTAGGTTTGTGTATCATGAGACAAATCAATTACTGGGAGCTACTTCAGACTTAGATCCCTTCCTCAGGAGACAACTACATGAGACAAAGCAGTGAATATTCTTAATTTTGCAAATAGTAGTTTTACTTCTGTCAAGTCACACAGCAGGGTTTTTTTCACAAGTTTATTTATGCTTACTTTATATAAAGCTACTAGCCCCAGAGTCACTTGATTTCCCATGCCATATTGTAGAATTTTACACTTACAGATTTCTGATGTTTCATTAGAAAGACTTCACTAATTTTAAAAATAGTACCTACTTATAGTTTTAATATTTCAACACAGATAATGCTACATCTCAGATAATATTGTTCATATCTAATGCATGTTTAAAACTGATCCTTCTGCTTTCAATGACAAAATGGAATTACTGACTTTTCCAACTTATCAGCTGTTCTCTACTTACAAAGCACAGGTTTCTAAACAAGAAAATTATTGCTGTGCTATAATAAAAAAAAAAGGAGGAATATTTAGTGGAAATCAGATTCATAAGAGGGCTTATCATAGCATGTGGATTTGTATACTCATCAAGGAACCACCAACTGAAAGAGAAGAGAGAGATATTTGACCTTAATCTACTGCACAACATCCTTCATCCATCAGAAATTTTCCAATACATAGTATGGACACAAAAAGGAAAAGATATACATATAAAAACTAAAGCTTGCTACAGCAATAAAATACAGCAAATTAACAAACAAATATGCTGAGAAATATTTAGCTGCTCAAAGCTTTACTGAAGTTAAGACAGCATTTGTTGTCAGCATCAATGAGCAGGTTCTACATTAATTTGTGTTCTCCTGGTCTTTAAAGTAACTTCTTATAATATACAATACATTTTCCCTGGGAACTCAGCAACTGAACTTTATCTTTCACTGAATACTCATCACCATAGCATGTGCTTGTATTTCCTGTGATACAATTCATTGCCATCTTCCTACAGAGAACATGCCTGGTGATTGTGTCCTCTCATTGCCATCTTCCTACAGAGAACATGCCTGGTGATTGTGGCCATTGCTAAACCAATTTGTTCAGGAAGATTAGAAAGTAGCAAAGAAAATCACCATATAAATATATATACATATAAAAAAAACCATGACCAACATGATAACGTGGTAATTGTGGCAGATTTTTTTAAGGGAAAAGCACATCTTAATCTACTAGAGCTCTTTAGGTAGTTTAGCAAGAACATATAAAAGAAAAAGGATAGACCTATCTGGGCTTTTAACACCACATAAATAAAGTCAGAAAGATAAATTTGAAGATTAATTTAATCACAGCAAGCAATGAAGAAAATCACTAGGAAGAGTACAATAGACAAAATTCACATAAGAACTTATGATTTCAAATTATACAGAGTCAATTCCAGGAACACAATATAGGAGACAGAATAATAACAAATCATCTGTTTTACAATGTGTAAGATAAAATACAGTCATTTTCCCAATTATTATTGTCATAGATTTGTTTATTTTATGGAAGAGGGAAGAAACACCACATATTTACAAGGACCAGATTGGTTTAGATCAGACTGAGCTAGGGAAAACTTTGAAAAAATTCCAAAACAATCCAACAAACAAAACAAAAAGCAAAAAAACAAATCCAACAAAATAAAAAAACTCATGTTGGCACATACATAGTAATTTACATATTCAACATTATCCCTGTTAAAAGAAGTTGTGCTGAGATATACACAGTAATTATACTAACATTGGAATTCTCCAGAAAAAAAATTATTCTTGTATATAACTTGTAAAAGTACCTATTTAACACAAAACAGAGGTCAAAACAACAAATGGAGAGTTCTTTTTTACTAACAGCCATCTATGATATAGTAGATTTTCAAATATTTCCCTATTTGATCCTAACTCACACTATTAATAGAAAAAGTCCACAAGAACAATGCAAATTTTAAGAGAAAAGGAGTAGGATCTGAACCACAGCTGTTTAAAGCATTTTCACTCTGTCTGGAAAGAAAAAAATCCACAAAATTTACATATATAAAGCAACCAGTAATATACAGGTTTGCTTGGGCAACTTATATTTGAAAAAAATATTTTTAAAAATGGAAAAAAATAAAAACAATAGAAATGTCTTGAAATAAGGGGGAAGATATTTTGAAACAAGTTAAAATGTATTATTAGGATGCAAAATAGAGTATTTTTTACAAAATAATAAATATCTCTACATCATATGTATAGGTTCTATATTGAATAAAAACATAAACCAGCATAAACAAGCTTATATTTCATTTTAGACATTCTCAAATTACCAGCCACTACCTTAAACAACATCAGTTTGGGATGAATACTATAAAACATTCCTTTCAGAACCTGCTCTGTTGCAAGAGAAAGAAGGAAAGAGTACAGCTGAGCAGCACTGACTGGAATTCTGCAAGGCAGATCTCCAGGCATCCCAGGATCTGCCTGTGGTACACAGCACCTGGGGGTGCTGCTGCCATGTCCCAGTAATTGCAATTTACAGCACTGGAGAAACACAAGACTCTTGGGAAAATTATTTTCTTTCTGTGGCCATAGACATTGTCTCAGCACTGTGAGAAATAGGCACTAGCAATTGTAAGAATTTATCACCTGAGTAAGGTGTGCACAAGTGGGATATTTCTTTGTAGGGATTTTACTTTTACACTATTTTATTATCAATCTGCACTTCAGAACATACTTAAATAGAAGCCATGTCAAACAAATATGGAAAACTACTCTATAACATAATGCATGGTTAAATGAGTTAAATGAGGGATGCCCTGCCACTGGATGTGCAAATAAATACAGCAAGTATTGAGATAATTTAAGGAAGATAGATCAGTAAAACTATTAAAACCATAGCACAGGCACTATCCTAAACTGAAGAAGCTCCTAAACCACAGGTTCACAGAAGCCAGGGGAATGCCTCAGAGACACAGCACTCTGCACCTTTCCACCTTCTTGGGGAATCACCAATAATCACTCTAGATTAGGAGACCCTTTGATCTGATACAGCCCAGGGGTTCTTATGCTTTTCTACTGGGCACTGTCCAAACCCCAAGAAGACACAGGGTCTGCATTACAGGCAGTAACAGGTATACAGCATTAACTGTAAAGGCAGAGGAAGAAATTTATAAATTCTATGGTGAACATCGTATATTCTTCCAAAAAGAAACATCCCAATTTTTTCCTTAGTCTCATTAAGCTAATTTCTTGTAAGAAGAACTGAAAGAAAGGATCATTTAAGAGACATTCCCTCAGGGGAACAATGTAGAAGAAGCTGTATGAGGACAGGAAGGAGAATTTACTTTCTCTCAATGAAAGCACTAACACTAGAGAACTGTGTTACTATTGGAAACAAGATACTGGAGCACAGTTCGGAGTACCTGTACTCACACCCCTCTGATGGTGACCTGGTCCACCTTTTACTGCCATCAGTTTTCTATGCAAGCTAATAATTCACATCAGTTCTCTTGCAATAAGAACACCTCTGGCACATAGAGTCAACGACAACAACGAGGGATGCCTGAAACCCATGGAAACTGTTGACACAGAAAAAGAAGGGGTGGAGAGGAAGGGACATTTTCAAAGCAAAACAAAAGCAGAGAAAAGCTACTAAATTAACTTACAGTGATATTCCAAACAGTACTTTATACCTTCCTGCAAAGTGCTTGAAGTCTTCTCTAGATTTATACATTAAAAGTACACCAAATGCAACCATAATGCTTGAATCTAATCATGTCCCATCCCTGCAACAGCATTCTGTACAAATCTTTAGAAATTTACCGGTTAAATTCAAAAGTAGTGCTAACAGCTTGGGCTTCTTCCCCAAACTAGATTTTCACAATCACTTTGCAGAGGTAACAGTTCTTTTCTTTCCTTCCAATACTTTCCAAAGGACCCAGCTTTGAGTCCTGAGGAGCACTGTGAGGCTGCACCTGCATAGACACGCTGCTTTAAGTGAACTGAACGTGCCAGCTGTCCTCACTCAGCACACTGCGTCACCTTTGTGGAGGAGTTTTGGTGCGCTGACTTGGATTCTCACCAGAGAAGACTCAGTCTAAAGCTCCACTTTAGATGTGCACCAAATGTACTGCAATAGGGACAGAGGGCTGCAAACCAGGAACTGGTTCCTTGAAGAACTTGAAATCACACCTCTGGTGAAGGCATGTTACCCCCAGTCCAAACTAAAACCAGTCTGAGGCAGAATCCCTAACCTGGAGTGCTCCAGTGCAAGCACGTCAGCCTTAGCACCAACTGCTCTGATCTAATGGGCTCTTCCACTTGCCAAACTGCTTGCTTCCACTGACACGAGCTGGGTGCTCATCACCACTCAGGAATGCTCTACAGATTCCAAGTCATGCGCCGCAGTTCTCAAAACTAAAACCCTGCTAGGTGCAGAAAAGGGAATGATTGACATTCACATAAAGAACAAAGCACACAGCAACAACTATTTTGTTTTCTGTCACTGCTTACACTGAAGAATTAAAAGAAAAATAAATCCAATTTTTGTGGGGAATTTGGAATCAATTTGTTATTAACATAACATTGCTTATTCAGGTAATTATTGGGATGTTTCGCAAAGACCAATTTACGACATAAAGAAGAATAATTAAGAAAATTATCAATGAAAATTAAGTAAATATCCCTAAAATATTGCCAGTTATAGTCATGTCAATATGGAACAAAAGCTGTGCAGCAATTAATGTTTTGAGTATTTGGAGAGTTTTATTCACCATTTCACACATTTAAAATTGTACTTTTCCTTTGTGTCTCAGTAAGACAGGAATGTTGTGTATGCCCAGCTCCAGTTTGTAAGAAGACAAAAATCATGGAGAGGTCCTGATCCTGCACACCTGATTCATGCAGCAAGCCCATGAAGTCTGCCAAACAAAGCTACTGCCACAAATATGTCAAACAAGATTTGACTAATAAATTGCTTCAGTGCTGTCTCATTCTGCAAAACATTTTTCAGAGGTTTTAGGGACTATTTCTAAGCTATATATTAATTCTGCCCCTGATTGATGAATGATTCTATTTAGACAGTTCACTGAAAACAGTTGAACTTCAAAGGCCATATGAAATAATTTATTATCTCACTTGTAATTTAGAAACACACCAGCTGAAAATCTCAGTGCATATAATAAACAGTACTTCCCTATTAAAAACCCTACTTTTTTCTAAGGACAAAAAAAAAATTCTTTCCTAGACTTAGCATAGGACTATCAAAAATCAAAACAAACACCAAAATCTGTAGTTACATTTTAAGCTGTTAATTTAATTACTTTTTAAACACAGAAAAACTGTTAAAATATAGAACAAAAGAGATTAATTTTTACTTTCTTACCTGCAAAAGGGATTTAATGATAGCTGATATGAAATTTTATCTTCCAGTAATATTGTACAAACTACTAAAACAGAGAAGTTTCCAACACTATAGAGCACTCACATGAAAGAATGTCCTAGAGAACAGGTGAACGTTTTAACAGTGCAAAATGCAAGCTAGACAAATGTTCCATAGAGGAAGAATATATTCATATATGTAGAAGGGTACAATAAAGCATTCATCCCAAAAAAAGGGACCCACGCTGATACAGGAGGAAACAGTTTTAATTTCTAATTTCATTGTCATATTAGAAAGTTCACTTCTAACTACTTTATTTGAAATGACACAATGAGTGAGGTGATTCTATTCCTTTCTTCTTAAAAAAAGTAAGAGATGAGCTTCAATGGCTTTTCAAAACTATTTGAACAAATTATTGGGTAAAATACCTACCATGATAAAAACATAAAGAAAGAAAACCCCTAGTTTTTCAGCAGCACAGCATGATTTTGTTGTGCTGTGGTACTTCTGGAGAGAAAAGATCAAATTCAATTCACCTGTCACTTATAAAAAGGTGGAGGGGGGGTTAAGTTAAAAATGAAAACAGCATAACTACTTGCTCAATGGCATACAAAAGAAAATATATTTACAAGCAGCACATATTAATTCAGTTGGGGTAATTTAACTAAGCTATTCTGTTTATGAAGTTCAAATGGCAAGCTTCTCTCCTTCACTCTAGAGAGCAAAAATGATTCAATGAATATGCTACCTCAGTTCTGAGGCATCTTCATGCAGAGAATTTGAAGTATAGCAATTATGTTAATAAAGATTAACATAAAGATTGCACCAAATATACATTTAGTTTAGAAAAACAACCTGATTTCAGTCAGGCTTCTCAAAGGCAAAGCAATATTCTTTACTTTGCACCATTAAATCTTCTGATTATCAGACAAAAGCTTACACAGTAACACAGAATTTGCAATTCCAGCACTGAAATTAACAAGACTGGGATTTTTTTGGATTGATTTTTTTTTTTTTTTAAATTCCCATCAGGTCGTTCCCTCTGGCCATCCAACTGTATTTCATAGCATGGCACTATAAAATTCTGACTCCCTTAAACCCTTCCTAGGAACAATATTAAAAATATAAGTCACAGACAAAGAACTAGTCAAACCTTAAGAGCCAACTAAAAAAGTAAGTGGCATTCTTCTTACTTATCATATTTCAAAGAGCAGCACTTTTTCGTAGGAAGATCCCATTAGCTGAGCTATGACATCTTTATTCTGGTACCTATAAATCATTCCATTGTTAACCTCCTAAACTGCAGTGACTGCTGCCACCTATGGGATCTCCCCAGGAGCGGTCAGGATTTCACTCGGCGGTTCCCTCTACCGGGGATGTAGGTCTGACAAACGTGCAGGCACTTTTGTTAACAGCAGGTGTCCCCACTTTTGCTGATGTTTTACCTCTAAGTCATCCCTTTAAAAGCATTTTCATGTTTCCTAAAATAAACTCCAACTTCTGCCTGGAGTCTAAGTAGTAGCAAGGTGATCTGAGATAGAAAATTGCAGCCCCTGAACTCTTAATTCAGTTCAATAAATGCAATTTTGCAGAAAAACAAAAATTCCCTTGTTAGCACAGTGTTATCCGCTGTGATGTACTAGTGGGCCCAGAGCCAAACAAGTTTCCTTCTAAAGCACAAGTTGAAATAAACCCAAGAAACTTTTAAGTAGGATAAGATCAGCTTTGTTTAGGCAATAGTTTCATCAAACACACCAATGCTGCATTAGAATAACCTTACAAAGAAGGTGATGAATGAAAAACATTAAAATACATTCCATTTGAAAGTCCCATGTAATATTAGACTCAGTAATATATGCACAAACATATGGACATACCCCTGGAAAAGCACTAACATTTACTGTTTAGCTTTTTCAAATCAATATATCTGACTTACTTAAAAAGCAAGCAATTGTGCAGAAAGTCAGTGCAGTTTTGTTTACTGATCAAGAAGACAAAAGTAAGTTTCCCTACTCTTTAGGTACAAAAACTAGAAATATCTAATTTTACAAATATGTCACATTTTTCTCTTCAGCCTCTACCCCCTCTATATTTAATCTCAGGGATCATACTTCTGTTTGAATGCATCAAGGCATTGTTCTTCAAAATCCAAGAGACAGGCATGGATAAAAAAATTACGGCAGAGCAAAAGGGCAAATTTAAACTAGATGTAATGTAGTTAGAAGCCTAGGGGAAGTAACATTACAGCAAAGAGATTCTCATAACAGAGATTCATTCTTGTCAAGTAGAACATATTATCAAAATAAATAAAATACTGGGCACAGCTCTCCAAAAGGAATAGCATTAACAGGGAGATTAAAGCTAAGCAGACATTGAATAGCATATACCACCCTGCTATCGGTTTGACTAGAGCAAATTTAAAAGAACATAATTTAAGAGCAAGGTCTTAAAGTAGGGACATTATTAAAGTCAGAGTTTTGCAAAGCATAGATGTATTTATTGAAGTTTGATATAGAAGTAATTATTATTCAAAACACTCAGTTCCTAAAAGAAATTACAAAAGCCGGAAAGAGACATGAGAAAATACCTGAGAGACATTCCTAAGACATCAGTATCTCTTTGGCTGGGCACAAACAATAGCACAATTTGTTCTCTACATATCCCCTCCAGGGCTTTAATGACGATAGAGCTACAAGGAAACTGAAATACTGTAAAAAGGCAGACATGAGCATATACTTGGCCATTCAACACTGACTACTAGAAATACTCAGCCTTTCTTTTGGTGCTGGGAAAAAACTATCCTTCCATCTCACTTTCTAATTTTTTTTTTTTTATAATTAATAAGAAAACTACTTTATTGCCACAAAAAACAATCAATTCATTTTCTACGTTAACGCTTTTTCCCACCTTTTTGTAAGAAAAAAAACTCAAAGTCATGCCATGACTGACTCTCCCCTGACAAGTCTGGAACACTGGACCTACAAAAAAAATTAACAGTCCCCATGTGCCTTCTGCCCCAATATGGCCTGATGTGTAATCAGAACAGTGACTTTTCTTACTGGTGGCCAGAGAAGTGGTAGAAATGCAGTCAAGCTGGGTGTTTGTAGAAACAAGTGCAGGAGCTCCCTTTGGACACAGTTAGACATTAGACCTGTGCTGTCAAATCCCACCAGCTTTGAGGCTTTTCTCTACCTGCATCAGAGCAAAAAGGAACCTGGATCTGCTGACTTAGGCAGATCTTCTTTCAGGAATAATAACCACTCTGGGATGTAGAGAATCCCAATCTAATGGTGGTTCACTGCCCAAAGAAAAGGTCTCTCTTCTCTTTCTACCCTCCTCATTCCAGGCCAAACAATTCCTTCCAATTACTACTCCTGCACTACATTTGGTGATTCTGGGTTGTACATCAAGATCAATGGAAGGTTAATTCACAAAAAAACAAACATACAAAAAAACCCCAAGAAACACCACCCCTCCACCCCCCCCTCAGCCTACATTCCCCTCTCCTCCCTCCCAAAAAACCCCACCTCTATTTGTCCTTTAGATAAATCTACTGACCAACTCCACAGACAGACACATAAGTGTTTTGTCCAAGAAGAGACAAAGGACAGCAGCACAAGGCCAGCAGAGAGGGCAGGAGAGCAGCAGGCAGTTAGACCAAGCACTGCATGAAACTGATACACGATACCACTTCAAGAGGGCATATGATTCTTCTCTCCTCTCTTCCACTAGGAGAGCATCATGGAACCACAGCCTGGCCTCTTTGGCTTGCATTAAAACACACACACACACCCAGTAATACAACAAAATGAGTAACTCACTTGGTCAAATACATCAATATTTTTAAAATGCAACAGAAAAGCTGGGACATCGCAGCCTGATGTTCTCTCCTCTCTCCCACGGGTGTTTTGGTTTAATTACCGTTATTCAATTAATTCCCTTCCAGGCTGGAAAAGAAACAAGCTGAAAACTCTGGTCTTAAATTTAATTTTCAAAGCAAAGGAAATCTGTTTTCCAAACCTGATGTCTATTTAGGCAGAGCAGAGACATCTAGCAAATAAATCAAGGCTGTTCTGCGAGTAATACCTGTAATTTTACAGGAGCTCCTATTCACCTGTGTTTCAGGAACAGAGATTGCTTTAAAATCTTACATTACTGTAGTAACTCATGGTTTGGACCTGTCATCTTGATGTCTCCCTAATTTGGGAGTCCAAAAACCCATTCCAGATATAACTCAATCCAAACCAAGTGTTTTGTAAGAACAATCTCACAAGCCTTAAAACCAGGTATTCCTGCCGATTTGAAACACATTTTTAGAATCATATGCGGACTGGGAAATTTCTTTCCCTTTAAAAACAGATGGTTATACTTAACTATAGAGGAAGTTTTCCTATCTCTTATAACCTTGTATTAAGTCACCCAATCACATTCAGCCATTTGTTGTCCTCTAGTTGTTTTTATCATCTAAATCCTTGCCATACCTGCCCTGTCCTACAGGACATTTCTTATAGAGATCAGTGGGTTTACTATATAATCATCTCCAGCTCAGCTGTTCTCTATCTTCCTGCAACTGCTGCTAGGAGAGGAAGAAGATGAGTAATTGTGTTATTGTACTCATTGCTGCTGTAGGAGCAAGAAAACAAGAAAAAGAGAGATAAAACAACCATTTAAAGAAATTACTGCTGCGACCAAAGGATCCTAAACTTGATTTGCATTAGTACCTAATCCTTAAAGGTGGGGAAGCTGCAAAAGCAGCAGCTTTCTGCTCCATTCTAGTCTGACCATGGCCAGGAAAAGAATTTGACTATCCAGATAATGCTCTCTACCTTACACAGCTTGTATATCACTAATCACACATAGCTCAAAACATGGGGAACCTGGCACTTGAGCCTTCAGTAACACGGTACGTCATGAACGTTATAACCTATAATACGATTTCTGTGCCCTTAAGTGAATTATCATAGCTCATAGGTATGAACTATTAATTATCTTCAGCATTGTCTGAATAATCTATCTCACTCTCAATATCTTTGCTGTCTCACTTTTATAGTCCAAGCAGACCAAACCTGGACTGCTGCAAATCAAACTTCACAATTCTGCAAAAATGCAACAGTCCTGCATATATCCTAAAATCCTGCCATCTTGATACATTAAAACATTCCTTCTTTTTATTCTGATTGAACGTAATATGAATCCAGTCTTCAAGAAACCATAAGTTATTTTATTTCCCTTCCTGTTATACATCTCCTGTAGCCACTGTAGTCTCTTATTTTCCTATTGAAATCATGTAATTAAATAATGTGAATATGATTACTTGACTTACGTTACAAGAACAGGTCATCACTAATATTTGATGTGATTATGAAGCCCTGTATCTTCAAAGGGACAAAACTATAAAAAAAATACAATATACAAAGTCAATTATTTCCTGTAATCTCTCCATTTACTTAAGGACATTACATAAAGCACATTAAAAGTAAACCACATCTATTAACATACCACAAAAAATTATTAAAAGACTAAATGGATTGAAAATGCACATTGTTAACATTACACTCACATGCAGGTCCCTTCAACTGACTATGCAATATAAATAGCTGAATGAGAACCACATTGACCATGATGTATATAATTTCAATTTTTTAAATTCTTGACCTTCAGAGAATCATTAAAACCCTGCATTTCCACTTCAAGAAAACATAATTCTAGTATCTTGTAGTGCCATAATTTTAAAAGTATTTGACATAATCAGTTTTTAAACTGTATTTTTATTTGAAGATAGAATATTACATGACAATATCAAGCCATGCACTGCAGATCTACTGTACTGTATTTAAAAGAAACACTATTTTAAATGTTTTCTGAAGAGAGTTTTTATAATGAATTGTAAAGATGCATTATTTTTACATCCCATTTTAAGCATCAATTACATGCCACCAATCATTTTTAGCATATCATGTTCTCCTCTTCAGAAATGCCCTCTCCCAAAGAGAAAAAGTGAATAACTTCCACAACTTTTACCACAATATTCCAAATTTTTGTTAAATAAAAATAAAAACATTCTGAATTTATGACGTATCATTTACATGTAACAATTCCTAGGTTTCGATTAATATTTGCTACCCCATCACAACTTGCAGTTCTTCCAAAGCCCGTCTCCTAACCTGGTTTTACTGTAACTATATGCATGTCCCAGATAAAAACTTTCACCCCTTCTAAAACCACTCTCATTTTTATGGAAACCAAATTATTAGGAAGTCACTGACATCACAGTAAAATGGTGGGAGTTACTCTGCATTTCCTTGCACAATTTCAAAAGCTGTTAATACTGCAGGCCAACATAAAAGCTCTTCCTGTTCTCTTTTTTTTTTCCACAGCAATATCTGAAGCATTTTCACTTTCTTTTCCTTTCTGTGGGTAATTCAAGATGCAATTTCCAAAGTTCTGTGTCACTCCTAAGAGTCTTAGTCGCCTCCGAGTCTGTTCCCGGCCAATCACCAAGACAACAGGTCATGACAATGAATGAGAGACCTGACCCAGAGTCAATTCACTCAGTCACCAATTTATATTGGAATGACAAGTTAGGTATATGACTGGAATTCCCCATCAGTACATATAATCTTAATAAGCTCTGTCACCTGTAGTATCTCAGCCCTGATCCTGGGCACATTGTCCCTCTCTCAAGTTTACAAGAACTGATATCACCAGTGGGTTTAGCTCACCTGGTTCCATCTCCCCCCTTGGGAAGGCTGACTCTCTCTTCACAGTGGATGTTTCATAGTCCTGTTCCACAAAGAGTCTGACTTAAATTCTTTTTTTCAGTTGATCCCTCACTCAAGAATAAAATGTAAATATGACTTGGCATCTTTGATCAGAGCAATTTCTTTCTTAGTTTGCCAGTAAATGTTTGGGATCTAAGCAAATGAGGAGACAGAAGGATTCCAGTCTCCCTTTCTTGTGGCAGTTCTCAACCTCAAAGTCTATCAACTCTACAGCGTGGCTGCAGTCATGGTGGTTAATTAAGAGAGCAGACCATGTACCATAACTCTCCAAACTGTTCTGGCAATGAGGACAGTAAGTTCAGGCTCTTCTAAATTTGTGCTGTCTTGAGTAGATGGACCTGTGCTTCGTGTGCTGATTCATCAGCTACTGTCAAGGTAGCTGAAGAAAGCTGAAAAGTCAAGTCAAAAAGTCAATCCATCTTTGGGGCCAAGTGAAGTGGTATAAGCACAGCCTGAGTGGATAAAGGATCATTTGAACTTTCTGCCAGCAATTCTCCTGAGATGTTAAACAGTCCAAAATGGTCTTCCTCCGTTTTGCCATAGGCTTCTTCAAAGATTAACACGTTTGCCAAGCTGCTTCAGTTAGCAAAGGGACAAAGCCAACAATCTACATTTTCTCCTTTCACTAGATTCCCACAGAAATCTACTTAAGCTCAGTGCTCCCTTCTGATGCTAATTTGGACAGGAAATGCTGTGGTCTGATCTTGTCCTTAGTTAAATGGGTCTGAAATGTTTTCCAAAACTGTTACTTGCTACTGGTATGCTTCAGAAGATGCAAACCCACCAATCCCTTATGCAAATTCCTTTTTTTTCATCCTTTAGCTAAAACTTTCTGAAATTTTTCCACTGATAATAAATTAGATCCTCCAGTAAAACTATCTGTAGGTCCTGCAATATCAGACAGGCTGTCCAATGCTTCTGTAATTATTTCTCCTTTCTTAGTGTCTGAGAAACAACAGGAAATATAAAATATGAGTTTTGAGGGTTGCTTGTTTGTTGAAGGTTTTTTCCCTAATTTTTTTTTCAAAATTTCTGAACTTTTACTCTCATTCTGTAATGACTTACTCTCACCTTAGACAGTACCAGAGTACTAACCTTGTTACGAGAAGACATCAGGGATTAATATGTATTTACCTCAGTATAAAATTTTTTCCTTAAATTCCTCAAAACAGAAAAAACTAATTACCCTTTAATGTTCTCTGTGAACTGAGATGTGTTTTATAACTCTCATTTTTTACAAATATTCTTCTAATTAAGTGGAAGCTAAATGATAAATTCCTATTTTCATTGTCAGGAAAGTAAACACATTTCGATCAATAAGCAAACCAACTTCAAACAATGCCTGTACATAAAACATCAAGGTTAGCCAGACAATGAAGTAAAAACCCCCAAACATAAATTTTGCCTGGAGTAAAAGAAATATTGCTGGTTTAGCTTTATCTTTTTAATACGTACTGAATTTTAAACAAGTTTGTGACACAACCAAAAATAATGCACACACACAAGCACATAATGAAGAAAAAAAGCTCTTAATTACAATACTAAAAACTAGAAAAAATAATAGCTAGAGCAAGGGCTAACAGTCCAAAGGACATTTTAAACAACTAACTTTCTTCCTTTATGAGCTTCAAAAAACCCCAATACAAGTAGTTCTTACATAACTGGAAATGAAAACAAATTAGCCTTATTTGCACATTGTTTATGCCCCTAAACCTTAAATCACCTTTAACAGGTTTTGGGAATATGATAATTGATGACTGAAATAGACAACACTGTATTTTTAGATCTGAGATAGGCAACAGCAATTATTTTTGTATTACAAAAGTAACATGAGGGTGATTTGAAGGTCAGATAATGTGAAAGAAACCCTGTCTTCTTACTGTGACACATTAAACCCCCACATACTTCTCGGGACAACATTTGAGCTATTCAGTGGACTAGGCAATATTACAGTGTATCTGCTATGCAAGTGGGCTCCTGAGCTCCTGACAAGGAAAAGGAGTCTTCTGAATTTACAGAAGTTGTTATAATAATGGACCACTTCATCCTCCCCCACCAAGCCATGCTGTACCAGCAAGGAGGAAAAAACCTTCCTAACAGGAGATGGAGTAAATGCAATATGCACCGCAAACTGTGGCACTGACAGCATAAATTGTGAATACTCCTCAACAAAGCTAAGCTTGAGGGTGCATAAGGCCACACTGCTGAAGCAAAAAGATCAAAGCCTAAACCAATTACAGCCTAGTTTCACAGTATGCCTTTGAAATGTAACAGTGATATACCTTATTTAACACATTATATTGATTTTTGCTAATATTCGTCAGCATTGCCAATGTGATTTTGGTTATCAAATCTTTACACACAGCAGTTCTACACATGCAATAAAATCTGGAATAGTGAATAAAAATATTTTAAAGAACAGATGGAAAACTACTTCTAAATTTAGATATATGCTCAGCTATATTTGTCCACCTACTTAAACAATATCTGTATCTGAGGCAACAGTGCATAAGCAAAACAGAATAAAGATAACGCTTTATTATAATCTTCTTGTGATGTCAAGGACAAAATTATCTTCAGATTCAGATCTACATAATTAGTGGGGTTTTTTTAAATTTCAGAATATTTCTATAACTCAGTAATTTTGCTTTTATTTTAATACTTTCAGGGCTATAAAGACAATCTAGGAGCAATGAACTGTACTTAATTCAGAGTAAAATAATATATCATATATTTCAGTTATGCAGGGTTATCCTATGAGAGTTTCCTTATATTTTTTGAAAATCATATGCAATGCTTTAATATTCTGTAACATAAAATAACACATTAACCGTTTCAAACAGAACTGCTAAATGCTTTATTCATGTTTGCATCTTAGTGGGTTTTTTCCCCAAATGAATCAAGTTTACAAAAGAATATTAAACAAAGAAGCATTATCCTCTCTCTGATCTTTGTTCTGATCATGAAGATTTTAAACAACATTAGTCTCACACATAGCAAATTACTGCTTGTTAACTACTGTTGCCAACTGTTAGGGTACGTCTGCCTTACTATATCAGTTTGACCCAGCTTCTAGTGCTTAATGGTCCTCTAGGCTAAAAGCGAAAGCTGATCCATCAGGCTTACATTAGCATAGAATAACACTCAATGCTTATTGATGTGCATGCAGTGTAACTACCACCCCCGGCACCTAGCTCAGTCCATTATTTTCATTTTATCTCAAGTCATTTGTATGGTTGTCTGCCCCAGTTAAAGCTATGGCAAGACTGGTACTTAAATGAATTTGTGAGAAAGGAGACAAATGCCCCCTGAACTTCAAGCACTTTTCTATCATGACTTGCTAACATAAAATACACTGGTACTGTTAGGTCCACTTAGCGAGCGTATCTAGAATGGCCTTAAGTAGGTAAGAAAAATCACTTAGGACTCTATCAGCTAAAAGGACTGCTGATTAAATGCTGGTGGTGGTGGTGGAGTGTAGGCTGTGACTGTTTGGGGTGTTATTTTTTCAGTGTTATGTTTTTAAAATGCTGTTTTGATTCTGCTCATAAACCAGGAAACAACAGCATCGTAACATTCAAAACATTCTGTTTTGAGTATCTGGCTTTAATTGAACATTGTTCATTAAGATTAAAAATACTGTGAAATCACCACATTGTGATGGGGGAAAAAAACCACTGAAATGTAAAGGCACACATGGTATAATCATCTTAATAAAAAAATCTTCGAAAACAAAGCAAGCTATCACAAGCTTCAGGGCATGCCAAACTACGTGGCCACAAAACATAATTATTGCAACAAAAAGCCATGAATATTCAACAGTCACAAAACAGTATAAAGAAAACTACAGAACAGATTCTAAAGTTTCCCTTCACACTATTTCACAAAATGTAGATTAAGAACTGCCTCAATTTTTGCATTTTCCAAGAAAATTATAATTTAGCATTACAAAGCAAAAAAAACCCATTGCAGATGTTAAGATAAACATAGTGCTCTTCTGAGCCTGGGTTTAAACAGGCATTAATCAACTCCTATTGCTGCATGGACAGGAAAGCATAGGAATTCAAGAGAAAAATGTTGATCAAGCAACAGAAATGTCAAAAATTTTTAACATATGGTCGGTCAGTTAGACTGCCCAAGGAGTCTGACATATTTTCACTTCCACCATAAAAAGCACTAATCTCCCTACTTGCAATATACACCTAAATACATACATAATTCTACAGTTTCAAAAAGGATCAGCCAAAAAAATAAATATGCTATGACACCAAAAACTGTGAAAGAACAATCCTCAGAACAATGCCTCAGCTCTTCTACCCTCCCATCCAGTATTAATGAATGCCAGAATGGTTACCCAAAAGATTGACTGAAATCTAGTTAATAGGTTGTTATTTCTTAATAAAAAGAGAGTTGATGCACTGGTAACTCAGTCTGTGTCAAGAAAGAAAAATTTAATGTGAGGAAAAAACAGTAAGCTTGAAATATGTAAGTACATTAAGAGAATACATGTGTTGAGGAGAGGACATCATCTTCCTTTCTGTAGTGCTCTTGCAGCACAGGGAATCCCCTGAAGCTGGCTGGTCTCTAATTCAATAGAGCAATACTCTTTTTACTCCAGTGAGCCTCCAGGACTTGAATGTAAGCAGGAGGACTGTTAGTACTCCTGGGCAGTTGGAATAAGAATATGAGAATTACATTTTGTACTTTGAGTTTGAAACCTTGTATGTTATGAGCTTTATTATCTTTATGAGTTTAAGGACAATTAAGAGATGAAATTGTGAGGAAAATCAAACCTGCTAGTTACTTCCAGTCCTTTTATAAGGGTTACCCCACTCATCTCCTCTGGGTAAAATTAAAATACACATATATGCAGTCCAGGTATAATAAAATAACTGTTCCTCAGAAGTCCATGGTCCTTCAAGACATAAGGTACTGTTTTCAAAAGCGTTTCACGAGTGTGGTTATTTATAGATAAGAAATGAAGGAGAAGTAATAACAAAAGGAAAAGCAGAGAAGAAGTGAACTACACCAGGCCAAATGCATGTCTGTAAATGCTCTCTGGAGTAAAACTCCATTGTAGCCACACATACAAAATATTGTGGGAATAAGGATCTCCCTGTAATAACAATATTTGGTTCAGAATATGACACTGTTCTGAGTAACTACAGCCAGCCACAGGTGTTTTTATAATCCTTTTCAACAGAATGCAGAGACTTTTACTTTTGTTTAACAACGTTTAGTCTATAGAAAAGCCAAAAGAAGCAGTAAAGTAACTTTGGGATAGATTAGTAGAAGTACAGCATAAGGCAGTCCTCCGGCACAACTATTTGTTGAGCTATCAAGCAGCGTTGGTATTTGTTCTTTGGAGAGAGAAAGGGAGCGAGTTATGTGCCCATCATAACAGGGATTTGTACTATGATTACAGTGGATGCTGGAAAAAACCACTGAGAAGCTGTTGCACAAGAGCAGACATAACCTGAATATTAGGTTTTGAAAAGTAAAAGCATAGACTCTACTTAGAAAGGCAGAGTTCACAAGAAAAAGGAAGTAAGTTTCAAGAAGGCTTTTGCACCCTTAATAGCTTAAAAGGTATACCACTAACGTAATTAATTTAGAAGCCTTAATTACTGATCCTTCATTTACTTATTCTTTGCTTTAAATTCTTCTCTTCACACACCAACACTTCAGAGTAAATTGCTACTCAGCCCATTGGCACCCTGAGATGGACACCATAAATGTGTTGGTGCTTGGCATGGCACGGAGGATGGGGAAAGCCAGGCCACTCAGTCAGTGTGGTACCTGTTAAGAAGTACAGAATTCATTGGCTAAGTTCCTCCAGGGACAGGCTCTAACATGGAGTTACCATGTTTCCTCAGATGAGAGGGCAGAACTAAAATGTGGTCAGAATACTTGCAGGCATTGGTCATGAGGCAGTGCTGCTCAGGGGCATGAAAATACCCTGTTGCCTTGTTGACCACATCATCCATTCCTCAATCTTGGTCAATCTTTCTTGGCTTTGAAAGAAAGGCATACTTGTTTATGTCACACTAACACAACCTCAAGGAATTTTTTTATATAGTTCAATTTAAGGACATACTTAAAAATTCTTCTACACTAGGAGCCACAGTATGTGAGATATTAGTAGATGATTACTTCTAAACCCTACATAAGCTATGACTCTCAAGACCAAAACCTCTACAGCTCTCAAGTGAAAAGGGTTCAGCAGTATGAAGAGATATGTAGAACTATCTCCCCTCCACTGTCATTTAATCTCTGATGAAATAAAGAATAAAGAACTAGTTTCAGTGAACCACCTACTCAGCCATATACTGAAAATATGTCCCTCATATTGAAATATGAATCTCTCAGAGACAAAGTAGTTTAATTTCCAGGCAGCCTGTTCTATACATTTCTGACTAACCACTGTGTATTCATATCTTTGAATGTAAAAAAGGAAGAATGTACATTTTGCTACCCTGAGAATCTAGGACAAATTCAGGAAGTCAACACAGCCTTCCAGTTAGTTGTTCTTTTTAAAGATTTTTTTTTTTTCAAGGAGGTTGCAACTCGATTACTAATCCTTACTCTTTCAATGGAAGTTATCAACAAGGGTGCCAATTAGTACACACTGTAGTATTCCACATGATGTGGAACCTAACCCACAAAGAACAAGAAGAAGATGCACTGCAAAATAAGCCCCTCACTTTTCCAACCACTAACATGGTGCTTTCATTACATTATGGAATCAGAGAGATCTACAGATATTTAAAAGGAAAATGAGTATGAGCACTAGTGCTTAAAATAGAGTCAAGGAAGAAAATCTAACAAGTCTGTTTTGTCATCATTACTACATAATAATTCTCTTGGGTCAGATAACCAGCATGCACAAATAAATGGCAAATTAAATCTAGCCTTCCTTGAATTTCAGAAGACTCAAAATATTTCACACCAGATTTCTATTAAAAAAAAAAAGTAACATAAACTAGCTGGAGCTTATTGGGTATTTCACAGAAGGATAATTTTAATGACAATCCTATTAAATCATCTCCACATGCCAACTTAATTATTATATACCTCTGGAACACTCTGCCCTTTCTTCCCAAACCCTGTGGGAACTGATAAACTAGCTCTGCAGAAATGAGCTTTCTGTCTGTGTCTCAGGCCCCTTCTCACAAGCATTCCACAGCACTCTTTTCCAACAAACCATGTGGGGGTTTCTCTTGGAAAGTAATGTTCAACAAATGAACAGTCTTCTGCAGGTTGTCATGGCAGAGTGAAAATCCTATGTGATCAGCAGGCAAAATCACAACTGAAAAAACCATACAAGCTCCTCAAAAATAATTTAAATGAAGGACTTGCATGTTACCTTGGAAAATCACTTGGAATTCTGTATCTTGATATTAGTGCCTCGACCCAAACTCTTCAAAATAAGAAAATACCAGATGTATCCCATTTGTTCTGAAAGGAAGGGGCAAATTCTGAACGATAATTCATAAAAATAAGTAAAGATAATAATCCAAACACAATTAGCTTGGTCAAGAGTATCTGGCATTCATACCAGCTATCCACATGCACCAGAATACTTGCCTCTACACAAACCAATCAGGTATGTTACAGACAGATATGAATGCCATTCTAACAAGATACTGTTACACCACATCTATAAACAAGCCTTTTAAACCCAAATAACGTGAAAAAGCATATATTGTGTCTACTCTGGGATACAGAGGCAGACCCTGGACAGAAAATAGGAAGAGAGAAGATAAGTGTCAAAACATGTAGTAAAAACTGTTTCAGAATAAGAATGGGATTCTTTTGGAGGGATTGGATGTATTGTGGAATGCAGAAAGAAATTGTTAATAAAGCATAAAACTTGGAACCAGAGATTACTGAAACAGAGAAGTGGATTTAACAGCTGAAAGTGAGATGAAGTCAGCAGAAATAAGAAGTCATTTAGAAGACTCTTGAGGTAGCAGAGAAAGATTTGTATCTGTTTAATGAATCATTTTGGAAGGCAAACAAGATATGGGATGATTTTTAGAACCAGATAGAATCAGAGTTATATATATCTCACAGCTATGATTAAAATCACTCAATCTGGGATCATATATTTTCTCAAAAAATCCTGCAGTGAAGACAGTTGTTCCTTAATGCAGTGTACTTACAGGACATGGAAGAGAAATATAGCTTCTAAAGGTGCTCTGGAAAGATGGTTAATGGGTATAGGAAGAAGCTGGAAGAGTGAATGACAACACAAAACTAACCAAAAGGGTGGCACGGCTTGAGTAAACCGCACAGGAAAGGAAGAGCGGCTGAGAATCAGACACAGCCCTGCAGGATGCCAGCAATCCAGCAGGAAGGACCATCAGGAGCACAGGAGCCAGGCCCTGCCAAAGGAGCATCCTCCTCTTACCACAGAGGTGCTATCACCACTGCTGGCAGGCCAGCCTTGGCTAACAGTGGCTCCATCCAGGAGCCGACCGGCATCGGCTCTATTGGACACGGGGAAGCTTCCAGCAGCTTCCCACAGGAGCTGCCCTTGTAGCACCCTCACTACTAAAACCTTGCCAAAAAGCCCCAATACACGCTGTTAACACAGGCTGTTTAAGAAAGCCCCGAGCAAACAACACTTCATACATACAGAAAGAAACCAGAATCTTATTCACTTTCCAGTGCAGTAGCCAACAGAGATAAGGAAAATGATAGATGGGAGCCTGGCCTGAATTTATAGATTTCTACCACAAAATATGTGCAATTTGACAGCTACTTTCTCTGCCCCTTCTCTTAGTTTCCTATTGACTCATACTTAAATCCCTCTTGAAGGGCTTATAGAGCTACAGTTTTCACCTACTAAAAAAGTGAGTTTGTGATTATAAATTCAATTCCAGTACATTCTCTTCCTCAAGACTTCAACCTATTTTTATTAATCAGTGACTTCTCGCAGAGCTGCTTCTGCTCTGACAGGAGTGCAGGTTTCAGGATTTGACAAAATGCAGCTTTAGTTCAAGCTCTTCAAAAACTATTTAGTAAACTGAAGCAAAAAAATGCTTGCTCCAATAAAGTCCATGATACAAATTTCTTTAAACAAAACTGAAATCCACTCTCTATACTGAAGACGACAAAAATTATGCCACTAGCTGAATTTCATTGCCAAGCTGTCAACTTGAATTTCTTCTGTTTAAAAATAGCTGTTCATTACATTCAGTAATGGGCTGTCAAAGCATTACAGCACTGAACCTATATCATATACAGTAGCAATTGGGCAATGTGCATTATTATGTTTAGATTACTAGCATTTTTACAAGACCTCTGGGCTAATTTTAAATGAGATGGTTGACTTGAACTGAATCAAAACCGATTTTATTTTACTTTAAAGCTACTACAGATTTTCCATTTGTACCTGACTAAATCAGGCCTTAATGAAAGTAAAACAAAAGATTTACTGATTGTGACCATACAGTATATTCATCCTTTTGTTTGCTTTCAAGGATATATTTACTCTAAACAACACACAAATAATAAAAATACTCTATTTGCCAAATTAAATAATATTCCCGATGGTATGAATTGGTATTGTTGCTCCTATGAATACATAATAGGTGGTTAGCAAAGAAATCATGCCTAAAGCATATATGCAGTAATATTTTAGCAGGGTGAAATAATTAGAGATGTTTTTAAACTAACAAATGCATAACCTGTCTTAATAGCTCATGATCTAATTTAGCATATCATAAAAAAAAAAAACTATTAAAAGGTATCTAGAAAGCACAGTTGAAACATCCTTACACAGCAGGATGTCATAAACATAAAGGCATGCCAGAATGGCTCACAGCTATGAAAAAAAAAAAAAGAGAGACTAAAACAAGATCTGATGACTTGCAAATATAAATAATGAATTCTAGGGCCAGATTATAGACTTCTTTATTTTCATTAAAACACCCAGAAGAATAAAGGAAAAACAGACAAACAAAAAAATCACACACTGTGTATAAAGCTCTATATCTTCTTTGTTTTGCTGGAAAATAAATTATTTTTCTACATTCAGAAGAACTCCACTGATACAACTCAGTGGTTATGTAGCAACACTGGGCTACATGGCTCCTCAGTTTCCAGAGTTTGTAGCTCAGCTGCAAAACATTTGCCATGTTAAGAAGTTTGTCAGGCTGGGTTTCAGCATCAAAGAAAAAAAATATAATTTATTAATCATGACCATATTTAGTATCTTCATCTATGACATAGTAGAATTGAGTGCACCCCCAGCAAACTTGCAGATGACACCAAGCTGAGGGGTGCAGTTGACATACCTGAAGAACAGGATGCCATCCAGAGGGACCTGGACAAGCTCAAGGAGCACACCTGTGGGAATCTCACGAGATTTAACAGCACCAAGTGCAAGGTGCTGCACCTATATCAACACAGGCTGAGGGATGGAGGGATTCAGAGCCCTGCCAAGAAGGACTTGGGGATGGCAGGTGGATGACAGGCTGGACATGACCCAGCCATGTGCACTCAGCCCAGAAAGTCAAACGTGTCCTGGGCTGCATCCAAAGCACCCTGGGCAGGAGGGCCAGGGAGGGGATTCTCCCTCTGCTCTGCTCTGGTGAGACCCTGCCTGGAACACGGCATCCAGCTCTGGAGGCCAGCACAACAAGGACGTGGAGTGAGTCCAGAAGAGGACCACAGAAATAATCAGAGGGATGGAGCACCCAGGAAAGGCTGAGAGCTGTAATTGGTCAGCCTGCAAATGAGAAGGCTCTGGGAAGACCTTATGCATCCTTTCAATACTTAAAAGTAGAAGACAAGCTTTTTAGCAGGGCATATTGAGACAGGAGAAGGAGTAATGCTTTTAAACTGAGAGACTAGATTTAGACTAGGTCTAAGGAAGCATTTTTTTTTACAGTGAGGGTGGTGAAACACTGGAACAGTTTGCCTTGGCAGGTGGTAGATGCCTAATCCCTGGAAACAGTCAACATCAGGTTCCATGGGGTTCTGACCAACCTGATCAAGTTGAAGATGTCCCTGCTTACTGCAGGGGAGTTGGACTAGATGGCATCTAATCCAAATTATTCTATGATTCTATATAAATAGTCTGTTAATAAAAGACTTTGGAGATATTCAGCACTAAGACAATGAAAAGCAAGCAAAAGCAGTGCAGATGTACTCTAAGTGTTCACACAAAAAGTATATGCAAAACCAGTATAACCCTTTGAATAAAACTAGTAACAGAATTCAGCTGCAGTGAGTTGCACAAGTACAAACACCAATACATCCACAATCTTCTCCATTGTGCCAGCATCAACTAATAATCTTTGTAACACTCAGTGATAAATTGACTTTTGGATAGCAATAATTCCTAATTTCCCCACTGTTTTTCTCTTTAATTAAATCAACATAAATTTATAAGTGATCTAAATTTTATTTGTATAGATGGTTTAAATATGATGACTTAATAGTTTCTGCACTGTCTTTGGCTATGTTTTTTGGTGCCAGGCCTCTAAATAAAGCCAAAACTGAAGCTACCTGTTTGTCACCAGTCAACTGTGTGCTGTCTGAAGGTTGTATAATGTTTGTCAAATATTTCTTCTGGAAAACCAAATTTCTAACAACCAAAGGGGACATCATTACTTATCCCTTCGTACTTGATAACTATCACATGATTACAGAGCTATCTAATATATACATCACATTTATATTTTTGTAGAACTACTTGCAGTGCTCTTGGTAAAACAAACTAACAAGCATGGCAGACTGCACTACTCTTTTTATGATAAAACTATGCTAATTCCATTAAATACACATTATAATCAGTCTAGAAATCACCATAATATTGAGTATATAATGCTAAAATTCTCATCTGGTTTAACATAAGGATCGAATGAGAGCAAATATTTCTGTATTATGTGGTATATCATTTTGTGAGAATCCTAGAGTACCTAGTGTCAAACATACACCAACAGCTTCACAGTAAAACATGACACAATATATTACAACACCTCCAAAGAGGCAGCTGTGATCTACTGTGTCAAAAACTCCATTCAAGTAGGCTGTCAAGGTGTACAAGGCCTCTGATCTTTGATACATCTGAATGTATTATCAAAGCTCCTCATCTATGAAGATGGAAATTATCTTGAACGACAGAAAATGTAGACTACATTGCTAAATCACTGAAGAAACAATAAAGGAAGATCTGAATATCCAAAAATTTTGATAAAATAGTAGAGAAAGGTATGACAATGAAACAAGAAAGATATATACATTTTGGAAAAAGCAGTATACAAGGAAAACAAACAATGAAGCTGACATATAGCCAAGGCATCCTCAAACACAAAAACCCTACTTTTCTCCTAAGTAATCTGTAGTTTAGGAAGGTAAGTGATGTCTAATGCTGTCACATTGTACAGTATAACCATTCTTGAGTGACTGATAAGGAAAAGGATTTCTGATGGATTAGCTAGGTATGCTGTGCCTTGATAGAACGAAAAGATAAAATGAAAGATTATATAATGTGGGACATAGCACTGGGTGACAAGATTTATTAAGAACAAGGTAACACAGAAAAGCACTTAGATTTTTGGAACACAGAATAAAATGTTTTATGAATTATTTCCAGTTCTGCCTTTGGCATTTAAAAGACCTCTGTTTATGATTTTATCTTAAGTTAGTCTTTGTCTTTCAGCAAATTTTGTCTTTAAATTATATTACCATTTTTGCACAGAAGAGCTCTTAATAAAAAAAAAAAATTAGGATTTATCTAAATTCTAATATTTTCAGTTCATTACTTTAAGACAAAAATTTTTAACACCTCCTCCTATTTTCCAATATATCCTTGAGATAGATACCTCTCAGGCTCTCAGATGTTATCCATTTACTTGCTGTAATATTTTCTGTGACTGCATATAGCTCCTTCCAAAATGGCAGCACATGTTCACTGGGGAATTCTGTGCACCATTGAAAATGCTGTGAACACATCTGTTCCCACAGTGCACTCTGTGAAATAACAGAGAAGCCTTTGGAAATTGCCATTAAGATATTTCAAACGACAATCATCAAAAATAAATGAACATCAAATCTGGAAAGGAAAGAACATCAGTAGGGGTAAAGAGCCATCTCTAAAACGCCCACAGAAGTTAGAAACTGCTCTTGGTATTGACAACTGAGCAGAGAAATAGAAAAAATACATCAACGGCAAGAGAAGAAAAGAGGAGGGAATGGTCAAGGGTAAGGGACATTTTGTAATATAAGATTTGAGTTTCTCAAATATGTCAGATATAAGCACAACTACTATTCATTCTATGTGTCCTACCACACCACTTTGATTGCCCCATTTCTGGCTACAACTCCATCCAGCTTCTTCTTCAGCTCAAGTAAGTCTGTTTATTCTATTAAAACTCCTTTGCTTCTTTAACAATCACCTCTTTCCAGTATTTTCCATACTACAGGAACAGCATTTACCAACACACCAATACCTTTCATTTGCTGTCAATGAAAGGAGTTTTTTCCTTCATTTTCAGTCTTCAATCTCCCCATAGACTTTTATATCATAGGTCATGCTCCTCTCTTCTTGGTTCATAACAGCCTCCTCAAAAAATGCTCTACCCTGTAGTGAAATACTCTTCATTTCTCATGGCATTACCAGTTCTTTTTTAGAGATTTCCATAGAATCCTTCACATTCTTCTTGTCAATATTCACCATTGAAAACAGCATGTCCAGCAGGTCAAGGAAGGTGATTCTGCCCGTCTGCTCTGCTCTGGTGAGACCCCTCCTGCAGAGCTGCATCCAGCTCTGGGGTCCCCACGATAGGAAGGACATCCTTGGAGTGGGCCCAAAGGAGGCCACCAAGATGATTAGAGGGATAGATCACCTATGAGGATTGTGCAGCTGGGGAAAGAGAAGACTTTGGAGTGACCTAACTGTGGCCTTACAAGAACTTAGAGGAAAGATGGGGCGAGTCTATTTACCAGAGCACAAGACGAGGGGGAATGGATTCAACTGAAGAAGAGCAGGTTTAGATGAGATATTGGGCAAAAATTCTTTATTGTGGGGATGGTGAGGCAATGGAACAGGATGCCCAGGGAAGCTGTGGATGCCCCATCCCTGAAAGTGTTCCAGGCCAGGTTGGATGGAGCTTTGAGCAACCTGGTCTAGTTTTATTGTCATCACATCACACAGAAAAGTCATACCCACAGAGATGTTGGTTTTGTTTCACAAGAGACGGCAGTGCTACAAAACCAATAATATAATATACATATGCATATAATATACAACTACATACAGAAAAACACTCCTATTTTACTTAGTTGAAAAGTTAAGAATAAGGATGAGATTGTTAGCCATAATTCTTTTTTTACTAGTAACATTACATTAAAATGTTCATAATGTATTAAGACTGATGCATAATCATTAATATTTTAACATGTTTTCAAAACACCAGAGAACTATCATAATAGCTGAAATCTGCAATTTGTGTTTTGAGTTATTGAAGCAGTTGTGCTCTGGTTCTGCTCAGAAACAGTATTTATTTCAAATGTCATTGTAGAAAATACAAAAGAAATTTGATTTGATTACTTAATTTTTGTAATTGAATATTGATATCCCCCAACAAAGCAGCTGCAGAGACACAGCAAGAGGATAAAGTAATAGAGTATAATGAAGCTAAATCATATGATGAGGAACATCCTATTACAGTTATGTGAGATTTCCACAATGCTTATCTGCATTTCAATTACAATATTGCTTCCTTTAATACACATAGCAAGGTTATAAACTAATTCCATATTTGATCCTAACTCTGATTGTTTTCTGTTAATCCAAGAAGGAGAACTGTCAAGAATATTCAAGGTCTATGTTAACTAAATATAATCTCCTTAAAAGGTTCTGTGACTTGCTGAACTAAACCTGAATCCTGTAAATCTGGAATTCCATTCAACAGCATAGAGTTCTTTACAGGTATACAGCTGCATAAAAGTGGGAAGAAATTTCCATACAAATATTTTAATAAATGCCAAGTACATCAGTTTTCTAAAGTTTTAATCATGTGTACCAGACTATCAACCAGTCCTACTGTTTGCTCTAACTCATACTGGTAGGAATGTCTGTGGTCGCTTCCTTTCTGGCTGAAGGGAGGACTTTGAGGAAAACAAAGGTTGTATAGGAAGGTAAGAGCATTTCCTTTACTCAAACCATACCAAATCATACTATTTACATCAATTGATGGAGTCAAGCTTTTTTCTGTCTTAAAAATAATTATAATGGATACCCAGTTGTTATTTGCTTGCTAGATGAAGAAGATTCCCATATATTTACACACTACAGAAGATAAATTGTTTGTTTCAAAAAATAATAGCATTCTGTTATTATTTTCAGTCCACATTCTCAAGGAATGCACATATTTGTACATACTACCTAATCACAGACACACATGTATGTGTAACTATATACACCATTACTTAGAATTAAATGATTGTACTTACACACTCCTAAAAGATGACATTAAAAATTATTTTATATGAGCATCATTTTAAATGCTATGCCAAAAGCATGTTAACTGTTTTGGGTTTTTTTACTTTATAAGGATTGCTGAACACACATCCATGCTCGTAGACAAAGCTGAATAGACCTCTGCTGAATTTTATCTAAAAATTAAGAGAGTTGATTTTAAACTACTTAATTACTATTAAGATTAAAAAAAAAACACTCTCACCAAAGCTTTAACAATCATAAAACAAAAAAGCTTTTCCTCTCTCCTCCAAAAAAGGGAATTAGGGCTACTGTAGCATTTCTTAATTGATTGCAAATTTAAAAGGACCTCTGCATGGTTCTGTTTTGCACTCATAGTAGACAAAGAATGAATAAACATTTATCCAAAACAAAAGAAAATGTTGCACATGAGAAGCAATGTACCACTAGCAGGGAACAGATATATGACTGACACATCCACTATTTAATTTCCTAAATAATGTTACAGCAATTTTTCAGCTTGTGAATTTTTACATGTCAAATAAAAATCAGTATTTACTAATTAACTAATATTTTAAGAGCGAATACAGAGTTACTGAGAGAAAATAAATAAAAGCTAAGCAACAGAAAGTTATAATTAGGATACTTCTGGTCACCAAAAATATCAGTTCCCTCTCTCTTCTCTCTTTAACATTTCTAGTTTGTTGATGAACGAACCGTGTTTGGCATAATTAACACTAAGATCTTCAGAACTCAATGACTGAAAATAATCACTTCTCTCCTTTCTTTCCTGAGTATGCTGAAGCCCAACCTAAAGATTTAGAGCTGACTGGACAAATATAAAGGATGTCAGAAACAGTGACCGCTGACATGCCATTCAAGGCACATGGAAAAGAGTTCAGGCTTGAATGCCTCTAAACTGCTCATTGGTAAGATCAGCTATCACTGAGACACAGTGTAAGTCAGCACAATTCACTGAGCCTGCTATGACCTTAAAATCATTGCTCCTGGGGCATGTTCATCCACCAATTAGTTTATACGCTCACTGGAAATCCATTGCTCAGTAAATGCACTGGTCTCTCATTCCACGGTGTTGATGAAGTGTGTGTGATGGCTTTCTCTTCACAACTTGACCCCTAAAGCTGACCCATCTGGAACTGAAGTATTCATGCCACTTGAGCACATCCTTGGTTATCACAGGGTCTGATATTTTCTTTAAAAACACCATTACTCACATTTTTTTCCTCTTAGTTAAAAATCTTTTACAACCAATAAAACACAGAACGTTTTAGGGGTAAGGAATTTAGTACATGGTATGCTGAAGTACAACGGTAAAGGGAAAGTAAGTTATGTAAAATGTGATTTCCACTAAAACCGGTATGAAAACTGCAAATGCTGTTCTGCTCAGAGAACAGCTTTTAAGCCCAAATATTAATTCATTGCAGTATATGTCTTGCTATGAATGCCCTGAAAATAATACCAAAAAAACCAAAAATCAAAAACATAAAAACCCCAAACCGAAACAAACAACAAAAACCCCCACATGCACAGCAGGGTTGTAGTTATCATCAAAGCATGATAAGAGATATTTTTCTCTCAGGCATTTAAATATTAGGCTATTTAAATATTACATAATTAAAAGCATAGCGTCCATTGTGTGTTTCTCTCTACAGCATATTCTTACCTTACACTAGGTCTCCAAGTGTATTATGGGCTCATTGACACCAAAATTCAGACAAAAAATTAACAAAAAACATTGCAAAAGATAAACAAATAAAATCAAATTCCTCTACTAAGCTTATTCGGCAGTCTGGGATTAATTTTCCTATGAGATACTATCAGTGCTTATTGCTAGTAAGAATAACAGCTCACCTAAGAGAACACACTGAAAAATAAATCTGTGTTACTCACTGTGGCCTTTTTGGATGTTATTCAGTCAAGGAAAAAAAGACTGTGAATGTATTTTGTCCAAAAAAATTACTGTACTGATTTATTTAGGGTAAAAAAAGGTACATTTTTCAGATTTTGATGAAATTCTGAGATTATTCTGCCCTCTCCTTCTCTGTGAGAGTGGGGGTTTAGTGGGTGGAGGTAAGAATCTCTCATCTTTCCTTTTCCACATCCCTTACTTCTTTTAGTGAGAAAATGGAAAACGCAAACCAAATACTGAATTTACAAATGTTTAAAAAATCCCCAAAACAAACAATCAAAAAACCACAAAACTCTTAGCTAACTTGTTTTCTGGAAAATGAAAACAATTAGCAGCAAGACTTGTTAAACAACCTGAACATAATTTTTCTTGGTCTTCTTAATTAGAGTATATGTTCAGCCACAAGGGGAACCTCTGCTCTTGTAATGCAAAGTAATGTAAGACTTAGTAAAAATCCCATCTCAGCTTTAAAACTCTATGAAAAATAATAAGAATATTAATCATATATATATTGTATAGTGGAATGTTAAGCTACATTTCAAATGCTAAGTGTAAACAAACATCTATAGTAGAAAAACTTTGTGATGGTATCTAATTCTTATTTAAATACTGATAAAAATACAAAATCATTAACTGTTAAAGCGGGCCTATGAAAATGCAAAAAGGTAAAACAGTCTGTAAACTAGAAACAAAGTAATAAAAAATCCAAAGGGAAAATGCAGAACTAGAAACAGATTAGAAATAAGACGCTTATTTTAATTAGATAACTGAAAGATTTGTATGACAAGGAAGTTCATTATCCATCTCGTTGAGTCTTTAAATAAAAATAATGCATCTTTCTAAAAGTCATATGACATTTCAACAAGAAGTTATGTAATTCATAAAGATATTATTAAGGGCTCAAACTCTCAATCAAATTCCTGCATCGCCGCCAGTTACCTGTCATCACCTGAGTCACAGTAACTTAGACTCTGACAAAGCAAAATTTCTCTGATGATATATCACGGGTTATCCTAGGCTTGAAACTTCAGTCACATTCTCTGACGTGTGTAAAGCAAGTGAGAAGAGCTAATCATGATGGTCTTCAATACTTTTGGTTCTATGCAGGCAAGAGAAAGGCTGCTGTATGAGATATTGTATGAGATATTGTACCGCTGAAAACTTAGTCCTTCACTTGCTACCAGTGTAGTAAAGCTACTAAGTAAAGCTTTTTGACTCTTTTTATACTCCCTCCCTATACTTAAAGATGTTTGCTTTGTCTTGCATCTCTTCTGGATACTTTCAATAATAAACTAATATATCTTAAAGAAGCAAAATCAGATTTTTAAATACAATTTGTTATAATTAAATCTTTTTCCATATAAAATTTCTATCCTTTTCCATAAAAGGGAGTGGTTGGAATCCTCTCAAGTAGTTTTCTAACTATAAATTAGGATTATTAATTACTTCACACTAACTGCAATCGATTTTATTGTTATTCATGAGACTTATTCATAGGTTTTTGCCACTTGACCACAATAGATAGGAAAGGTAAGACCCCATTTTTGGGAGAGGCCAGTACAAGTAACACCCAGAACACTGCAATATACCACAAACTAAGTGTTGTGAACTGACAGTAATCACAGCGGTCTGATTCAATGGGCTGATATAACAACACAGCACCATCAAACACAGAAGGTCCTTGCTTCCCTTTGCCCCCGACCCTTCTCTTGGCCACAGGGTCCTGTAGGACACTTGCTCTGCTCATACAAGCTGGTACTTGCTGGACATGTTCTTTAGTTAATTTATTGAATTTGCAGAAAACTGTAACATTTTCTACTGTGTTAATAAATTGCATCAACTCATGAAAGAACATCTTCCAGCACCTGAGTCGCTGTGTAGCTGAAAATACAAAAAAGGACTGTGGAGGAAGGTGCTCAGAAGAAAAGATAAGCATCATGAAAGCCTTCTGCAACAGCAACTTATTAAATATTCAGCTGTTCATAAATGTATAAGCCTGAAAATGTTGCCTAGCTTATTTCTTTCTTTCAGGAAGAAAAGGCATCATAATGATAGCCACTAACAGATTATGGATTCAGGAACATTCTGAGAGGAGGAAAACTGCTGATCCACAATGAAAAAGCAGACAAAATACCATGAACAAGTAAGCTACATAAGCGTGAAGTATACTGCTGCAATCAAATAGTTCATAGCCAACTGACAGAAAATTTTGTGCATAGATGAAGTAAGTGAAAAATCTGAATACTGAGCTCATGTGCTTTTTTTAAAAAAAAAAAGGTAGCGGAACTTTTAAACATTTATAATTAAAGCAGCAAACACACATCTCAAGAACAAGTAATAACATAAACTGCATCCCACTCAAAATTTTCAGGTTCAAATTAATCATCATCTACTGAATTTTCCACAATTTAGGATAGAGATGCAAAGTTTTATTTGTACTTAATTTGACCTAAGCATGGCCTGCTTTTAAAACAGGGCAGTCCTGTTCTTTCCCTGTCCTGGCATACTTCAACATTTCCCATGCAACTGCTCAGCAAGCTGGATTAGGGAGCTGATCCAGCTGAAAACTAACTCTACCAAAACAAAAATCAGATTAGAAGTTCATCTGGCACTAAATGTGCAGCCTTGTAGTGACTGTATTTGACATCAAGATTAGGATAAAGCCATAAAACAGATGAAGGTGGATAAAGAACCACCTGAATCAGATGCAGTCTGGACTTAGAGGAGGTTTAGCCTATAATGTAGTATATTTCTCTTCCTACACTTATATCCTGTAGAATTTAAATCTAGTTTTCAAGTTTTATTTCCATTTTCCAGTTTACATCATATTGCTGTTTTCTTATTTTGGGGTTTGGGGGGGGGGGGTTGTCTTCTTTTTGTGTCTTTCACGGGCATGTGATTTCTTGTCCTTAGTCCCTGTTCAGAGGTGATTGCAAAAGCTGACGCTGGTATACACTGAACAATCATTTCTCTTAAAATTAGCTTCTTCCATTGTTAAAGAAGCATGCAGCACAAATGCTTCGTTTCAAGCTTGTGCAAGTTTTATCCTGAAAACTATGTGCTTCATTGTCCCAGAGAAATAGAGCTGTCTTCAGTTGTTATGAACAAGGGCAGGCTCAGAAGCACTGACACTTGACCCAGTGAAGTTCTTGCAGTGTAACAGGTTGAGAAATGGAAAAACAAGTTGTGAAAATAAATGTCCAAACTGCATCTGCTTCAGCAGGTTTGAAATTCTGACCAATTTAAAATTATTGTAACTATTCAATTAGATTTTACCACTGAAACCAGTTAATTTTTTTCCAAATATAATGATATTTTTCATATTAAAATTAAACTTTGTGCATTCATTCTAGTAAAGCAATATAGAAGCAAACTATGGGATATTTAAATCACATCTTTCTCAGTAATAACTGAAAATCTTGAGGAAAATATTGAAATAATGTATTTTTTAGCACAGATGTGATGTTCAATTCACACTGTGTACATATATATAAATACATAGGTAAGACATAAAAAAAAATCTATGCAGGATATACACAGAAAGAAAGGTAAGATTTTTTTTTATCTCCATCAAAACACTCCTCATGTAAATTCACCATCAAGTGCAGCAGATATTGCCCAGCCTTACATAAATATAAACTTAACAAAATGCTAAGCATTGGACTTCAGTCCTAGCAAGGCAGAGCTCTTAACAGAGAGATCCAATGGAGCATTTCAGAAGATCAACAATTCACCATTCATTACCCCTTATGAAACAAAATGCTCTACAGTGGTGGGGACAGAGAACCTGACACAGAAGAGGAAAGAATGCTGAACCTCTAGCTATTCAGAGGCCAGGATTACAACAGGCTTTTATTTAGTACTGGGCAGGAAGTCACTGCTATGATAAAGAAAAAAAAAAAAAAAGGGAGTTAAGATGTAGCAAAAATAAATTACAAATATAATTTTCCAAGTAGTAGCTACTGGTAGGTTCAGTCTTGAAATGCAATGATTGGCTGAGGCTCTGAATGAGCACATTCTGTCTGTAAAAGTTAGTTATTAGACAAGATATGCCCTAAAACCTGCCTTCTTTAATTAGATTTCTAACATACAGCTGCACAGAAGGAGTTTTATTATAAAAAGTTCGAAGTAGGCCATAGCACCTAACACCGATAAGACACTTATCATAGAATTATAATACCAGAATCATACATACATTTCCTTTATAATTTTACAGAATTATACTGAAACAGATGCAGCTTTTCAAACACAAGACTCCTTCTGACCCACAAGAAATTACTGAGTATCATTCTGCAGTCCATACTATATGCCTTACTTTGGTTTAAACGTTGTTTTCTTCTTTTAAAGATGAAAACGTGCCTGTAATTCTACTGTGTACACAAAATTCACAAAGTAATAATTTTACTGTCATTTGCATAATCTGGGAGGCTGTGCTGAAGATTACCCATCATAAAATAATTTTATGCCAAAATTGTTTTATGCACCTAAGAAAATGTAACTGTAAAGCAAATATAGGCTCTAGGAACTAAACTGAACAGCAAACCAGCAAGTTTCATTGTTCACTGTCAGAGCAGCCTGATCTGCATGAGCAACGTTTTCTTCTTATCTGACCTCAGTGCAAAGATAATGCCTTTCAAGTGTGGTGACTAAACCTGTTAAACTATAAACCAAAAGAGGTACAGAATTTGTTAGAGAAGTAACAAAAAGAAGTTACATGCAAAACCTACAACTAAATTAACAAACTGACAATCTCCCTCCAGGAAAATGTTAAATTGCTCATCTTCAACAACTGCTGAATGACATAATCAGAAAGAGGCCACACCAACATGCTCATAAATTGGCTATTATTTTCTAAGCAATTCCTTTTCAGTTTATAAGAAAGTATTGAAAACCAATGTATTGTAATATCAAACATGAACTTTAGGCTGTACCTTAGGTTTTCATTATTATTGTGCCAATTTTATATAAGCACAAATTTATGAATATATAAGTGCAGACTCATCCAGTCTTCCAATCCAGAGTTTAACAGATACAATAGTTTAAGGAAACATTTGGAGCACTAATGAATGCCAAAAGGCTTAGTTTAACCAGATATTTTGGGGAAGATTTCTTATTATCTTTGCTAACAGAGGCTTCCACATAATTCTGAATATAGTCAAAAAGAGAAGGGCAAAAAAGGCAAGGAAACAACACAGTCTGTAAAAGGTCTCACATTGTGAGTCATTAACCAGCAGAAACAAGTGGTACTAAGCCAAGAGCTGCTCAACAGGTCTTCAAGAGACAGTTTAAATTACAGCAGGCAATCTTCTCCCATACAAAAAAGAAGCATCATTTTTATTTGACAAGATTCCTCGTAGAACTTTACACTCCCAATCTTGGTCTCACATGTTAATTTTCATAACTGAAGTAAAACTTAGAGATAAAATATTCAATCATATAGTCAAATAAACAAGCTCTAAACTTGCTTATTAGGGGACAAAAGAAACCTCATCAGAAATGCCAAAAATTAGGAAGTGGGTTTTTGGTGGAAGTCAACCATCTCCAGATCACAGTGCAGGCATTTTGGTTTCAAAATGCACAATCAGTAAGTGACAGCTGACTAAACATAAGCATGTCTGAAATGGAACATGAGACTCAACTGGTTCAGAATTCCCGAAAGACTTTACTTAGCAGAGGTATGAGTTCTCCAGAACAACTCAAGCTGAGCACCTATAGCAGATGTCTCCCTGCTGCTGTCACCCCTTTCTACCAGGGGAAAAGGAACTTCATTTGCTGCTGCTGCCTCGGTGGGTACCAGTGGGACAAACCTTGAGGCTTCCTTTGACCGTGTGGGAGCACAAGAAACCTGCTTCAACCAGTCACTGCTCAAGTGGAAGATGCGTTATACAGAAGAGGACATGGTACTAAACTGGGAATGGGAAAGCACCAGAAACTAAAAGCTTCAATTTTTCTTTTTTGTAGACAATAAAAAAGTCTGAAAGTCACATAAATGAGATCTACAGGCAAAAATTCATAGACTTTACCAGAGACCTAAGAACTACTTACGCTATTAGTTAATAATTTTATTAATTCATATTCCTTCCAATCATATCTTTTTGGTTAACCCATCTAAAAGATGTCAATTCCTATCTTGAAATCTAGTATGTTTGTTTTTCTATGCTAAACTGACATTGTCTCCAAGATGACAATGGAAAAAATGTATTTTCTATGCCTAAAATAATAAATATTTTAGCCAGAGAATAAAATTTTATAAAGCACTCACCCTGGGCAAGAACATCCTTTTAATCTAGAGTGACACTGTGACATTGAATTATGTGCAGTACTGCACCTACATCAGTGAGAAATATTTAATATCATAATAGTGCTTAAAATATTATAAGCTCTAGTCCTAGTTTTAAAATAGTCTCAAAGACAAAATGCAGCAAATTGGAATATTAAATATCCCTGAACCTGCTCTCAGAATATTAACCATTTGGAAGATATTTTTAGGTATAAAATTTGTAAGTGGCTTCATTAGTCAATTCTTTCATTACAGAGAATTAAAAAGGAAATTTTAGTATTTTTAATTATTGAATAAAAAAGTTCAAGCATTATATAAAGCGCATTTAATTCTTTTATTTTTCAAGAAGATCTAGCTATTCTAATATATAAGTACTATTTCTAAGTGCATGTATTCCCAGAAATGTGTGAATTTTGTTGGCATTTTGAATGACTAGGATTTTACCCAACCACAAAATTAACAAACTATTGTTGTCACATTTTGAAAAATAGGTGTACAGTCCTTAGGCCTGTACTCTGTAAGATTATTACAAATTTTTCTTGCATTTCAGTACTTCCGATGTAATTGTCTGAATATTTTAAATAAATATAGAACTTCATCTTCACTTGAAACTTTAAGCCTCCCATGCCCCTCACAGAAAAAATGTAAATGGTAGAACTTCATTTAATGATAAAAACAATCTTGTTGCAAGACTATATAAATTTAGTTTTACTAAATATCTTTTCTAGAATCTGGAAGGTTTTGTTTTCAATGCGGAAACAGAATAGTGACTGAAAAATTGTGATTTTTTTATCCACCAAACCATTCTGTTTTCAGAGTTGCATCCACTTACCTTATAAAGACATTATGACTGTTACTATGTGAAAACAAATTCACCTGAAAACTTCATAAGTATTTCTTCTTGTGTAACAACATCACCCGTTATTATTTTCTAAATTTATTCTCTTTAAAGCAGCCCTTGGAATCCAATGAAGTTGCACAGCTACTGCTGAATGCAATCACATTTCATGCCTCTACCAAAGCTATTAGAGCACACATAAATGGTGCTCCTTTTTAATAGACTTCACATTAGGAAAACAGAAGAACCCAACCATCTAGAAATTTTAAAGAGCATTACAATGTGATCTGACATTGAACAATGTAGTTCTAACAGCAGCAATTAGAAAATACCAAGTAGTCATGAATACACTACAGGTGAAAAGTTGTCAGTTTTGTTCCACCACATTTTCACAAGGGCACACACCAAATTTGTGTTCTTATTAACCATTTCTTGGGGGTGTCCAAGATGACATGAAAGCCACAGCCAAGTTCAGGGTTCACAAAGGTGGGGTCTGCAGCTGTGCGATGGTTACTGCTGCTGGCACAACGCGTCTCGTGGTGACCAACACACTTTAATAATGACAGGATTTCACTAAGCTCGCTTTATTATATTATGCTCTTAAAATGCATCAAAGAACAACATCGTTTCTAAGCTCTGAATTATTATCAGTGAGCTGCAGTTAAGGATAAGAAGTGTTGCTAAGTTTTGCATAATGCTTGCCGTTACAAGTAAGCGCTGCTTTTCCATTCTTCTAAAAATGCCATTTAAGGGTTTCAACAGTTCTGCTAAACCTAGACTGTAAGTGCCATGCTTGAATCTATTTTTTTGGATGTATGCCCAACAATAAATGATCCACAATGATCTGAGGACAGCACTCTCATCCAAGAACTTAATCAGATTAATGATGTATTTGTTTTATAAAAATGACTAACATTAAGCTTGAGAATACCTAATTTACATATTAAATGGTTGAAGGGGACAAAAAATACTAGTAGTTTTATAAAATTAAGATTACAAATTTGCCTATTGTCTTGAAAATCTGTAACTAAATTGCAGAGATGCAAAATAATAAATAAGTGTTCATTAGCAGTGTTTATGTAAATTCATTAGTTGATGTTTAGTTGTTCAAAAGATTTAATGATGTTTACATTTACGAAGAATTTATTAAGAGCAATGTCGATCTCATAACATAGCAATGGCAGTAACACCAACATCACATACAGAACTTTCCAGTTCTTTTGGCCTAAGGGATAAAAGTAATACTTTAAAAAATTTTACCACAGGATTAAAATGCTCAGTGGAGCACTGAGAAGAGGTGTGAAAGCAGCAGTGACACTGTTTGCATTGGGTTTAGTTTTATCCAAACAGAGAGATCTAACCAAATGAATTAAATTATACAAAATTGGATGACCTTATAGGGTTGATCTGATCTCCTTATGGGGTTAAGAAGAAAAAAAAAAAAAGATACCTTATATTCCTCATTGATTTCTATAATGTTTTAGATACTTAGTGTTTCTCCAGCAACTTCATAATTTCACAAAAATATTACAATTATTAATCAGATTTTCAAGAAATAAAAAACTAGCTCTCATACAACAAATTATTCTGCAAGTGAGTTACTTAAGTAAAATACAGAAGAATATGATTTATCAGCACAAACATAGCATTTTCGTGTTGCCACCTCAAGAGCAAATTAACTCTTTGAATTAACTCTTCATACTGGTAGAGCGTATTTCCAAATCCCAATGTGTTAAACAGTACATTGAAAAACAACGAGAAAAACCAAAAAAAGCAGTAGAAGGTGCAATGAAGATCAGGCTGGCATTTGCCATTTGGCACAGTAAATCTAGGTTCTACTGACACACAACAATTCAACAATATCATGTCCCATTCCAAAGACTTAAGAGAGAAATTCCCTCTGACTTAATGTGACGAATATTTTTATTTGATAAAACAGACTCTTGCCTGGCAAGAGCATTTTTAACAAACCAAGGTGGTCCATAAGCACACATATGATCCAGGACCCTCCTGGAAACACTCCTAGGCCAAGAAAGAACACAGTATATATGTAATGGCAACCCAAGCTGAAGTTTCTAATAGACAGTACAACCCAGGCAGTAGTTTCTAACAGACTGCCAGTAATGTAAGAAACATCATCTTCACTTTAGCAACAGTATCACCCCTAACAATTCAATATGCCTCATATTATAGATACTAAAGCAGGAATGTTTCTGAGGACACCTCCAAAAAGCAGGACATCTGAGAGTAAAAACAACAGAACCCTTCCTTCCTTTGCTGGGAAGGAATGGTGGGAATATTCACAAGAGATCCTGGTAGTAAAAAACCTCTTCCAATGACAGACTGTACCTTCAAACCCAGAAGAAGAAAGCAAGATGAAAGCTCAGCTTCTCCAGAAGACAGGAAGGAGGGAGTGGGAAATCTTTGACTTGTATGAAAAGTTCAACAAACATGCTTCCCCACTGATGTACAAAACTCAGAGTGTTTGGCACTTCTATTGAAAATCCAGGCCTACAACTGAGTAGTATAGGAATAGCAATTGCTGGCAGACTTGTATCAACAGAGCCCAGCAGTTGGCTCTATTTCAGCTCCTATCTAATCCTTATATTATACTGCGCTCATCACCACAGTATGTGAATTCACACTAATGTGATGTTATAGCTAAAAAACAAAGCCCACAGCAAAATGTGAGCAACTCAGGAAATCTGCAATTAATATTCCAGCACAAACGCAACTGTGCTCCAACACCCCCTGCCATTCTTCAACCGTGAGTTCATTCTAGTTATATTCTGATGTAGGCCACAATGTGATATTAATCCATATGTTTTGACTGATAAATCACTAGTCTACCACAAATGAGACACAAACTTCCCCATTGCTTCTACACATCAGAGTAACTCTGAGCAATCTGATCTAGTGAAAGGCATCCCTGCCCATGGAGGAGTTAGAAGTGGATGATCTTTAAGGTCCTTTCCAACTTAAGCCATTCTATGGTTACATGATTAGTGTGTTTGTGGGTCAATGTGTGGTTAATTTTTTGCAATAATATGGAAAAATACTCTATGTACATTCTAACTTAATCCTGCCTACAATACTGTCTTTGACACAGTAGTGTGTTCTTTTATTTAGATTTTCATTTCCCTCTTTAGATACGAGAAATTAATCCAACTTGCTAAGGCAGAAATTGAACATCGACCTCATAATGATTACATCAAGAGATCAACACAAGTATACTGTAGATATAACTGTTCTGTAAAAATGTGCAAATAAATAAAAGAAAAATATGACAATTGCACAAGCACTTGTGCCAATAACAGATATTTTTCAAACTATTTTTACTGTACCAGTTTTGTAATAGAATCCTGTGATGCTAAAATAGGTAGGTAACACACAGTGATGCTACAAAAAACTGCTTCTGTTTTCACCTCTCCTCTCACTAGATAACATCTTCCAGAATCAGTTTCCCTGGAAATGTTAGGAAACCCATTATGCTAACTGTACAGGAACAGTGGCATAGTGGGCATAAACTGTAGGGTTTGGTAACAGGAGGCTCTAGGAAAGAACTGAGGTAAGGCCGTGAACTGTCCTGTGCCAGGCAGTTAGAGCCGCCTCTGAAAGTGATGGGAACACCCCATTCCACCCAGAGAAATTAAACCAAAGGAGACCACTTCTGCTCAGGTATCTTCTCAGAAACAGTGGCAGCCACTGGAGGAGGAGAAGTGGAAGAGACACACAGAAGATGATGTTGTTGGAGCCTACTAGCGCTTGGATGAAGCCAGAGGAGGGACAGCCCGAACTGTACAGGGGGGTGGTGGGTGGATAAGCCACGCTCAAGTCAGTACATCCCCCAGCAGTACACAAAAGTTGACTTGCAAACAGAGAAGAACACACATACAAAGTCTACAAACCAGCAGTAACCAGGCTTCTTCATGCAGTCTTCACATGCTTTACTTATTTTGCAGGTATTACTGGACTGAAGTGAAAAGCACTGAATGTAAAACATTAACTCATGAGGACAGGTGAGTTTTACTTCAATTTGGCGACAATGAAGTATTCACTGAGGATCTACATCCATGCTTCTGACTCGAATTTTCAATGAAATCCTAATACCCTGAAGTTACAACAATTCATGTTACATGTTCTGTTTGTTTCATGTTCTGTTTTTTTCATATGTGGGGTGGACAATAAAGCAATAAGTAGCATAAATTTGATCTATGATATTTAATAAAACAATAAAGAATGTTTTATTTTTTGTGAAGATATACTAACTAGAAAGTCTGAGGAGAAAAAAAGCCCAAACTATCCGTTTTTCCTTTTGGTAGGTTCATGCCATTTTACAATGCTCTAGTACCAGGCTTTAGGGGCTGTACAGATTAGCCATGACTTGAATAGAAATTCATTCTTTTTCTTTGCTGAATGAATGCCATTATTTGGCTGTGGGTTGTAAGTACAGTTATATTTCTAAGAATTTTATTTCTGTCTATAACAGCTCAAGAATAGGAATATTACTTATGTTCCATTTCATAGTTCTGAAAGTGTTTTGACCCCACATAGAAATTTGAAGACCTTTTCTGAATAGGGCCTTCTATTCACAAAATGATTTTTTTCTGTATTATTTTATTAATACAAACACACTTCACCTAGTGAAAGCAGGTCTTACATAATATACAAGAGGCATCTTATTACATTGTGATAACTTGAAATAGAGTCTTTTGACTATGAAACTTATTTTTTCTACTTAAGTGAATGTAAACTATGTGGACAATGAGAAGTAACATTTTTTGAAATGACCTTCAGGTGATATTTAAATAAAAAAATAAAAAAATACATGTAAATATTTTCAAATTCAAATAAAATACCTACAAAAAATAGGCTTGAATAACAAAGCAGTGAAATAGATTATCTTGTTTCACAGGACTTTGTAAGTGTTTGAGAGCTGAATTTATATTTTTTTCACTATCCCTTTAGAGTTAAGTCCAGGGCTGATACTCTGTAAGAAAGGTGTTATCATCTTACTGTGGCTAGAATACTTCTGTGATTCAGCATCTCTATTTTTTCCAGTGTTTTCAGGAAACCACTAAATGTGTAGCAGCTTTGCAATTTCTGTAAAAGTAGCAGCTGCTGACTTAGGACAACTTTTCCAAAACAAAATATTATTTCCCAATCAGTCAGATTATTACATTAATCACTGAGATGTCGTGGTTTAGGTTAGTCTTTGTTAGTTTGCTACATATTTAGCATTTATTTCCCCAGGCTTTTGATAGCAGAATTCTTCCTCAAATCTGCTCACATCTGGGTTCATTAGTTCACAGTGACGTCACCAAGAATTCACCTGACTCTCACCTAATTTAGCCCTGACAGGATGCCGAGGGGAATTTGTTTGATATAGCAACTATTAAAAATCTGTTTTCTATTTGGTCTTCATGGAAGTTCCAAGCACCAGCTTGAACTGATGGTTTTGATGTACCAACATATACCATACTCAAGAATAAGGTAATTTTGCACATGGGAAATTTAATGTACCACTAAAAAAGGACATTTACTTACAAGTATCACGAAATGCCCAGTGCCATCAGAAGGAACAATTCTGTTCATAACATTTTGGAGGCAGATTCACCCCACAGCTTGTATTGGCTCTCCCAAAAGAGCTCTCTGAGTGGCCTCATCATAGGACAAGATACAAGAGAGAGCATAAAACACATAAGACTCCATCAGCAGTGCTGACCAAAGTGTTCAGTTCTGCCACCCCCTTTATGTAAACTTTTAGTCCTGCCTCTTTGCCTCCTATTCATATTCTTGTACTGCCCAAGCCCTGTGACAGGGCAGAACAAAAATGAGAGTGTGGAGGGAAGGACAGGAAGGGTGGTCTACACCTTCAGCAGCAGAGGCACTTTAGACAGGCTTAAAATGTTTGTGAAGTCAAACTCAAACTATTACAGAGTTCCATTCTTTTCCATCAGCTCCTCTGAGTGATGCCAAAGAGCCAGGTGTGTTAGTAAGCCACGTCCCATACATCTGTTCTCAAGACAGAAAGCAAAGCTTGACTAAAGACAGAAGCACTGTGGAATACAAGATGCTTTTTCTCTGAACATTGTGGGAAGGCAAAAAAGACCATTAGGATGCAAGAGTGCTTAAATACTAAAAGTAAACTAAATATCAAATTTTCACATTTACCTTTAGGACAGTAGCAGAGAGACTTTCACAGTATAAATTGTTAGGATTATTTGCATATCTAATTAATGAAATATATTGCATATGCACTTACATGCAGATAACGTAATGTAAATAGAATTAAGCCTCCCCTTTAAAGAAAGCCTTTAAATATTATAGTTTTAAAAAACCAAAATGGAATACTGTAATTATCCATATCACATATGACATTATTTTCAGTTAGAAAACATGCTAAATATTTTCCTGAGGTCAATTTTTGCTACCTGATGCATGTTATTTAAAACTTACCTTCCATTAATAAAAATACACAAGCAATTTAATAATAAACTTTGAAAGAGTAACCCTCAAAATATATTAGTGCACCAATAGCAATCCTATTAAGTGAAGCATCATTTAAAAGTGTCAATGGCTCTTACAACACCGGTTGCAATCCTGTACTAATTTAACATTACAGCTTCATTTCTTGTTCTAATCTGATCTAATTTACCCTTCTTATTTCCTTGCTTCTGGATATGCTAGGTTTGCCACCCAATGTGTTTATTTCGCTAGTCATTCACTTTTAACTGTAAAACCAAACTATTTGAGGGGAATAATCTCCCTGCAATCCAACACAGGATAAAGAGCTCTTATTTATCGAGCATTTTGTGCCCTGAATTGAAGCATTATTGCAAAGAGTGAGCAATAAACAAAAACACCTCAGGGGCCTGGGAGGAGCAATGTAACCAATTACATTTAATTAAATCAAAGGATGGGAGCCCTAGGGTTGAATGAGCTGAAGAACAAATTTGCATTAACACCTAGCAGCCAAACAAGTAGTTCTTGGTTTAGTCTGGAAGTACAATTGTTGCCATCTATTCTCTGCACTGAAGGGGGGCCATTAGCTAAATTCTTAGGAATTGTTTGTCCACTGATGAGGGGCTGCCTTCTCAACATTTCACCTCCTCACACATGAAAATTGCCTACTAAAATAAAGAGCTTCTTCTGAAACCCAGCAAACAAACATTAGTATATGATTCACAAGTTTGCAATTCTGTCACACCTTTGTCCGAAGTCAACAAAAAGAACTCTGCCCGGGCTCACACACCTGAGGGAAGTGGAGACCCTCCAAGACCTATGTGGGTGGGTGAGGGGAGAAGAAGTGGGAAGAATTAAAGTTAATCTGGCCATAATGAATTCTATAAATTGAAACACCCAGGATAATCATTACCTACAGCACTTCAGGAATGGATGCAAACACTGAGCCTTTGGTATAATGAGAAGACTTCCTAACACTAAAGTAATTACCAATGTAATGCACCTCGAGCCTTTCTCTTCACTGTCCAGCAGTAGGAAAGATCAGGAAGAGAAGAAGCAGGGAATGGAAATGCTCTGAGAAGAGCAGGGAGTGGAAATTTATAACCACAACTATGAAAATTCTAGAGAAATTAAGCGCAATTAAATACAGAAATGTCAAGAGTCCACCACTCTGTGTTTTCCTAACTATGATTCTGTGGGGGAAAATAAGAGAGAAAGACTACAAAAGTTTAATCAGTTATCTATCAGTTATGCTCTTTTTTGAATGTATTTTGCACGGTCATTCTAAAAGACAGAGTTTACATGTAAAGAGAGTGGGGCTTTTTGAAGGTATCTGTGAGGCATTTGGCAGGGTAGCAATGACCAAAACTCTTTTTTTATTATTTTAAAGATATACTTTCAGAGCTTTGTAAGTATAATAATTTCAAATCATTAGAGATTTAAACTTATTGTCCCATACCCCATCCCAGATACAAAGTATGCCTTAATCTACATCTGCCAAAAGCATAAATTAGTTTATCATTTTAGGTTATACAACAAATAAAAAGGAATGTAATGGTTTCTAAACACTGCCCTAAGCCTAAACTAAAAGGTTGAATTATTAAAATATTTTTTTAGGCAATCAGTGATCATTGTGCCTTAAAAGTGCAACAGCCAAGATTCTCATTTTGAAAAATGCTGAACATGCATACATAATATTTTCTTAGCTCTTGTTCCTTGAATATTAAGATGGAGAGTACAGAGAACAGTAAATGACTTTTGTAGAGGCCTACATACTCTGATCTCAGCCTTTTCAGGAAGTAAGCTGTTTCCCTCTTGACCTTCATTTTCTTGCTTTGGAAGAAATTAAATTGCAGTCTTACTTTGCAAAGTGACCATTATAAAAATATAATTTCATTCTTAACAGACAAACTTGCTTCCTTTATTTACTCATAGCTACATTTTGCTCTCATAATGACAAATAAAAGTATGTCTTTAGTGCCCTTTTATACACTGTTAGACCCCAAAAAGATAAAGGAGATCTAATAGCTTTTTTTAATGACATAAGAAGTTGGCTCATATTTTCATATTGTTAACTGAAGTGATATCCATCTTAAAATAAATGAGAAAACTCTATTTCAGAGCAAACATCTATTAAAGATATGCTTCCACACTACACCTCCTCCAGTCTTACAAATTCAACAATAAACAGTGACCTTCTTTGTGTCAGCTCTTGTGATAATGAGGATACAGGGAGTGTGAGATAGGTTTGTTAATCCAGAAGAAAGCCCAAAACAAACCAAACACAACACTCCTTCTCAAGGTGGGCAAGTTTTTCCATTAGCTCAAACAGCTGATCCAAGTGACAGATTGGTATGAAAAGCCAAAATAAGGCACAGCAATGGGTGTAGATGATGATGTACTGGGAATGACGCAGGAGATGGAACAGGACTAACTTCTTTAAGCAGCAACAAGCTGATACATCAGCATAGCATATGGTGGTACAATACCAACAAGTGTCTAGCTTACAATGTACAAACACCATAACTTAGACATGTTTCTCAACAGATCAGACAAAATTATCTCAAAGCTGAATTTGAGTAGAGAAGCATTAGCATGTTCTGGAGGTCGCTTTCCTATTTTTTGTATGTGCTTAGCTAAAAAATGTTAAACTCATGCCAAGACAAAGCTCAGACTCCAGTTTCACATGTACAGTCCTTACCTGCCTTAATCCACATTAATTATAAAAAACCCTCAAACAAAATTTCTTACTATATACATGTAGTTTATGGATAAACTGCTCTGAACATCACTGCCTTCTCCTTCTTAAGGTAACCAGAGACCTGATACACTTCCTAACTCTTGGCCATGACCCCTGCAAAGAGGGGTAAGAGGAGGTAGACTAAGATTTATTGTACCAGGAAGAACACATGGGAGGGTAGAGGCAGTGGGGCAATGGAAGTGGGAGCCCTTGAATAAAATCCTTTAGGTTACATCCTACTTACACCTTCCAGTGTGTTTATAAAGAAGAAGACAATGCAGCACGTGCATGAAAGTATTTGTGTTTCTGCCAGGGTTTTTTTAAAGCTCATGGATGGCATGTCAATCAAAATGAATACAGCTACGTTTGAGGTGTGACATTTAGAAAAAAAATCCTTTGCTGGAGAATTCTCTATGCCAACTTTACTTATGAATGAAACAATGGCAAGAACCTGTGAAATTACCAAGTATTTCTGTATGTTCAGAGGTTTGACACTGAGCCTACTGCAGCCATTCTCTATTGCAGTATTGAACCTTAGGATTTCCCTACACACAGACAGCACTATTCTGGAAATAAGTGCCCACAAATACAGCAAGTGCATGTTTTTTGAATTACTATATTGCACTATTTCTGAACATGGCTCTTGCTCAGCTAAGAAACTTTCTCATATGTGAGGTAAGTAGGATTCCCTTTAGGCCAAACAAATGAAAGCAGAATAGCAAAGCAGATAGAAGTGCAGCAAAAAGTGTGACAAGTAACTGCAGCCACAAGAAATGGTGGAACAAAGGAAGAGTGATACATGGTCTACATGGAAAAGTTAGGAAATATCATAAATATGACACACCTGCCATAACAATTCACCTCCAGCACTTCTCTGCCACATGAAGTGCAAAACAAGAAATCCTGACAGTGATCAATCTGATGATGCAACAGCTCTGTGAATCCACAGCACTGAGGAAATACACACCAGGCACCTTTCTAAATACTTACTTTCTCACAAGATCTAAAAGCAACCACATTGTGGCAGAACATTCCATATGCATGGAGTAATTAATGTACCTGCTGATGAGCGGGACGACTTCAATCTGCACCCTGAATCCCGACACGCCAGAGAGCTGCTGCTTGCAGCACAATTAAGGTTTTACACTAGTCCAGACAGAAGGCTGAGAGAGGTGATGCCAAGATTGTTTCTAAACAATTGCTAACTACTCTTGAAGACCTACTTGGAAAGATATTTTTTCTGAAAAAAATACCTGTTAAATTTTAAATATGCTCTATGAAGGAAAGACTAGTTTTACAATTTCAAATGCTAATCTGATTCCTCTTCTTTGAAAATATACTGCTTGTTTTCGTTTACTTCCATTTATAAAAACCATTTTTTTCTCAAAAGTATCCAGTATTTGGGGGACTGTTTTATTTTGGTTTTGAGGTCAACATGCTTCTCATTTGCAGTGATATTTTGTGGGTTTTCTGTCTCAATTTTATCCATTCTCTACTATTTTTAAATCTATTGTCCTCAATTGTTCTCAAAAAACAGTTATTTCAATTTGGATTAATTATGTCCTTTTTGACATGCTTACGTTTACCCCAGTAGAAAACTAAAATGTGCTGCCTAATTACATATTTGCTTCATCATTCTAATTAAGTTGTTAATTAATTAATCTCAGCATTCTTTAAAGAAGATTCATAGCAATTATGTAACACAGAAAGGCATTTTACACAAAGTAGGAGACGATGATCTGAAATTTCACTCTGAAAAGTATAGTTGGAATGTATGAGTAAAATCTTGTGCTCCAAACTACTCTGTCTTGGTATTCAGCTGTCTACCATTGCATGTTTGACCCTGTACTCTTGATGTGTTTAAATTAGGAAAAAAATTAAACTGTTATATTTCAAAGTAATATACAGATCTTAAGTGAATATAAATTTTTTATATTTTTACACATGGTAAAAATAGTAAATAGTGACAAATTAAACCAAAGCACTTTCATTCAAAATAACTAGAAAACACCAGTTTAAAAAGATGTTAATTAACCCTGCAGGATACATGCAGGATTTGAAATGAGTCCAAACAATGTCCAGCTTAATGCTAAGAACTTATAAAATGAGCTATCAGGGCCTATTAGTGCATTGTAATGGCTTAGATACTTGAAGAAGTGACCCTAAAATCTCTCTTCTGACCCGACTTTCAGAAATGGGGCAGAAGATTGACCTTCACACAATATAATCGGCAAAGGATCTAAAAAATGTATCTCTCTGTTATGTGAAACCACAGTTTTATTTACTCAGGCATGTTCACTTTGGAGTTAAGGTCCACTCAAGCATCATTTCAGGGTTAAAGGTTATAGTATAAAGCCATTATGTTTTCAAGCAGAGTAGCATGCTACCATTTGTTTTGCAGTAATATCACAATCAGACATTACCTTTTTAGCTTGGCCCAGCGGTGAGTTTAAGACCCTGGTGTATACACTGTAAAATAGACTGGTACTTTCTAAAAGTCATTCAAACTGCATTTGCTAAATTTTAGATTGGTGTATATTTTGTCTGTGCTCTCATATATAGACAAACAGAGATGCAGAAAGGTTTATGATCTCTGATCCTGTAGAAGGTCTGTTTATATAATTAAGTTAATTATACATTCAATATACAATCAATGTACAGAAAAAAAATCAGTAATTTCATTATTAGTTTCACAATGGGGGCAATGTCTTTGTCTCAGAAAACTGAATAAAGTAACTGTAAAAGTAGCTACAGGGATAATACGGATTTCTAAAATTTTCATTCAACACCTGTTTAAAATTCTTTGTTATTGCTTACCAGTTCCTAGTATTCACTACCTACCTATTCCAAACTGTGCTGATTTTGGCTAAGGTAGAATTAAATTTCGTCACAGTGGCTGCTACGGGGCTATATTTTGGATTTGTGCTGACGACAGGGTTGGTAATGTAGAGGTGTGTTTGTTATTGCTGAGCAGGGCTTACACAGAGCCAAGGCCTTTTCTACCTTTTGTACTGCCACACTGGAGAGGGGCCGGGGTGTATGGGAGGGTGGGAGGAGACACTGCCATGACAGGTGAACCAAATAGGGATATTTGGGTCAAAAGGGACCAAAGGGATATTCCATATTTGACCAAGGGGATATTCCAGACCATATGACATCATGCTCAGTTTATAAAGTGGGAGGAAGAAGGAGGAAGAGTGGGGACATTCTGAGTGATGGGGCCCTGGAGGTGGCTGCACAACTGTCTGCCCACAGGAAGCAGTGAAATTCCTAGTTTTGCTTGGCTTGTGTGTGGCTTTGGCATTCCCTATTGAACTGTTTTTATCCCATAAACCAAGAATGTTTCTTGGTCAGGAGCTTGCTAAATTAAGGCTTTGTGCAACAGTAAAGCCTAAGCTTTATAAGTGAGAAGCAGTGTCTATAAGACTATTCACAACAACAAACTAAAAGTTTCTTAATGCCACAACAAATGCCACAATCTTAATTTTAACATATTCTTTGGACTCACACGGGGCTACTGAAATTTACCTCCAACTGTTGTATTACTGGATGCAATTTTATCGGCACACACTCCTGTCTATCTAAAAAACCATGGATAATGAATCATAGGATGATTCAGAGTGTAAGGGTTAGACACAGAAATGAAGATACGGAGCTCTTTCAGAAATAGGATTGTTTCTGAGTGCGAGTTCTGCAAAAGCACGCCACTTATCTCAGCAAGTGCTACTTCTCCAAATGAAGCATTCTTGGGTTTGTGAGCTGAAGTCTAAGCATAATATTATTATAGTACAAATTTGTATACAGAATTACAGTGTGCATTTCCATTAAAGTAACATCGAGTTGCCAAAATCTGGAAATTACAAAATTAATTAGGAAATGCTGCTACACCCTTAGCACAGCTGTATTGCCTGTTTGCCTTAGGAAGCAATATGTGACTGAATACTCCCACATACTGTACTTCACCGAGGACCACCACTTCCTTCTAGTTCACAGAACCAAAGGCAAGTGTTCATTTAGTGATAAAATAAGCAATATTCACACTTCAGTTAAATACAGACCGTTCTCTTTCTGAATTTACCATTTAATAGAGCAGGCTTCTCTAGCCTTTGGCTAGAAAGCCATATGCAGGCTATTCATTGCCTGCTTTTCAGTATCTTTATTTGAAAAGGAGCCACCCATTCATGCCTAAGAGAACAATTCCTCTACCTCACAGTCCTTACTGACTATGTTTCTTACAGCATGTGGTGGTGACCTGGGGATAGACAGAACTCAGAACGAGGCCTTCTTTATGAAGCCCTGAAGAACAGAAGGAGGAAAAACATCCACTAAGCCTTAAGAGTCTAAAGCACCTAGAACCTCTTTTTTTTTCTTTTTTTTTTTCCTATTATTTTGACATTTCTGCTTTTGCTGTTGAAATCATCATTTCAGCAGATCAGACCTTAACCTTTCAGAAAAACAACATATGAGCCAGCCATCACTGAGAACTTTCTGGCAGATGGAGGAGAAGATCTGCTCTCTAAGCAACTGCACAAACCATGAAATTTCCATTTGCATGGGCAACTCTAAAATAACGGTGTGTTTTGTAAAGCCAAGGCCTTAAAATTAAAATATGCTTCTTTGGGTATTTTTAAACATCAAAAAGCCCATCATCTGGAGTATCAGCTCCTCCACAAGTTGTTAGCAGGATTGTGACTTTCAAGATTAGTTTAACTTCTTTATGATTACACAAATTAAGTAAATTAGAACATTGCAGCAGTCTACAAAGAGCAGAAGTTAAAAAGAATGAAATACATTTCACCTGAGCAAGCACAGGAAGGGATCAGAGAGATCTCTGGAAATACAGTTCTTTTGCTGGCCCTGTGAGAAACATTTTCTGGGGCATCCATGATTTCTCTCCAGCCCTCTTGAAGTTGAGTTAGCATAGCCTCCTTTCCACTCTGACTTCTACTCTCAGTCCAGTTAGTCTCAGGACACATTCATCTCGTTCATTGTGATTTCATCCCAGGCTCCTCTCTGCCCAATATGGTTTCTCTCTTGGAAGAAAACTAATCAAATATGTCTTTATTTCCAATTCTCCTTCCTGCTCAGCCACTACTGTTCCACTCATTCTTCTCCCCTACATTCTCCTTGTTTTCTGACTCCTTCTTATCAGTCTCAGTGTTTTTCCCACTCCCTTCTGTGATCATCTCCTCTTACTGTTCAGAAAGCAACAGAGATCTTTTCCCCATACCTCAGCTATGAACCCTTTGGTAAGAAAAAGAAAAGCATTTAAAGATGAAAGGCAAACAACTGTGGCAGTACCTGCCACCATCCTTTGAATTGTTTCATATACAGATGAAATTTACAAATTCTACAAATTCTAGTATATACATCCACACTCAATTTATAAAATATATATCTATACAATAATAAATATGTTACATTAAAGCAGTAATATATATAAATATATAACGCATTAACTGTATTACTTAAATATTCATTTTTGAATTGTACTTTTTGGAATATCAAGTACTAAGTGTGTTTCATTAACTACTTTATGCAACATTCAAATTGCCAATTCAAAAAGAGGAGGAAGAGTAAAATTTGCTACTCATTTCTATGCCAAGTTTCAATTATCACGCTCCTTATTACTCAGCACAGAAAACATTTCAATAGTTACCAGATTCTCACCTCATTCAAATTAAAATAATTTGGGGGGATTTTTTTTAATCAATTTTAAAGGGAAGACAATGTTTCTGATTCATTTGACAAGCCTTGCTGAAGACAATGAGATTCTTTATATTACTAAGGCAAGTCAAATTTGACTTGTACTAAAAACAATTGAAAAAATATGACAGTAATTCAAAAGCTGACAATGCTTTCAAACATTTGGGGAAAGATGGCACATTGAAGTTCTACTTTCATCATCTTACAATAATTATGTCACCAATAAGATCCTATTTCAGGCAGGGTCAAAGTAAACTGTCAGGTAAAATAAATCTCTGTCAAACTAAAAAATACCCTGTTAAAAACCCCAGGTTTTCTTCTCCACATATATAATGTAAACATATAGAATTATGTGTAATAGCTCTATATACCTATGTACATACACACATTAAGAAGTCCATGCCAATTAGACCGATTTACTTAAAAATCATAGGCTAATCTCTTCTGAGCAGCACACACATATCTGTAATTGTGAAATAAGAAACATTTTGCAGTTACAAATCAAATCTCTATGTTTAAATGTTTTGATTTGTAAAAGTACCTAACAGGAATAACCAGGCAAACAAGGCTGGGCTAAGGCAAGGTGCTGCACCTGGGGTAGGGCAAATCCAGGCACAAACACAAGCTGTGTAGGGAACTGACCGAGAGCAGCCCTGGGGAGGAGGACATGGGGGTGCTGAGGGTGAGAGGCTGGACCTGAGCCAGCAATGTGCACTGACAGCCCAGAAAGCCAAATGTGTCCTGGGCTGCATCCAAAGCTCCCTGGGCAGCAGGGCCAGGGAGGGGATTCTCCCTCTGCTCTGCTCTGGTGAGACCCTGCCTGGAACACGGCATCCAGCTCTGGGGTCCTGGCACAGGAGAGATGTGGACCTGTTGGAGTGAGGCCAGAGGAGGGATGCTTAGAGGGCTGGAGCACCTCTCCTATGAAGAGATGGCTGAGAAAGTTGGGGTTGCTCAGCCTGGAAAAGAAAAGGCTCTAGGAAGCCCTTACAGAAGCCTTCTAGCACTTAAAGGGGGCTACAAGAGAGCTGGAGAGGGACTTTTAACATAGGCATGTGGTGATGGGACAAGGGTTAATGGCTTTAAACTGACAGAGGGCAGGTTTAGATTAGACACTAGGAAAAAAGTCTTTATTCTGAGAGGGGTGAGACACTGGCACAGGTTGCACAGGGAAGTTGTGGATGCCCCATCCCTGGAAGTCTTCAAGGCCAGGCTCGATGGGGCTCTGAGAAACCTGAAAGTGGCAGGGGGGTTGGAACTGGATGGTCTTTAAGATCCCTTCCAACTCAAACCATTCTCTGATAATTGGACTCATCATTTCCAGCTTTCTTGACAGTTCACATCCAGCTATTACAACAAAGCTCTTTAAATGCCAAACACAGAAAAATCTGTTTATTCTAAAAAAGCAAAAGGAATGCTAAAAAACAATTCATATATGAAAACACAGAATTTTCATTAATTATTCTCACTCATCAGCAGTTCAACCTGATTCTAGATAAGCCTTCCAGAATTAATTGACATAGCATCTTTCTGTTAGGCTGTCACTTACCTCAACAAACCATAAAATGTGTACCTGTGTACTATAATGCAAAATATTTACTCTATCATTTTCTAAAGAGCATATAAAGAGAATCCTCAAAGGAAACACTATAGTAATTATGAGGAAATACATATTTGAAATAATGACAATCACAACAACTTAAAGCACTTTGATTACCTCTACCAATTTTTATTAGTGCTGTATCTACTGGCAACAAAACTAAAATATTTGAAAATCTGTATTATATATGTTGTTTGCTATCATACTAACTTTTGCCTGCCAATGGAAAGTGGGAGGTATTATAACTTCTGGAGATTAACATGGGAGGTGTGAAACTGGCTATACAAACATTTACATTGTAAAGCATTTACCAGTTACAACAAAGATTGCAAGGAATGAAGTATCTGCTAAGTAGCTGATCTTCAATATGTATTCAATACCTCTACTATAATTTACATTTTTTTCAATGCTAGGTATGACAGCATTTTTCTAACTCTGGAACTGGAAAATTCAGTGGAAATGGGAAGGATAAATACTTCTTTTTCAACAGGTGCTTTGAAACAAAGGAAAATAATTCAACAAGAATTTTATCTGAGCAAACGATTCAAAGGCATTGTTTGCAGGGCTTCCAAAAGTTGTCCATGACTGCTTTGATTCATATTATTCTAGTGTCTTAGAGGATACCTATTTGTTTTTATTTCCTTGAATTCAAAGACAATATATTCAAAGACAATATATTTCGCTGTCCATTGCCACTTTTAAATGCCAAACCTGTAAGACCATTTTATTCCTGTGTATCTTTAAGCATTTTGTGAGTCCTACTGCCTTTCTGAGTAGCTTAAAAGGGCAGATTAAAACCATTGTAAATTGTTACCTTTTGCTACTGGTACCATTTAGATGTCATTACTTTTAAATCAAGGCTTAAAAAGCTGTTCACGTTTTAATACTCAACTTTATGATAAGTAAAAGTCTGCTTCTTCATGAGAAAAATTACAAAATTCCTCTGGAGTGTGCCTACATATAACAAAGAATAATTTAAACTGCTGCATGCATTTCTTTTTAAGATTCATAAGTCCTTTAACTTGATGGCTTTATGTCAGTTTCTTTAGGAAAAACAATAAAGTCTGTGTTTTATGGAATTTAAACACAGCTCAAGAAAGTGACAAATGTTCTATTAAAAAAAAAAAAGAAAAATACTGAACAGAAGCTTCAGTTTGTACCTTAGACTCATGAGTTTTCAACCTTTTTCAAATATTTTTATTAATCTAAAATCAGATGCAACAAACATAGCACTTGTTATTAATCCATATAATTGATCCTCTGCCCAGGTAAGAGTTATTTTGTATAAATAGTTGACTTCAGCACTTTCTCACAGAGGTACATTCGAAAGCAATGCCTGCTAATCTCAGCCAGCAAAATAAAATAAATACTGACAGTTCACTGCTGTCTAATAAATACCTGCACTAGTCCAACCAAAACCAGTCAAAATCCACCTACATAAATATATTTTCTGAGACAATCTCAGATTAAGAATCTTCCTCTGTTACTTTAACCTAGGAAATAATCACAAAATGGACTGAGATTCACCTGCCAGTAAGTAAGCTTCTCCCACAGGATATGTGCAGCTGCACATCCCTTTCTCACAGGGAATTTATCTTGGTTAGTTTTCCACAGAAAATATAATACATGATTTTAAAAGCAGATTATGGCTGTGGACAAAATTATCAAATTAATTGTTACTCCTTATAAAACCCCCTCTGTTTATCTGGCTAAGCTCATTTTTAGCAGAGTCTTTAACCACATAAACAAAAGGAATTAATATTTTCTACTTTAGGAATGTCCAGTTCAATAGTAAGCAAACCTACAAATTGCTTCAAATTGTCGCAATTTATAAATGAGAGACAAAATACAGCTAAAATATATACAAGCTATATACAAGCTGCTTTGTCCTATTATGTTTTATTATGAAGACATTCCAGTATTTTTAGCCTGACAGAATTTAAACTAAGGTGCTGATTGGAAAATGGCTTAAGACTGTACAGTGTTTTAGCTGTGTGACTATTAAATTTCATGGAACTAGGTAAGAGCTTATGGTGAGGTATGCTACTGTCTTCACATTCTACATTCATACTTACTGGCAGATTGCAGTGGGGTTTTTTCCTAACATACTGTCATGAAGGATTACCCAATACATTTAGAAATACTGTTTCCTGTCTTACTGTCCAAAAGGAGCTCCAGTTAGTGAGCACATAAAAGCTCTGAGCCCATTGCCTTTGCTAACTCAGATGTGCTGACTGCCCCTACATTCATGAAACCACCTTGTGAGTGTTACAACCATTAGAGTCGTGTCTGAAACCACATAAATTCTACATAAAATCTGCAGCTACTTCATAGAAGGTTAAACAAACAAACAAAAAAAGCTACACCTTCTATACTTTTTGACAGAAGCATCTAAATAAAGGAAAGGATTTAAGATTGTGAATGCATCAAGTTAGGAACTGAAATTCCAAAGAGAGGGAGAGTTAATGACACAAAAGTCTTGGATGTCAGCTGGGGTGAATTCCAGGCCATGTCACTGCCTGTGCAGAAAGGCCTCCTTGCCTGAAGGAGGACTAAATTTTATTGTCAGAGCATCTAAAGTTCAGTTCAGCAATGCTCAAGTCTCTTTTCTGACACAGCTCTACATCCTTCAATTTTGACAACCCAAATGAGAAGGCACCAGTGAAAATTTACCACTGCAAATTTAACAAAGATCTTGCAATAAACCTCTATGTGGGAGAGATTAGAAGTCAGGTGGTCCTCTGCATACCACCACTGCAAGATGGCTTGGTTCTGCCTCCCACTTCTAACCATGAACAGCTCTGTGACAAAAATAGAGACTTAGGAGATTTACTGCCTCTAAAATGGATCTCATATTTGTTTCACAAATGTGATATTGTAAGGATTTGTTAAAAATAAAAAGAGTGCTTTGGGGACTACAGTATTATCTTCTGAGCTGATATAAATCACACATTTAAACATGGCAACAAACACTGCCTTAAAATGTTTGCATTGGCCTAAGTATAAAGGGGAACCTAAAAATTAATTGGAAAAAAAAAACCCTTAGATAGTGAAACACATCTTCAACCAGTACTAACATAGATGAGAAGAAAGTAAATTTAACTCACAAAGCACAGGTCACAGTTTGACAATAAATACAATAGACAAGGAGTTGGTGTTAAAAGGTATAATGGGCTCAAATTGCTTTCTTTTTAGTCCTGAATATTATTACAGAATTGTATTTCTCCAGTGCAAGAGGCTCGAATACATTTGATTACTCCCAAATTACAAAACAAAAGACCCAAGCAAAATAATAATTTAAAAAAAAACAAACCTTACATTATTTCACTGTCACACGTATTAAAAGTAGGAAGATGGGAAATAAAAGGTATTAGGGTAGATGGCTTTTACTGTCCTAAGTCCTGTACTGATTTTTGCTACATTACCAAATGTGTCACAAAACCATACACAGCTCAGAGTAGCTGCAGTTCTCCTTCAGTACACCAAAGAACTACAAGACAGAACTGTGCATAGAAACTTAGATGGGATGCATCTGTAGTACAAATAATCAAAATAACAGCTTTCAGAAAATGAATGAAACTGTAAGGCAGAGACTCATCAGGTGACTTTCAGTGCGTAAGACAATTATGCATTTTATAATTAAGTATAATGTTTCATTCAATCCAACCTCTCCCTCATCTTCACATAATTAAAAACTTGAAACAGATTCATGCTTTTTATTCTTTTGTTGCATATTCCATGATAAAGTATAACAATAAAAAATAAATTACAGATTTTAATTAAAAAACTATTCACCAGAGGAACAAGATAAGAGGCTTCTTTATAGGGCAGAAGCAGTAGATGTCTTGTATCAAAACTTTAGAAAGTCTTTTGACAATTTCATAAGACACAGTCTAAATAAAATTTGTTTAAGATGGGTGAAGAGCTGATCAAGAAAACTGACTATGGAGAATAATGAGAATAATTCTCAATGGTGTGCTTTAAAAGCAGGAGAATTTAACAGGTGAAGTTTCCATAAATGCCTACAGTAGGCTCTGCTCTGTTCAGTGTGTTCATTGATCATCTAAAGGAACATGCCTATTACATTAGAAATTTATCAATTTTAGAAGTCCAGTAAGTTGAAAGACAGGCTTCAAAGGATAAAAGCAATGAACTGGGAGAAGTGTGGAAGCAGGAAAAAGTTCAACAAGGACAAACAACAGGTATTAAAATTGAGTAAGAATAATCTGCTATATAAATACACAGTTAGGAATAAATGATTCCTTCTGAAGAGGACCAGAATTTTATGGCAAGCCAAGAGATCAACATGAGTCAAAGTCATGCTGTTGTAAGAGGAAAATTCAATATTGGGATTACAGGCTGTGAACCACAAAATCTCCTGGTTTACTTAGCATTATAGAAGTCTCAATTGGAATACTGTGCTCAGGTTTGACAAACACCCTTCAAGAAAGATACAAACCGAATGTGTGGAGTCTACAGAAAAGTCAAGCTATAGTTTTTGCTAGGCTCTAAGAAAACATGATAGAATTTGGCTTGCTCTACATAAGTGAAAGAAGATATAGGCAAGGCTGTGTGATGACTGAACATACCTAAAAAGCTATTGCCAAAGAAAATTTCAATTTTGCCAAAGACCAAACCAGTAGTAAGTTTAAGCTTCAGTTAAAAAAGGCTACCATTAGATATGAGGAAATATTTTCTACCAGTAACAAGAGTAGATGTGAAATCACTATTGCTAGAACCACTATGTTCCAAATCACTGTTTATAGGATAGTCACTAAAACGTTTGCAGGTGGGCTGCAGTCTTAATTAAAAACCACAAGGCTGGACTCCAGTAATTACAACAAATTTGCAGTTATTCCTCACACATTTTCTATTTAACAAGTATAGGAGGCTCTTTTAATCCACTAGGCTTACCAAAAATTAGTTCCTTATATTTCTGAAATAATGTCTTATCCACCTCTTTTCATATTATTGAAAATATTTTTTAAAGAGTAGCTTAAACCTGATATAATTTTAACTGTACATACTTAATAAGAGTATTTAATTTATCAAGCTAAGTACACAAATACTAGTTCTACATTGGATTTTGGTCACTGCAATGTAGATCAGTTTTCATCATATTTTCAGTCAGAACTATCATCAACAAAACATTTCAAATGGATATATTTACCAAAGGTTTCAAATTCGCATTTCCAGAAATATTTTACTCAGAGTAGGTGTTTTTTAATACAATTTTAGGAATTGGGGCTGAATTAAATTGAAACCTTTCACTGTGAGATTTTCAAAAGACGACATGAGCTGACCCATTTGAATATGATTTTTTTAAATGAAATACAGTGCACTTTTGAAAAGTTCTCTAAACCAGACTTGAGACAAAACCAAACCAAGTTATGAGTTATGCATAACATTTCAGCTGCATTTGTACAGAGAAAACAAATAACAAGGACTGCCCTTGCTACCTCCACACTCCAGCCACTGATCAGACTATAACACAGTACAGAGAAATGCCCCATCTGATGTGCATGTCAGAAACCACCAGCAGCACATGGTGGTGTCAAACAGAAGGGAGATACTCAGGATGTGAAAAACAGCACTGAAAGCATGGCTAGAACATGGCAAGTAAGAGGAATTGTGAGAACAGAAAGAAACATGCAAGTTCCAAACAAATGGCAACAACCTACAGCACATCAAACTCATTTGAAATGATTTATTTCAATTACGCTCAAATTTGAAATATTTTTAGAGAAAACTCTAAAATGCATTAAAAGACTAAGCTGAATTAATAACACAGCACATCTTGAAGGGATGCTTACCATTGTTATCCTGCTCTATCTCAATTAAAGAGGTGACTAAGATAAGTTATCTAAAGCAAAAGTAAAACCCATGAAATTAATTAAAATCATTCACACTCTTCTCCTTCTACCAACCTAATTTAAGGTGTTACACTGTATCTTCAAAATTTTAATTAATGTAAATCAAAAGATCCAATTTCTCATGGTAATCCACTTAGAATACATGGAATACTTTCAAAAATACTTCACGTTGTAGAAGATTAACATGAGTAGTACACTTAGAAACCTACTACTGCCAACTACTTTTTAAAGATTAAGACAACAGATGATACCAAAACAGCTAATCAGAGTGCCAAGGTACAAAACACTGCTCAGCAACACAGAAAAGTAACTGCGATTGCTCTGAGAAATTCACATGTTTTACCAAAAGGTTCTCATTGGAATAACCTGAACAGGAGAATCAGTTCCTACAAAACTTCAGTCTGACCCAGGAAGAAAGAGGGTACTCAGAACTGCTCAACAGGGCTTCTTCACCTCCCACTTCCCTAAGCTGATGCCATGCCTGAAAGTAGAGGCACAAAGACAAATAATGTTTGGAATATATAGTAGGGAAAAAGTACTTTAGAGGAAATGGATCCCTGACCACAGTTATGACTCCTCTCTTCAAACACAGGTTCCTGATAAACAGGAGATTTTAGTGAGTGGGGAAAAGGCAAATATTTCAGGACAGTACTTAAAACAGACAAATCACTGATGTTCCATCAGAGAACAATCTCATAAAAACAATTCTGGTAGCAAGAGTAGTGTAAAAGGTGCCTGCTTCTCTCCATATACTTATTTTCTGCTCCATTCCATACGCCTTATGTCGGTTATGTCAACGTGACTGCTTGGGATGATGCTGTAAACTGAATCATTGAAGTGAAGTGGATGGAGGAGGGAGGGACGAAACAGCTGGTTTTTCTTAACCCTGATCCTGAAATGTTTTATTTAAAAGGAAGCTGCATAGTGAATAGTAAATTGTAGGTATCATAAATACGATATTTCATTCAAAACAACCTGTATCGTTGCTATTCAAACACTCTTCCAGACAATTTATTTTTCGTTGAAGACTTTCAAGGGGCTCTGAGGTTCTGACATGGTAAATAATTTCAAAGTGCCACACCAGGGGAATGAGAGAAGGCTCAGAGGACAACTAGTGGCAGTTTCTTCAGGTGAGAATACTGAGGCATGGAGAGGCAGGAAGCATATTCCACCTGGCAGGCTTTTCCCACTGATACCAGATGTTTACTCAAAACAACGTGGGAGACTTCCACAGCAGCACCTGAAAACTGCACTCTGCTCCCTGCTTGACTCCAGGTAATGTTCCATGAAATACAGGAGTGCCTCTGCTGCCAAAAAGGATGTCACACAGTGATTTTCACCAGGTAACTTTATGGCACCTATCCTTCCAAGCATGATCATGCAGTAGCTGCCATCATCTCTCCATTGAGGAGCTCAGATATCTGAGGTACACAGTGAGAGCTCTGAAGAAACAAGTAGCTCTCTAACCCCATCCTCATATAGAAAGAGGATATCTTTCTTGCTTTAGTTATTTGAGAGAATGGAGGAAAGAAGAATACGTTCTTTGTTTTAAAGTAGATTTTTAAACATTTTTAAGTACATTTTTTTTAAAGTTGCATAATTACCAGTTTTAAGTACATCTAGATTGAAAAAAACAAGTGAAAACTAAAAGGAGAAAAATAATTTATTTCTTTGTTTCCCCTTTGATTTGTGTTTCCTAAAAACCTCTATGTGAACTTGAAATTTAAGAAAAAAGAAAAAATCCTTCTCTTGTAGTATTTTCATGAAAAATATTATATGAAGGGCAAAAGTAGTCTTCAATTTAGCTAGTTTATTAATTTAGGAAACACATATAAAATATCCCCCAAAAAACCCCACATCTCTCCAAAAAAACTTGTTGCAGAGACTAGAACTTCTAAATGTAAAATTAGCACAAACAAAAAGAGTTTTAAAGATGTTAACTGTCTTGTAACAGTAGCTATATCCAGATACTATGTTTTCATGAAATTATGCAACATTTCCATCAATTAAACCATTATAAAAAAATCAAGAAAAAAGTGAGTATGTAATTCTACTTTTCCTGGATTTCATGTAGATTACCTGTTTTCCTTGATAAACAGAGGCAACAGAATTTAAAACTATCCTGTTTACATCTATCCCAAATGAAAAGCTTAAGTGTTTACAGGCTTTACTTGCCTACAGGAGCAACAATTTTGGAGTGTGTGCCTGGGTAGCTCTGTAACTGTAGCACCCTCTGCTGCTCTTTTAGTTCTAAAACATAAAATTGTACACTCGGCCAAGGAGAAAATAAAGTGAGTATGTGTTGAACATGTTGTTTCTTGAAAATGGTTACTTTATTAACTAATGCTATGTGCAGTTTACAAGAAATTGTTTTGCTATTACATATAGTGTATTTTCAACTTTATACTGCTTAAGCATTCTAGAATATCTCATCTCTGTGATAACATTAGATGAAAACATAGTAGATGAAAATCCAAAAATATTCTGTATTTCACTTAGTAAAATTCTCCTTTACACAACCTGTAGCTTGCTTAGACTGGTGGCAAATAGTAAAGAGTTTTATATTTTGGCCCCTGATCATTTCACTTAATTTAAATGTTTACATAATCTGCAATAATTACTTCAGGGATATAGGCATTTAAGAATTTCACCTACAACTGCTTTCTCCCACTTGGAAAGGAAGGAGACACTCTTGAAAACTCATCTTTGCAGAATTTTCCTTAATTTTTGGACAATTTCTTGTGCCAGGATGAGTGTGGCATGTGGTTCCGGGGGCCAGCTGATGCTATCCCACAATGCCACCACTGAACCTTCTGCCTGGGATCCATCAGTTCTTTTAAAGGACTATCTCAGGACTAGAGATGGTGTCAGGTTGTACCCTCTTTTTAACAGATGGCATATTGTTGTCTAAAACGAACAGACTGATCCTTTCCTTCATTCCAGTCCTCTTTTCCTTGCCTCCTGTTTATGCATAGAATTAAAGCTGAATGAAGTGCATTTAGCACTGCATCCTGTCTGTATGGAGAATTCATTTAGAGTTTTCATGTGGAAACCATTCTCCCACAAAGGATGAGCAGAGAGAAAAAAAACTCTCACATTTTTCTGAGAAGGTGGAAACCAGTTGCAACTTGTAACATGAATTTTCATTCACAGTTGCAATCCTACAGTGCAAATGCATCTTCAGAAATCTTTAGAAAAAGAGAGAATACAGGTGTAAGTACACAAGTACAAAGTTTGAATGAGCCATTGTGCAGAGGCAATTTTCAGCGTTAACAATTGGGACCCTTCAACACATCATTGACAGCTACTGCAGTTGGCTCCACTTTTACCCTGAAGTCTTTTTGGTGTGAGGCAGCACTTCTGGAAGCAGTCACAAGTATACCTCAAAAGCTGCTTATTGATATTTTATATAATGCTGCCAGCTAGTGGCACATCTTGTACTGAGTTGATGCCTACTGGGAGTACAGAGACAGTGGTATTAACTGGAGTCTGCTCTACCATTTCTCTTTTGATGGTATACAGTGGTGTGGCTGTCAAACACCATAAGCACAGAAAGACCATAGAAACACTCCCTGAAGAGCTTGTTTTAACAGAAAGTACCTACTAGAAGAAGAAAAAAATCTCCCCCCAAAGCACATAAACCATGTTACTTGAAACAAATTATGTTTAAAAACAAAATTAAGTGTTTTACAAAAGCTCATCTGTTTAATACAAAATTATTTCATAATCTAATAACTTCCAGAAAAAGCATTAATCTTGCTGATAAATACTCAGTATGGCAACAAAAACAAACACACTGAACACTAAAACATTTCCCTGTTTCCTGGTAACTCAGTCCAAGTCATTTAAGTGAAGTTTAGTGGCCAGTAAATAAATGCTGGCTATGCAGTGTGTCCCAAAAGAACACTGAAGTCTAATTATTCATTGCATTCCCCCTCACAGAGCACACTGCTGTGATAGCACATTCAGTTCTGGCTAGCTCCATTAGTATTAGATACTAGGAGAAATAATCTGATACTGTCAAAGACCATTTTAGAAATATCTGGTGGTTTTTTGGAGTAGACTATGAGTTGGTAATAAAAAGTTTTTGTAGAACACTATAGCAATTGTAAAAAACAGTCAACCTAATTTTAGAGATACAACAGTAGTTACCTCTGGGGCTAAAAGGAAGCAACACAACACTCCCATCATTTCCAGAGTGGGTTAACACAAAGAGTCAACAAATACACAGGAAAAGATCAAAGAAAGAGCCAATTCAAATTAAGGGGTAATGGGAGTGCACAGAAATTCCATCAGATATGTCCTAACCGGAGCAGTTCAGTACACACAGGGTTGGGGCAACTTTTCTATGATGGTGTGACAGACACATAGTTACTCTGGCTTGGATTCTGAGAACATTTATTACATACAGGTGGTAGCAAAAAAGTGTGATTACTGCACTCCAAGCCAGTATTGCATGTTGCCAGAAGATAATAATTTTACAGTTATGCTAATGGAGTGTAATCTAAAGTGCATAGTAAAACAGGCATAAATCAGTAATATGTAGATCAATACAGACAGACAGAGACAAAGGCATTTAAAAATGGAGAAGCAGTGAATCTGGAAATGAGTGGGCAAATGCTGTATATAATAGCACTGCATGAACCCTCAAACCAATTCTGAATCCAAAAAGATGAATGTGAATCTTTGTAGAAGCAGAGAAAGAGTGAGAAGAACTACAAATGTCATATTACTCCTGTGTTAGCACTGGTGGTGTGCCTGTTAGAGTGTAAGTCTTGTTCTACCATCTGCAATCAATAAAAAATAGCTGAGGTACTGGAAGAAGTTAACAGAAGAGCTGACAGCACATCGATCAATAGCAAAGCATATGAAAACTTTAGCAGAGTAAATTCTTTGTGTTAACAAGGAAATCTTGTAGATTGTGCTCAATCTCAGTACCCACACAAAGAACAAAAAGCAAGAAATCATGTTACCATATTACACTGTCCTGATTCATCTCCTAAAGCACTTTTAGATGCACACACACACAAAGTATTTTTTCTGCTGTTGAAAATAAATGCTCAATGTGTTACATAACAAACTAATTGAAACATAGCTTTGGAATACTAAGACTGGAATTTTAAGATCAAACACATATGTATCAGAACAGTTTCTATACCATTGGCTTGATAAAGAGGAGGAAATGTGTGCCTATTTCTTGAATATCTGGCAAATTTTACCAACTTTATTCTATCAGTTTGCTTATTTGAAAACAAGCCAACCTGAAAGAGAAGGCAGAATAACCAAACAAGAATTATATGTCTATCTCTAAATGTTAATTATATAATAGTAATTACTCATCACATCAAAAATGTTTCAATATTTTTGCTCAGCTTTGCTTCCATGCTCTACCACAATTTGTTAATTCAAGTCCATTAATAGCATAGATAATTTTATTAATAAGTATACTGAAGCAGAGCCATACTGGGTCAGACATTGATGGCCCACTTAGAGCTCATCTTGCCTCAGGTTAATGCAGCCAGTAACTGATGCTTAGACAAGAGTGAAAGATCAGGACAAACATATCACCCTACTGCCCCATTAACTCTCCTAACACCCAGCACTTCCTAAGCCATAAGTGATGTCTTTATATTTAATAGCCACAGTGAATTTTTCTTGCACTATTTTTCCCCCTTTGTTTTTTGTATTTATTTCATATTGTAGGATCCAAAACATTCTGTAGGGAGGAATTTCACAACTTGACTGAGTGCTTTCTTTTGTATTTCTATGGTTCAAGTTTGTCCTCTCCAAGCTAGAAGTATCCCTGATTGCTTCTCATGTTCCTGCATTGCTGTTCCTCACACAGCCACTGTTGGCCCCTGGCCAACACAAATCAATGGGCTAAACTAATGTTTTATCCAGTCCAGTCCCTCTCTAATGTTCCCACCACAGCCACAGCACCAAAAATAACCTGCACTGGGAGAACTGAAGGGTGTATCCAACACAAATAAATGTTCTACATAAAACTGTAACGCTGTGGTACCTCGGACCACAGTAATGGAATCACCCAGCTACATGAAATGGTTATTGAGGGCTCATACAGAAAGGTTTGTAACAGTGCAGTTAGACTTCTATCAACATAGTACTGTATTTAAATAAACAATGACTTACAGACATTCCCTGTGTTGTCAAAACTTGTAAGAACATCTTGAACATTTAAGAGGCCATTGTGAAATCTGGAAGAAAACATAAATAGTGACTTTACTGACACATAAACCATCAAAAAAAAAAAACCTGTCTTCAAAAAGGAGATTCACAGTATGCATTCACTGCTCACCACCCCCTTTCACAGTGAAGTAGCAAACAGGTACTGCTGTAGCCACCAGGGGGAAAACAAAGGGACAATCACCAGTCTTCAAAGTGCCAGCACTGAAATCCATGAATCAGGAAGAATGTGTTTCTCAGAAACTACTATCAAGAGGAAAACATTTCCAAGGAACATCAATTTTTATTCAGTTGTGGAAGTCACTAAGGAGGAATTTGGGTAAAGCAATTTCTTTGAAAAGGAAAACCCAAAGAGTATTTTTGAACAGCAGCTGTATGTACATTCCTATTTTCTCCCACAAAATCAAGAACACTTAATTAAATTATTGTGAATGATGAAACTGATTAATGTGTTCAGTAAACTGTTTTCTTTGGTTTTACATTTGCATAATCCATGTGAAATAAACATTCAAAAGTGAGGATAATAAATTAATTACCTAAATTTCATACACAAACTGCAAATTTTAGAATGCAGTGAGCAAAACACTAACAGCAGCAGAAAGAATAAGCACCAAAATGGAATAGAAAATTCCCTAAGATTTGCCTTTAAATGTGCAGTGACACACACATATAAAAGCTTCTAATCATGTTTTAAATATTCCAAATTAATCTAAACCCAAAATGAACAAAATATTAGTCTTACACTTTACAACAATCAGATCATACAGCTGTTTCACAATTGCATTAATGAAAATCTAGAAGGAATTCAGCACGCAGCAAAATATGAAAATATAGGGTTTTAATAATGTTTCAAATATAGCTTCTAAGGCTGTTTGGGAACACACTAATTTGAAACACAAAAAAAGTGCAATAAATCCAAGAATTTTAGCACCTAAAAAATTAGTTCTCATTCTCTCAGCTAATGGAAGATTGCTGAAAGAATGGGAAAAAGAAAAATCAATCTTTGTGCAAACATGAAATTATATATTTATTGTTAAAAACCCACTATTTATAGCTTCTGATAAGCATATGCACTAAGTAAAGAAATATTAACATGTTGAATTTTGAGAAGCACCAAACAGCAACTAGACAAATCCTCAAAAAAAAGAAAATCTAATTGAAATCAAGTTAATAAACTGAACTGAGCTCATCAGCAGGGATGAAGAAATATATGGGAGATGTTACAAAAGATTCAACTGGACATTAATGCTCTTCTCCCAGCTACATAAAACCAAACCAAAATTACATTCCTGCTCTGCAGCTGAAGTCTACAAGAATGCTGATGAATCATGTGGGGTTTTAATGTACTTTTTTTTTGCAAGTTTGTTTTCCATCAAATTGGACAACCAATGCAACAGACTCAGTGCAAGGGAAGTGACAAAGAAGGACATAGCATTGGTAGCTCTGCCAAACCCCTGGATGGGAGAGTTCTGCCACTCTCCCCTGCTGACTCCTCAGAACCCTACAAACTCTAACTCTGCATATGTCTGGGGGATCTCACACAGCTGTGAATGTCTCATCTCTAAAAGAATGCGGGGGGGGGGGAG